>CM040794.1:52514232-52549232 GCA_022829025.1 Squalius cephalus
ATGGTAGCTTGATATTATTGACGAATGACGATATATGGCTATTACCTACCACATAAACATTACATTTTATTAGCATATCCATTCTGTAAAACAGTAGCCAATAGGCTACTATAATGACACTTGCTTGTAAACGTGAGCTACGCGATCTTTTGGCATGAAAATATATTAATATGACATGCTGAAATATATGTTACTGTTCCTGTAATGAAGTCATTTCACATGCAACGCAGGCAGTCGCCCAAGACGTGAGAACACCTTCTGCTGAGTTCGGCTTGTCAACAAATGCACGTGTATCCCGTTGTCATTCGACTCGGCCGAGGACAGTGGGGAGAAATATCATTCGACTCGGCCGAGGACAGTGGGGAGAAATATCATTCGACTCGGCCGGGGACAGTGGGGAGAAATATCATTCGACTCGGCCGGGGACAGTGGGGAGAAATATCATTCGACTCGGCCGGGGACAGTGGGGAGAAATATCATTCGACTCGGCCGAGGACAGTGGGGAGAAATATCATTCGACTCGGCCGAGGACAGTGGGGAGAAATATCATTCGACTCGGCCGGGGACAGTGGGGAGAAATATCATTCGACTCGGCCGAGGACAGTGGGGAGAAATATCATTCGACTCGGCCGGGGACAGTGGGGAGAAATATCATTCGACTCGGCCGAGGACAGTGGGGAGAAATATCATTCGACTCGGCCGAGGACAGTGGCGGGAAATATCATTCGACTCGGCCGGGGACAGTGGGGAGAAATATCGTCCGACTCGGCCGAGGACAGTGGGGAGAAATATCATTCGACTCGGCCGAGGACAGTGGCGGGAAATATCATTTGACTCGGCCGGGGACAGTGGCGGGAAATATCATTCGATTCGGCCGAGGACAGTGGCGGGAAATATCATTCGATTCGGCCGAGGACAGTGGCGGGAAATATCATTTGATTCGGCCGAGGACAGTGGCGGGAAATATCATTCGACTCGGCCGAGGACAGTGGGGAGAAATATCATTCGACTCGGCCGAGGACAGTGGCGGGAAATATCATTCGACTCGGCCGAGGACAGTGGGGAGAAATATCATTCGACTCGGCCGAGGACAGTGGGGAGAAATATCATTCGACTCGGCCGAGGACAGTGGGGAGAAATATCATTCGACTCGGCCGAGGACAGTGGGGAGAAATATCATTCGACTCGGCCGAGGACAGTGGGGAGAAATATCATTCGACTCGGCCGGGGACAGTGGGGAGAAATATCATTCGACTCGGCCGAGGACAGTGGCGGGAAATATCATTCGATTCGGCCGAGGACAGTGGGGAGAAATATCATTCGACTCGGCCGGGGACAGTGGGGAGAAATATCATTCGACTCGGCCGAGGACAGTGGCGGGAAATATCATTCGACTCGGCCGGGGACAGTGGGGAGAAATATCATTCGACTCGGCCGAGGACAGTGGGGAGAAATATCATTCGATTCGGCCGGGGACAGTGGCGGGAAATATCATTCGACTCGGCCGAGGACAGTGGGGAGAAATATCATTCGACTCGGCCGGGGACAGTGGGGAGAAATATCATTCGACTCGGCCGAGGACAGTGGGGAGAAATATCATTCGACTCGGCCGAGGACAGTGGGGAGAAATATCATTCGACTCGGCCGAGGACAGTGGGGAGAAATATCATTCGACTCGGCCGGGGACAGTGGGGAGAAATATCATTCGACTCGGCCGGGGACAGTGGCGGGAAATATCATTCGACTCGGCCGAGGACAGTGGGGAGAAATATCATTCGACTCGGCCGGGGACAGTGGCGGGAAATATCATTCGACTCGGCCGAGGACAGTGGGGAGAAATATCATTCGACTCGGCCGAGGACAGTGGGGAGAAATATCATTCGACTCGGCCGAGGACAGTGGGGAGAAATATCATTCGACTCGGCCGGGGACAGTGGCGGGAAATATCATTCGACTCGGCCGAGGACAGTGGGGAGAAATATCATTCGACTCGGCCGAGGACAGTGGGGAGAAATATCATTCGACTCGGCCGGGGACAGTGGGGAGAAATATCATTCGACTCGGCCGGGGACAGTGGGGAGAAATATCATTCGACTCGGCCGAGGACAGTGGGGAGAAATATCATTCGATTCGGCCGGGGACAGTGGCGGGAAATATCATTCGACTCGGCCGAGGACAGTGGGGAGAAATATCATTCGACTCGGCCGGGGACAGTGGGGAGAAATATCATTCGACTCGGCCGAGGACAGTGGGGAGAAATATCATTCGACTCGGCCGAGGACAGTGGGGAGAAATATCATTCGACTCGGCCGAGGACAGTGGGGAGAAATATCATTCGATTCGGCCGGGGACAGTGGCGGGAAATATCATTCGACTCGGCCGAGGACAGTGGGGAGAAATATCATTCGACTCGGCCGGGGACAGTGGGGAGAAATATCATTCGACTCGGCCGGGGACAGTGGGGAGAAATATCATTCGACTCGGCCGGGGACAGTGGGGAGAAATATCATTCGACTCGGCCGGGGACAGTGGGGAGAAATATCATTCGACTCGGCCGAGGACAGTGGGGAGAAATATCATTCGACTCGGCCGGGGACAGTGGCGGGAAATATCATTCGACTCGGCCGGGGACAGTGGGGAGAAATATCATTCGACTCGGCCGGGGACAGTGGGGAGAAATATCATTCGACTCGGCCGGGGACAGTGGGGAGAAATATCATTCGACTCGGCCGAGGACAGTGGGGAGAAATATCATTCGACTCGGCCGAGGACAGTGGGGAGAAATATCATTCGACTCGGCCGAGGACAGTGGCGGGAAATATCATTCGACTCGGCCGAGGACAGTGGGGAGAAATATCATTCGACTCGGCCGAGGACAGTGGGGAGAAATATCATTCGATTCGGCCGGGGACAGTGGCGGGAAATATCATTCGACTCGGCCGAGGACAGTGGGGAGAAATATCATTCGACTCGGCCGGGGACAGTGGGGAGAAATATCATTCGACTCGGCCGAGGACAGTGGGGAGAAATATCATTCGACTCGGCCGAGGACAGTGGGGAGAAATATCATTCGACTCGGCCGGGGACAGTGGGGAGAAATATCATTCGACTCGGCCGGGGACAGTGGGGAGAAATATCATTCGACTCGGCCGAGGACAGTGGGGAGAAATATCATTCGATTCGGCCGGGGACAGTGGCGGGAAATATCATTCGACTCGGCCGAGGACAGTGGGGAGAAATATCATTCGACTCGGCCGGGGACAGTGGGGAGAAATATCATTCGACTCGGCCGAGGACAGTGGGGAGAAATATCATTCGACTCGGCCGAGGACAGTGGGGAGAAATATCATTCGACTCGGCCGAGGACAGTGGGGAGAAATATCATTCGATTCGGCCGGGGACAGTGGCGGGAAATATCATTCGACTCGGCCGAGGACAGTGGGGAGAAATATCATTCGACTCGGCCGGGGACAGTGGGGAGAAATATCATTCGACTCGGCCGGGGACAGTGGGGAGAAATATCATTCGACTCGGCCGGGGACAGTGGGGAGAAATATCATTCGACTCGGCCGGGGACAGTGGGGAGAAATATCATTCGACTCGGCCGAGGACAGTGGGGAGAAATATCATTCGACTCGGCCGGGGACAGTGGCGGGAAATATCATTCGACTCGGCCGGGGACAGTGGGGAGAAATATCATTCGACTCGGCCGGGGACAGTGGGGAGAAATATCATTCGACTCGGCCGGGGACAGTGGGGAGAAATATCATTCGACTCGGCCGGGGACAGTGGGGAGAAATATCATTCGACTCGGCCGAGGACAGTGGGGAGAAATATCATTCGACTCGGCCGAGGACAGTGGCGGGAAATATCATTCGACTCGGCCGAGGACAGTGGGGAGAAATATCATTCGACTCGGCCGGGGACAGTGGGGAGAAATATCATTCGACTCGGCCGAGGACAGTGGGGAGAAATCGGCCGAGGACAGTGGGGAGAAATATCATTCGATTCGGCCGGGGACAGTGGGGAGAAATATCATTCGACTCGGCCGAGGACAGTGGGGAGAAATATCATTCGACTCGGCCGGGGACAGTGGGGAGAAATATCATTCGACTCGGCCGAGGACAGTGGGGAGAAATCGGCCGAGGACAGTGGGGAGAAATATCATTCGACTCGGCCGAGGACAGTGGGGAGAAATATCATTCGACTCGGCCGAGGACAGTGGGGAGAAATCGGCCGAGGACAGTGGGGAGAAATATCATTCGATTCGGCCGGGGACAGTGGGGAGAAATATCATTCGACTCGGCCGAGGACAGTGGGGAGAAATATCATTCGACTCGGCCGAGGACAGTGGGGAGAAATATCATTCGACTCGGCCGAGGACAGTGGCGGGAAATATCATTCGACTCGGCCGGGGACAGTGGGGAGAAATATCATTCGACTCGGCCGAGGACAGTGGGGAGAAATCGGCCGAGGACAGTGGGGAGAAATATCATTCGACTCGGCCGAGGACAGTGGGGAGAAATATCATTCGACTCGGCCGAGGACAGTGGGGAGAAATATCATTCGACTCGGCCGAGGACAGTGGGGAGAAATATCATTCGACTCGGCCGGGGACAGTGGCGGGAAATATCATTCGACTCGGCCGAGGACAGTGGGGAGAAATATCATTCGACTCGGCCGGGGACAGTGGGGAGAAATATCATTCGACTCGGCCGGGGACAGTGGCGGGAAATATCATTCGACTCGGCCGAGGACAGTGGGGAGAAATATCATTCGACTCGTCCGGGGACAGTGGGGAGAAATATCATTCGACTCGGCCGAGGACAGTGGCGGGAAATATCATTCGACTCGGCCGGGGACAGTGGGGAGAAATATCATTCGACTCGGCCGAGGACAGTGGGGAGAAATATCATTCGACTCGGCCGGGGACAGTGGCGGGAAATATCATTCGACTCGGCCGAGGACAGTGGGGAGAAATATCATTCGACTCGGCCGGGGACAGTGGGGAGAAATATCATTCGACTCGGCCGAGGACAGTGGCGGGAAATATCATTCGACTCGGCCGGGGACAGTGGGGAGAAATATCATTCGACTCGGCCGGGGACAGTGGCGGGAAATATCATTCGACTCAGCCGGGGACAGTGGCGGGAAATATCATTCGACTCGGCCGAGGAACGTGGGGAGAAATATCATTCGACTCGGCCGAGGACAGTGGGGAGAAATATCATTCGACTCGGCCGAGGACAGTGGGGAGAAATATCATTCGACTCGGCCGAGGACAGTGAGGAGAAATATCATTCGACTCGGCCGAGGACAGTGGGGAGAAATATCATTCGACTCAGCCGGGGACAGTGGCGGGAAATATCATTCGACTCGGCCGAGGACAGTGGGGAGAAATATCATTCGACTCGGCCGAGGACAGTGGGGAGAAATATCATTCGACTCGGCCGAGGACAGTGGCGGGAAATATCATTCGACTCAGCCGAGGACAGTGGGGAGAAATATCATTCGACTCGGCCGAGGACAGTGGGGAGAAATATCATTCGATTCGGCCGGGGACAGTGGCGGGAAATATCATTCGACTCGGCCGGGGACAGTGGGGAGAAATATCATTCGACTCGGCCGGGGACAGTGGGGAGAAATATCATTCGACTCGGCCGGGGACAGTGGGGAGAAATATCATTCGACTCGGCCGAGGACAGTGGGGAGAAATATCATTCGACTCGGCCGAGGACAGTGGGGAGAAATATCATTCGACTCGGCCGGGGACAGTGGGGAGAAATATCATTCGATTCGGCCGAGGACAGTGGGGAGAAATATCATTCGATTCGGCCGGGGACAGTGGCGGGAAATATCATTCGACTCGGCCGAGGACAGTGGGGAGAAATATCATTCGACTCGGCCGAGGACAGTGGGGAGAAATATCATTCGACTCGGCCGAGGACAGTGGGGAGAAATATCATTCGACTCGGCCGAGGACAGTGGGGAGAAATATCATTCGACTCGGCCGGGGACAGTGGGGAGAAATATCATTCGACTCGGCCGAGGACAGTGGGGAGAAATATCATTCGACTCGGCCGGGGACAGTGGGGAGAAATATCATTCGACTCGGCCGAGGACAGTGGGGAGAAATATCATTCGACTCGGCCGAGGACAGTGGGGAGAAATATCATTCGACTCGGCCGGGGACAGTGGGGAGAAATATCATTCGACTCGGCCGAGGACAGTGGGGAGAAATATCATTCGACTCGGCCGAGGACAGTGGGGAGAAATATCATTCGACTCGGCCGAGGACAGTGAGGAGAAATATCATTCGACTCAGGAAATATCGTCCGACTCGGCCGAGGACAGTGGCGGGAAATATCGTCCGACTCGGCCGAGGACAGTGGGGAGAAATATCGTCCGACTCGGCCGAGGACAGTGGGGAGAAATATCGTCCGACTCGGCCGAGGACAGTGAGGAGAAATATCATTCGACTCAGGAAATATCATTCGACTCGGCCGAGGACAGTGGCGGGAAATATCGTCCGACTCGGCCGAGGACAGTGGGGAGAAATATCATATATCATTCGACTCGGCCGAGGACAGTGGCGGGAAATATCGTCCGACTCGGCCGAGGACAGTGGGGAGAAATATCATATATCATTTGACTCGGCCGAGGACAGTGGGGAGAAATATCATTCGACTCGGCCGAGGACAGTGGGGAGAAATATCATTCGACTCGGCCGAGGACAGTGGGGAGAAATATCATTCGACTCGGCCGAGGACAGTGGGGAGAAATATCATTCGACTCGGCCGAGGACAGTGGGGAGAAATATCATTCGACTCGGCCGAGGACAGTGGGGAGAAATATCATTCGACTCGGCCAGGGACAGTGGGGAGAAATATCATTCGACTCGGCCGAGGACAGTGGGGAGAAATATCATTCGACTCGGCCGAGGACAGTGGGGAGAAATATCATTCGACTCGGCCGGGGACAGTGGGGAGAAATATCATTCGACTCGGCCGAGGACAGTGGGGAGAAATATCATTCGACTCGGCCGAGGACAGTGGGGAGAAATATCATTCGACTCGGCCGAGGACAGTGGGGAGAAATATCATTCGACTCGGCCGAGGACAGTGGGGAGAAATATCATTCGACTCGGCCGGGGACAGTGGGGAGAAATATCATTCGACTCGGCCGGGGACAGTGGGGAGAAATATCATTCGACTCGGCCGAGGACAGTGGGGAGAAATATCATTCGACTCGGCCGAGGACAGTGGGGAGAAATATCATTCGACTCGGCCGAGGACAGTGGGGAGAAATATCATTCGACTCGGCCGGGGACAGTGGGGAGAAATATCATTCGACTCGGCCGAGGACAGTGGGGAGAAATATCATTCGACTCGGCCGAGGACAGTGGGGAGAAATATCATTCGACTCGGCCGGGGACAGTGGGGAGAAATATCATTCGACTCGGCCGAGGACAGTGGGGAGAAATATCATTCGACTCGGCCGGGGACAGTGGGGAGAAATATCATTCGACTCGGCCGGGGACAGTGGGGAGAAATATCATTCGACTCGGCCGAGGACAGTGGGGAGAAATATCATTCGACTCGGCCGGGGACAGTGGGGAGAAATATCATTCGACTCGGCCGAGGACAGTGGGGAGAAATATCATTCGACTCGGCCGAGGACAGTGGGGAGAAATATCATTCGACTCGGCCGAGGACAGTGGGGAGAAATATCATTCGACTCGGCCGAGGACAGTGGGGAGAAATATCATTCGACTCGGCCGAGGACAGTGGGGAGAAATATCATTCGACTCGGCCGAGGACAGTGGGGAGAAATATCATTCGACTCGGCCGAGGACAGTGGCGGGAAATATCATTCGACTCGGCCGAGGACAGTGGGGAGAAATCGGCCGAGGACAGTGGGGAGAAATATCATTCGACTCGGCCGGGGACAGTGGGGAGAAATATCATTCGACTCGGCCGAGGACAGTGGGGAGAAATATCATTCGACTCGGCCGAGGACAGTGGGGAGAAATATCATTCGACTCGGCCGAGGACAGTGGCGGGAAATATCATTCGACTCGGCCGAGGACAGTGGGGAGAAATATCATTCGACTCGGCCGGGGACAGTGGGGAGAAATATCATTCGACTCGGCCGAGGACAGTGGCGGGAAATATCATTCGACTCGGCCGAGGACAGTGGCGGGAAATATCATTCGACTCGGCCGAGGACAGTGGCGGGAAATATCATTCGACTCGGCCGAGGACAGTGGGGAGAAATATCATTCGACTCGGCCGAGGACAGTGGGGAGAAATATCATTCGACTCGGCCGAGGACAGTGGGGAGAAATATCATTCGACTCGGCCGAGGACAGTGGGGAGAAATATCATTCGACTCGGCCGAGGACAGTGGCGGGAAATATCATTCGACTCGGCCGAGGACAGTGGGGAGAAATATCATTCGACTCGGCCGGGGACAGTGGGGAGAAATATCATTCGACTCGGCCGAGGACAGTGGGGAGAAATATCATTCGACTCGGCCGAGGACAGTGGGGAGAAATATCATTCGACTCGGCCGAGGACAGTGGCGGGAAATATCATTCGACTCGGCCGAGGACAGTGGGGAGAAATATCATTCGACTCGGCCGAGGACAGTGGGGAGAAATATCATTCGACTCGGCCGAGGACAGTGGCGGGAAATATCATTCGACTCGGCCGAGGACAGTGGGGAGAAATCGGCCGAGGACAGTGGGGAGAAATATCATTCGACTCGGCCGAGGACAGTGGGGAGAAATATCATTCGACTCGGCCGGGGACAGTGGGGAGAAATATCATTCGACTCGGCCGAGGACAGTGGGGAGAAATATCATTCGACTCGGCCGAGGACAGTGGGGAGAAATATCATTCGACTCGGCCGAGGACAGTGGGGAGAAATATCATTCGACTCGGCCGAGGACAGTGGCGGGAAATATCATTCGACTCGGCCGAGGACAGTGGGGAGAAATATCATTCGACTCGGCCGGGGACAGTGGGGAGAAATATCATTCGACTCGGCCGAGGACAGTGGGGAGAAATCGGCCGAGGACAGTGGGGAGAAATATCATTCGATTCGGCCGGGGACAGTGGGGAGAAATATCATTCGACTCGGCCGAGGACAGTGGGGAGAAATATCATTCGACTCGGCCGGGGACAGTGGGGAGAAATATCATTCGACTCGGCCGAGGACAGTGGGGAGAAATCGGCCGAGGACAGTGGGGAGAAATATCATTCGACTCGGCCGAGGACAGTGGGGAGAAATATCATTCGACTCGGCCGAGGACAGTGGGGAGAAATCGGCCGAGGACAGTGGGGAGAAATATCATTCGATTCGGCCGGGGACAGTGGGGAGAAATATCATTCGACTCGGCCGAGGACAGTGGGGAGAAATATCATTCGACTCGGCCGAGGACAGTGGGGAGAAATATCATTCGACTCGGCCGAGGACAGTGAGGAGAAATATCATTCGACTCAGGAAATATCGTCCGACTCGGCCGAGGACAGTGGCGGGAAATATCGTCCGACTCGGCCGAGGACAGTGGGGAGAAATATCGTCCGACTCGGCCGAGGACAGTGGGGAGAAATATCGTCCGACTCGGCCGAGGACAGTGAGGAGAAATATCATTCGACTCAGGAAATATCATTCGACTCGGCCGAGGACAGTGGCGGGAAATATCGTCCGACTCGGCCGAGGACAGTGGGGAGAAATATCATATATCATTCGACTCGGCCGAGGACAGTGGCGGGAAATATCGTCCGACTCGGCCGAGGACAGTGGGGAGAAATATCATATATCATTTGACTCGGCCGAGGACAGTGGGGAGAAATATCATTCGACTCGGCCGAGGACAGTGGGGAGAAATATCATTCGACTCGGCCGAGGACAGTGGGGAGAAATATCATTCGACTCGGCCGAGGACAGTGGGGAGAAATATCATTCGACTCGGCCGAGGACAGTGGGGAGAAATATCATTCGACTCGGCCGAGGACAGTGGGGAGAAATATCATTCGACTCGGCCAGGGACAGTGGGGAGAAATATCATTCGACTCGGCCGAGGACAGTGGGGAGAAATATCATTCGACTCGGCCGAGGACAGTGGGGAGAAATATCATTCGACTCGGCCGGGGACAGTGGGGAGAAATATCATTCGACTCGGCCGAGGACAGTGGGGAGAAATATCATTCGACTCGGCCGAGGACAGTGGGGAGAAATATCATTCGACTCGGCCGAGGACAGTGGGGAGAAATATCATTCGACTCGGCCGAGGACAGTGGGGAGAAATATCATTCGACTCGGCCGGGGACAGTGGGGAGAAATATCATTCGACTCGGCCGGGGACAGTGGGGAGAAATATCATTCGACTCGGCCGAGGACAGTGGGGAGAAATATCATTCGACTCGGCCGAGGACAGTGGGGAGAAATATCATTCGACTCGGCCGAGGACAGTGGGGAGAAATATCATTCGACTCGGCCGGGGACAGTGGGGAGAAATATCATTCGACTCGGCCGAGGACAGTGGGGAGAAATATCATTCGACTCGGCCGAGGACAGTGGGGAGAAATATCATTCGACTCGGCCGGGGACAGTGGGGAGAAATATCATTCGACTCGGCCGAGGACAGTGGGGAGAAATATCATTCGACTCGGCCGGGGACAGTGGGGAGAAATATCATTCGACTCGGCCGGGGACAGTGGGGAGAAATATCATTCGACTCGGCCGAGGACAGTGGGGAGAAATATCATTCGACTCGGCCGGGGACAGTGGGGAGAAATATCATTCGACTCGGCCGAGGACAGTGGGGAGAAATATCATTCGACTCGGCCGAGGACAGTGGGGAGAAATATCATTCGACTCGGCCGAGGACAGTGGGGAGAAATATCATTCGACTCGGCCGAGGACAGTGGGGAGAAATATCATTCGACTCGGCCGAGGACAGTGGGGAGAAATATCATTCGACTCGGCCGAGGACAGTGGGGAGAAATATCATTCGACTCGGCCGAGGACAGTGGCGGGAAATATCATTCGACTCGGCCGAGGACAGTGGGGAGAAATCGGCCGAGGACAGTGGGGAGAAATATCATTCGACTCGGCCGGGGACAGTGGGGAGAAATATCATTCGACTCGGCCGAGGACAGTGGGGAGAAATATCATTCGACTCGGCCGAGGACAGTGGGGAGAAATATCATTCGACTCGGCCGAGGACAGTGGCGGGAAATATCATTCGACTCGGCCGAGGACAGTGGGGAGAAATATCATTCGACTCGGCCGGGGACAGTGGGGAGAAATATCATTCGACTCGGCCGAGGACAGTGGCGGGAAATATCATTCGACTCGGCCGAGGACAGTGGCGGGAAATATCATTCGACTCGGCCGAGGACAGTGGCGGGAAATATCATTCGACTCGGCCGAGGACAGTGGGGAGAAATATCATTCGACTCGGCCGAGGACAGTGGGGAGAAATATCATTCGACTCGGCCGAGGACAGTGGGGAGAAATATCATTCGACTCGGCCGAGGACAGTGGGGAGAAATATCATTCGACTCGGCCGAGGACAGTGGCGGGAAATATCATTCGACTCGGCCGAGGACAGTGGGGAGAAATATCATTCGACTCGGCCGGGGACAGTGGGGAGAAATATCATTCGACTCGGCCGAGGACAGTGGGGAGAAATATCATTCGACTCGGCCGAGGACAGTGGGGAGAAATATCATTCGACTCGGCCGAGGACAGTGGCGGGAAATATCATTCGACTCGGCCGAGGACAGTGGGGAGAAATATCATTCGACTCGGCCGAGGACAGTGGGGAGAAATATCATTCGACTCGGCCGAGGACAGTGGCGGGAAATATCATTCGACTCGGCCGAGGACAGTGGGGAGAAATCGGCCGAGGACAGTGGGGAGAAATATCATTCGACTCGGCCGAGGACAGTGGGGAGAAATATCATTCGACTCGGCCGGGGACAGTGGGGAGAAATATCATTCGACTCGGCCGAGGACAGTGGGGAGAAATATCATTCGACTCGGCCGAGGACAGTGGGGAGAAATATCATTCGACTCGGCCGAGGACAGTGGGGAGAAATATCATTCGACTCGGCCGAGGACAGTGGCGGGAAATATCATTCGACTCGGCCGAGGACAGTGGGGAGAAATATCATTCGACTCGGCCGGGGACAGTGGGGAGAAATATCATTCGACTCGGCCGAGGACAGTGGGGAGAAATCGGCCGAGGACAGTGGGGAGAAATATCATTCGATTCGGCCGGGGACAGTGGGGAGAAATATCATTCGACTCGGCCGAGGACAGTGGGGAGAAATATCATTCGACTCGGCCGGGGACAGTGGGGAGAAATATCATTCGACTCGGCCGAGGACAGTGGGGAGAAATCGGCCGAGGACAGTGGGGAGAAATATCATTCGACTCGGCCGAGGACAGTGGGGAGAAATATCATTCGACTCGGCCGAGGACAGTGGGGAGAAATCGGCCGAGGACAGTGGGGAGAAATATCATTCGATTCGGCCGGGGACAGTGGGGAGAAATATCATTCGACTCGGCCGAGGACAGTGGGGAGAAATATCATTCGACTCGGCCGAGGACAGTGGGGAGAAATATCATTCGACTCGGCCGAGGACAGTGGCGGGAAATATCATTCGACTCGGCCGGGGACAGTGGGGAGAAATATCATTCGACTCGGCCGAGGACAGTGGGGAGAAATCGGCCGAGGACAGTGGGGAGAAATATCATTCGACTCGGCCGAGGACAGTGGGGAGAAATATCATTCGACTCGGCCGAGGACAGTGGGGAGAAATATCATTCGACTCGGCCGGGGACAGTGGCGGGAAATATCATTCGACTCGGCCGAGGACAGTGGGGAGAAATATCATTCGACTCGGCCGGGGACAGTGGGGAGAAATATCATTCGACTCGGCCGGGGACAGTGGCGGGAAATATCATTCGACTCGGCCGAGGACAGTGGGGAGAAATATCATTCGACTCGTCCGGGGACAGTGGGGAGAAATATCATTCGACTCGGCCGAGGACAGTGGCGGGAAATATCATTCGACTCGGCCGGGGACAGTGGGGAGAAATATCATTCGACTCGGCCGAGGACAGTGGGGAGAAATATCATTCGACTCGGCCGGGGACAGTGGCGGGAAATATCATTCGACTCGGCCGAGGACAGTGGGGAGAAATATCATTCGACTCGGCCGGGGACAGTGGGGAGAAATATCATTCGACTCGGCCGAGGACAGTGGCGGGAAATATCATTCGACTCGGCCGGGGACAGTGGGGAGAAATATCATTCGACTCGGCCGGGGACAGTGGCGGGAAATATCATTCGACTCAGCCGGGGACAGTGGCGGGAAATATCATTCGACTCGGCCGAGGAACGTGGGGAGAAATATCATTCGACTCGGCCGAGGACAGTGGGGAGAAATATCATTCGACTCGGCCGAGGACAGTGGGGAGAAATATCATTCGACTCGGCCGAGGACAGTGAGGAGAAATATCATTCGACTCGGCCGAGGACAGTGGGGAGAAATATCATTCGACTCAGCCGGGGACAGTGGCGGGAAATATCATTCGACTCGGCCGAGGACAGTGGGGAGAAATATCATTCGACTCGGCCGAGGACAGTGGGGAGAAATATCATTCGACTCGGCCGAGGACAGTGGCGGGAAATATCATTCGACTCAGCCGAGGACAGTGGGGAGAAATATCATTCGACTCGGCCGGGGACAGTGGCGGGAAATATCATTCGATTCGGCCGGGGACAGTGGCGGGAAATATCATTCGACTCGGCCGAGGACAGTGGGGAGAAATATCATTCGACTCGGCCGGGGACAGTGGGGAGAAATATCATTCGACTCGGCCGAGGACAGTGGGGAGAAATATCGTCCGACTCGGCCGGGGACAGTGGGGAGAAATATCATTCGACTCGGCCGAGGACAGTGGGGAGAAATATCATTCGACTCGGCCGAGGACAGTGGGGAGAAATATCATTCGACTCGGCCGAGGACAGTGGCGGGAAATATCGTCCGACTCGGCCGAGGACAGTGGGGAGAAATATCATTCGACTCGGCCGAGGACAGTGGGGAGAAATATCATTCGACTCGGCCGGGGACAGTGGGGAGAAATATCATTCGACTCGGCCGAGGACAGTGGGGAGAAATATCATTCGACTCGGCCGGGGACAGTGGGGAGAAATATCATTCGACTCGGCCGGGGACAGTGGGGAGAAATATCGTCCGACTCGGCCGAGGACAGTGGGGAGAAATATCATTCGACTCGGCCGAGGACAGTGGGGAGAAATATCATTCGACTCGGCCGAGGACAGTGGGGAGAAATATCATTCGACTCGGCCGGGGACAGTGGGGAGAAATATCATTCGACTCGGCCGAGGACAGTGGGGAGAAATATCATTCGACTCGGCCGAGGACAGTGGGGAGAAATATCATTCGACTCGGCCGAGGACAGTGGCGAGAAATATCGTCCGACTCGGCCGAGGACAGTGGGGAGAAATATCATTCGACTCGGCCGAGGACAGTGGGGAGAAATATCATTCGACTCGGCCGGGGACAGTGGGGAGAAATATCATTCGACTCGGCCGAGGACAGTGGGGAGAAATATCATTCGACTCGGCCGAGGACAGTGGGGAGAAATATCATTCGACTCGGCCGAGGACAGTGGGGAGAAATATAATTCGACTAGTGGGTATCAGAGTGCTTATTTTCACTAGTATAGACCTTATTTAGAGCAGCGCCAGATATAAAAATGAGGCTGTGAGGGACAGGCTTGCAGTGTTTCCAATCGCATCCGCTGTTAAAAGCTGTATAAAGCTTCTAGATCACTTACAATTTCCCACGGCTTGTATTTGCGGGAGTTGTTTGTCAACTGAAATTTCTTGGAAAGATATTTTTCCAGTATTTCATGAGCAGAACAAACCAAAAACACATTAAATAACAGCACAGCTCATTGAAGAGATACGTCTGTCCCTCACAGCCTCGCTGTCATTTCCGTTAAACATCAAAGATGGCTCTGCTATGTTTAATGTCAATGGCAGGTCAGTTGAGATAGACATAATTTGCATGTCAGTTGAGATAGATATAATTTGTATATCAATGTACCTTAGTACAGAAGCAATTCCTTTTCAAAGATCAACTTTTTTTAAATGACCAATTCTCATACCGATGATCCTAATAAAGGCCTTTGGAAGTGAAGCCATGGGTTTGTGTGAGAAAAATACCCATATTTATAGCTTTATAATCTAAAATAACTAGCTTCATTCACTGCCATTATGAAGCTCGGAAGCATTTTTTTAATATAACTCTGATTGTATTCGTCTGAAAGAAGAATGTCATATAGGATGACTTGAGGGAGAGTAAATCATGGGCGAATTTTCATTTTAAAGTGAACTATATCTTAAAGACATACATCATTCATGGCTATTCTCCAACTTGAGCCACTTTTGTGTCCTTGACCTTTTTTTGTAAATAAATAAACAAACAAATGCACAAATACATTTTCATTATGAAGTTCATGCTCCTAGTAATCATCAAATCTTGCCACTGTTTCTTTTAAAAATGCTTTTGCAAGGCTGTTTATTAGCACATTTTGCAGTTTTATTCTTGTCCCCAACCCAGCCCTCTTTGAATGTTAAAAAATTATATTAAAGGATTGATTTAAAAATATTTTTGTCAAATAAAATAATACCATCGAAATTCCTACTATTTTTGAAATAAAATAAGTCTGTCACCAGGTTTTCCGTTATTTCCACCTCCCTAAACAAAATCCACCTTAAACATTTTATTTACTTGGGAATCATGGAAATAATAGAGAAGGATGTATTAGTTGAAGATGAAACTTCAGGCTCATGTGCTCTTCAGCACAAGACAATAAATCAAGGTAACTCAAGCTTTAATACAGAGTATTTTTATTCAGCGTCATTTCCACCTTGGCTGTAGTTCGGTTGAATTATGTACAACAAATATTAAAATAATGTATTTATGTTTATTACGAGTAAACAACATGCTTAAGTCCAAAAGTAGCTAGCCTGACATGAAGGAGCACTGATATTGCAGAAACACTGCTAAAACGTCATTTCCACCTCTGAGAAATGACAGGCGTAGCTTTGGACATGATGTATGCTGTGGCTATTAGCATTTTCTCATGACATATTTCTTATGACACTTTGTGCTTTTGTAATAATAAACATAGACCTGAGCAAAAATGAAATGCTGTAGGCAAAAATCCCAACTCGTGGCATTTAGCAACTTTAAATAAAAATGCATTAATATGGAAGTAAAATAATGTCAAATGTTTTTGAAACAAAAAGCCTGTTGAATTGCACTACTTGAAAAAAATAGGCATTGCATTAACCATGCTTGCATTTTAATGCATTGTATTTTCAGGGCTTGCATTTTTATGGGCTGAAATTCAACAAGGTTGAATATTAAAGCTGTGAATATTTTAATTGAAAACATTTCAAACACATTTTCATGTTTAAAAATTCAATAATCCATATTCACCTTTCATATTTCACTTCCAAAATATTCAAACTGTTAAAAAATACAACCTATAATATTCAACAGGCAATTTGAAAGTAGAAATGATGCACCCCCTCATAAACTACCCAGTTATAATAACCAGCTGCTGGTTTGCCAAACTGGAATAAACTGGATTGGTAATTTTGTCTTCTGTCCTAAGAGGAACCTTCTTGAGGTGAGTTAAGGTTTCTGCAAATCATGCTTAATAAGCTGGCTGTCCTTCCTCTGTCGATTAGGCCGTTCTTCTAGCACTCTTGCTCTTCTTCACTGTAGTCTTCATCTATCTCATGAAGGATCGGTTTCAACACGTTCTCTTGGTTACAAAACATTAAGTTCAAGAACCTAACTTTCAAAACTTTTGCTCATCTCATCCTGCTCTACAAAAAGAGGAAGTCAAACACATTTGTTTCTACACTATCTCCATTTTCAGTAATGCAGGATCTTTCCAAGCAGCATTCAAGCATCTTTATATGGCATTAACTTAAAGGCAAGCAAATAATATTTCTTTGAAACAGATAAATAGCAATATCAATATCCAAAAAAAATAATTCTGAAAGTGATTCCAACAATATCGCTTCTCTATTCGTTATAACTGTGGTGTGAACTCTACTATCTATAATATCTAGAATGATTTTAATCATTATCTTAATAGTTTTCATCCTTTGTGTGAACGGGCCTTAATAGTGTTATTTCTCACAATATGACAAACATCAATAACACAAAAACAAACACTAATGACACTCATCTTCATCAACCATACAGATAAATATCAACAGTATAATATGTAGTGATGTTTGGGTGTGTATCCAAAGGGGTTTTTCTCACAATGTATTTCATAATTAAATTCAGAATGTTTGATCTCTGGCAAGAAACCATTGCTGGTGAAAATCTATTAATAACAAGCAAACACTTTTGATCACATTAGTCAATTTTTCTTCATGATGATGAGTGATGTATCACCGGACCGTCTTTGTTAGCTAATAGTGACCGACCTCATTCAACACAGTTTCTTGTTAGTTAATAGTTCTCCACTAAGCAGAATTATGTTCAAGAGACGTCTTTTCAACGTCTTTGTCACAAAAGCGTACGTTGGCGAATAAAGAGAGTGATTATTTGGTCCAGAAACAGTATAAATCGTCAAAATTAGACCTTAAATGATGTATGTCCACAATGACCACATCTGAACTGGTTTTCAACCTTACGGAGGATCCATGAACGTCTATCAGACGTGCAGAACTCGCCAACGTACGCTTTTGTGACAAACACGTTGAAAAGACGTCTCTTGAACATAATTCTGCTTAGTGGAGTACATTGAGGTGTGTGTGTGTGTGTGTGTTTGAGACAGTGAGTGGGTGTGTAGGTGTTTTTCGAGAGTGTGTGATTTCACACTGTTAGAGCTGTTGTGTGACCGTGGGAACTTCTCTAACTTTTTGCACATTTTCTCAATCCCAGTGAACAGGGAACGTTTATCTCAGTAATCTGCTTATTAATAATGTTCTCAAACTTTAGCACATAAACTAATGTTCATGGGACGTCTTATTTCTGAAACTTTTCAGTTGGATGTTCGTTTAACGTTTTTTAAATGTTACTTGTTTCAGAACGTTCAGATTCAAAAGTAACGTTCCATAATGTGTGAAGAATGATACAATGTTACTGTTCACATCTATTGGGCGTTTAGATGAAGCTGTAAGTGTGTGTGTGTGTGTGTGTGTGTGTGTGTGTGTGTGTGTGTGTGTGTGTTACACCAGCAGAGGGAGCCAGAGCATGTGTTCTCTGTTCAGCACTTCTGAGATCATGTTCCCAGTAACCAAACACTTCACACACACTACCATCCCACTGCGCCATGTGACCTCGGAGTGACACACTTCACACACACTATCATAGTACTGGGAGTCACTGGGTCCATCAGCGGTTTGGTTACTCCTGTTCTCTAAAATATCTTGTTCTGTGTTCAGCAGAAGAGAGAAACTCATACAGGTCTGGAACAACATGAGGATGAGTAAATGATGACAGAACTTTCTGTAAGTGTGTGTGTGTGGATGAGCTGTAAGTGTGTGTGGATGAGGTGTAAGTGTGTGTGGATGAGCTGTAAGTGTGTGTGTGTGTGTGTGGATGAGCTGTAAGTGTGTGTGTGTGTGTGTGTGTGTGTGTGTGTGTGGATGAGCTGTGAGTGTGTGTGGATGAGCTGTAAGTGTGTGTGTGTGTGGATGAGCTGTGAGTGTGTGTGTGAATGAGCTGTGAGTGTGTGTGTGGATGAGCTGTAAGTGTGTGTGTGTGTGGATGAGCTGTGTGTGTGTGTGTGAATGAGCTGTGAGTGTGTGTGTGGATGAGCTGTAAGTGTGTGTGTGGACAGCAGAGAGCGCAGTTTTACTGTTGGATATTTATACATAAACATAATATATATTATATTTAATCTGCTCGTCATGGATCAGTTCAGTCAGATTAATGTTCATTTAATAACACTGACTCAGGGACATTCCTCGTTCATCATTTCATTAGTGATTCTGTTTTTGAATAAGTCATATTACATGTTGAGAGATATAAAATAACGCACACAACGCGATACAGCTATCAGCACATTTATCCATATTCACTGATGATTTTCATAATAACTAATAATTGTGAATAATCAAAAGATTGTTTCCGTGTCATAATTGAGGACATACTTCAGACTTCTGCTGTTTTAGAATAACCTAGCAAAAATATTAAAGCATTATTTACTTTATGAGTCTTTAAGCGTTGAGAATGTGGCTAAAGTGAGGATTTGTCAGATTTGGCTGAATAATGTTATTAATGAACTGAATCATGAACAAGATTATAAATGATAAACACAATGGGCTGAAAACTCATTTATCCATATTTAATGCCTGTTTAATATTTCCTTTTCCTTTTTAAAAGCTGATCAGTCTGTTAATTATTCTATACTTCCAATTAACACTATTATATGGTTAATTGTGTTTTATTTGATGTTTTCCCGGTACAGACTGACCAAACCCGCTAAAGCTTTTAAGAACGTTTTACTGACAGTCCCAATAAGTTATGATAAGTTATGGAAACGTTTTTCTGAACGTCCAGCTTTTTAAAATGTTTTTTAAAACGTTTTTTCTTGGTTATGTGAACGTTAAGGGAACATTCCATTGTTATCGTTCTTCAAAGATTGAGAACGTTTTGAAACAAGAAGTAAAATTTAAAAAAACGTTAAATTAACGTCCGATTAAAACGTTTCAGAAAAAACGCTCTGATTGATGTATAAATAATGTTTTTGTGCTCAAGTTTTAAGAACATTATTAAAGACCAGATAACGCTGAATGAAAGTTCTATTGATGTTGCTGTGTGTGTGTGTGTGTGTGTGTGTGTGTGTGTGTGTGTGTTCAGTTCTTCACCATCTGAATTGCAGCTGGAGGTTGAAGCTTCCAGAATTCTGAAAGCTCATAAATCAAACAGTCTGGGAGGCAGTAACACACACACACACACACACACACACACACACACACACACACACACACACACACACACACACACACACACACACACACACTTCTGATCACTAAATAAATGTCAAATGTTGTGAATGAAGGAAAGATTATTTTCAGTATTTAGTGTACGAGTGTCCTCTAGTGGACGGATAGTAAATACATGTATTTCTTTATTTGATAGTTTGACTGTAATGTGATAAAGACTGAGATTACAGACGCGCTAATATTGGCGAATCTGCCTCTGTAAAACACTGAGTAACTCCCGCACACACCGGCTCTGTTCTCCTCCAGCTGGACACACACTCTCACCAGGACAGAAGCACAGGTAAGCGTCTTCTGGTGCTCTGTGTGTGTGTGTGGAGTTTATTCTGAGAGTTTGTCTCACTCTTGAACTGCAGAATAAAGTTCATGAACCCGCTCGTGCGCACGAGTCTCAGCGGGAGCGCGCGCGCCACAGATCGGCACGCGTCATGTTTGTGTTTGAGAGCAAATGCTTTGGGTTTCACTTCACACCTTTAAACCAGTGCTAAATACCAGCACACGCCATACATGTAAATGAGCGAAATGTGTTTAAAGAAAGTTATGAAAGTGTTATTTCTGAACTTTCCCTGAGCGCTCATCCTCGGTAACACACACACACACACACACACACACACACACACACACACACACACACACACACACGTTAAGGGAACATTCCAATGGATCATTCTGGAACAAATAGGGATGGAAACATTTAAAAACGTCAGGAAAACTAAACTAAACTAAACGTTACTGTTATTAAAGATAGTTTTTATTGCAAATTTTAACAAACATAAAAGATACAAAATCAGACAAACTTTCAGACCATAAACAAGTTATAATTCAATAGTCAACAAGAAAAATAAAATAAAGAAGCCTGATTTATTTACTGAAAATGTTGTATAGAAGATGTAAAGAAGAAGAAAAACAAGGGAGGCACAAAATAAAAGCATATTCTAGATGGTTTTATAGCTTTCTTATTTGCAGACATTAAAACTGTGTTTAAGTACAAATTCAGTTCTTGTTTTTAAAGACAGTTGTTCCCAGTGAACGTGTCAGCTCGCCATGTGTTTGGCGGGAGTGTGACATCATCACACCTTCAGGAGCGCGCGTGTCAGACGCGAGGCGTGAACCCGCCGTTTGGCACGAGCGCGCGCGCGTGTATATAAAGGCTCCAGACTTCAGTCTGAACATCATTCTGAACGGATTTACTCTTCAGCTTCTCTTTCCATCAACATCATGGAGAACATCACCCTGACTCGCGGATTACACGCTGAACTGAGACCCTGGAGACCCTGGGTCAGTAAAACCAGCAGAGGACGCAAAACTGCCACTCATAAGGTACGAGATGACGTCATTCTATAATATTGAACTCTGATTATTGTATGAGCAAAATATCAGATTCTAAAAAATCTCTTTATTCGACAGCCTTATGAAAGAGCATCCTCTGAGCAACACTGTAAAGTCTCCATGATCACACACCCTGTGAAGTGAGTAGATCACGCGATTATGAAGATGTTGATGATCTCCTGCTATTATGAAGATGTTGATGATCTCCTGCTATTATGAAGATGTTGATATGATCTCCTGCTATTATGAAGATGTTGATATGATCTCCTGCTATTATGAAGATGTTGATAGGATCTCCTGCTTCTCCAGAGTTTAACTCTGTTTTAACCTGATTTTCTTCAGGTTGTTTTGGCCCAAATCCCAGTGTTTCGATTACTTGTACCAGGAGGCTGAGGTTCTCCTGAGGAATTACCCGGTTCAGGCCTCGATCTGCATATATGAGGACTCTGAGGATGATGATGATGATGAAGAAGATGATAGCGATGATGATGAAGATGAAGAGAAGGAACTCAACTGAAGACCTTCATCACTGTGCACATCTTTATTTATATATGGACTCCAAATTCTGATTCACTTTATAGTCGTTGCATGTAAATACTTGTGAATATGTACAGTATATAAAATTGCTTCCGTTGGAAGTTGAATGTATTTTATTTTTTTTAGTATTTATGATAAATTATTCTACATGTAACTTATTTCCTTGAAATAAATATCTAAACATTCAAAATGTTGTTTCTGTTCTTTGAATTGTGAGTCGTGACGCGAGTCTAAGTGACTGAAGTGAACGTTAGAGTTAATATAGGGGGTAAATATTAAATATTAATCTTATGAAGATCTGTTCACTCATAGTGTTCTATCAGGCTGTGAGAGATATAGACTTTACAAGAGCAGTTACTGTATAAAAGTATAAATATATGCTCTGAAAACATTATTTCTGAAGTTTTTAAAGCATTTATTCTTGGTTCTGTGAACATTACGGGAACAGTAACATTGTATCATTCTTCACACATTATGGAACGTTACTTTTGAATCTGAACGTTCTGAAACAAGTAGAAACATTTAAAAAACGTTACATTTAAAAACAAACATCCAACTGAAACATTCCCTGATCCATGTTTCTGGACCGGATCACTTTGACTGAACGTTATATTAATGACAGAACGTTTGATCAGTTTCTCCTTCACTGAGAGTGTGTTCATCAGCTGAACAGATTTGGTGTGTTTGACGGACAGCAGAATCACATCCTCTTCTTCGTTCCCGTCTGAGAGGAAATAAGGCTCTTCCCTGAGATCTGATTCCCGAACGGGACGAGTGAAGAGTTTGAGGAGTTTCATCTCTGATCCGAGACTCCGGGTCGTGACACACACACACACACACACACACACACACACACTGACGTTACATGGACGTGTTAAAGTCACACACACACACACACACACACACACACACACACACACACACACACACACTGACTCCTCTCACACACACACACACACACACACACACACACACACACACACACACACACACACACACACTGACTCCTCACAACACACACTGACTCCTCACACACACACACACACACACACACACACACACACACACACACACACACACACACACTGACTCCTCACACACACTCAACGACACTGACAGGATAAGAAATATTAACTATAATGAAGCTCACTTTGGCCTGTGTGTGTGTGTGTGTGTGTGTGTGTGTGTGAGGGGTCAGTGTGTGTATGTGTGTGTGTGTGTGTGAGGAGTCAGTGTGTGTTGTGAGGAGTCAGTGTGTGTGTGTGTGTGTGTGTGTTAATCAGGAGTGTTACTGTGTCCATTAAGGATGTGTGTAGATTCACACCATGACTCTATATATATACTGTATATTTTGATGCTTCAACTTAAACTTATTTCTGTTTATTGCCAAGGCAACATAATTTTTCATCTAATATTTATATAGTTTTTAATATATTTAGTTAAAAATAATAACCCTGGAAGTGATATGATTCACTTCTTATTAAATATTGTTATTATTTAAAACGTAGTTATCCTGTGTCATGAAGAACAAACTGTGTGTGTGTGTGTGTGTATGTGTGTTAATGAGTGTGTGTGTGTGTGTGTATGTGTGTTAATGAGTGTGTGTGTGTGTGTGTGTGTGTGTTCATGTAAAAATCCAGATTTTTTTTAATGCTCTTTATTTAATGATATTAATAAAGCAAAAGGCAAACAGAAAGCTGTGTGTGTGTGTGATGTGCAGACATCCACACATTAATTCACTTTTCAACATTGGTTAGATAAAGATGAAAGAAGCAAAGCTTAAGAGTGACATCATCCAGAATCTCATTTCTGTCGGTCAGACTTTCAACATCAGGAATAAAGCTCGTAGATCTTAACCACTGCAGTCTGGCTGATTATTATCTGGTACAGCATCATTTATATTCGCCTCAAAATGAACAGGTCTACATTTGTTCTCGATTTTCTCACAGCCAAGAATCACATGTTGATCCGTTATGAATTCGACATGCTCGACCTGCCTGTTCTGATTGACGGTGACAACGTGGAAGCTGATAGGCTGCTTGCTGATGCAGAGGTTGTTGCCCGGATATATCTTTCCCCCTGTTGAACACACACTTAACACATTATTATGTTCTGATAAGGGAAAGAAGCTCTGAATCGGCCGGTCCCAGGTGTCAATGTTGGTAATGAACGTCTGCCATTGACCGTTGTCCCGATTGTTTGGGCTGTTGTTGTTTAGGTGGCGTGTAAGGAAGGTGTCATATCGAGCTCGAGGCACCGCATTCACACAGCGCTGACTCAGAGCCGGCTGGAGAGAGAGACTCAAGACGATCATGAATAACAGCATCTTCAGGATCTGGGGAGATTTGTGTAAGATAGAAATGTCAGATTGCAGATTCACTGTTGTCACGAACCATAAAATCCTAGAAAAGTACATTTTTACTTGTTTAATTGCAGTAAAAAGAAAATGGTAACACTTTATAAGGTTTCACTAACATTAATGTATAAATTAAAGGTATAGCGGAGGATTTTTTTACTTCCGGGTGGAATGCCTATACTATTGGTCCTCCTAATTGTCAATCATTCTGGTGAATCAATCAAACTTTTCAAAAAGTGGAGAGGGCGGGTCTTATCTAAAATTCGGAAAGATCCTCCGCTATACCTTTAACATGAGCATTTGTTACTGTATTTGTTCATCTTTGTTAATGTTAAGAATACATCCGTTCAATGTTAGTTCGTGTTAGTTCACAGCATTAACTAATGTTAACAACTTTTGATTTTAATAATGTATTAGTAAATGCTGAAATAAAAGTAAATTAATTAGTTCACCCAAAAATGAAAGTTCTGTCATTAATTACTCGCCCTCGTGTCGTACCAAACCTGTTCATCTTCAGAACACAAATCAAGATCTTTATAATGAAACCGAGAGCTTTCTGTAAATGATGTTTTTCTCACACAAACACTCGCGTCGCTTCATAAGATTAAAGTTAAACGACTGGAGTCACACTGAGAACTTTAATGATGTCTTTCTCATCGTTCTGGACCTTGAATGTGTGAATTGCTTCTGATGGAGGGACAGAAAGCTCTCGCATTTCATTAAAACATATTCATTTGTGTTCTGAAGATGAAGGTCTGATATTAATGTGGAACGACAGTAATAATGATCATTTCTGGGTGAACTAACCCTTTAACATTGAGATTAATAAATGCTGGAGAAGTATTGTTCATTCTCAGTTCATGTTCACTAATGAAACCTTATTGTAAAGTGTTACCAAGAAAATCTCTATTATTGATTCATTTCTGCAATAAGAGAGAACTGGTGAATTCAAACATAATCTTGTTCAAAAGTTTTATATATCAGATTCAGGACTAGATTTATAACTTACACACACGAGGACTTGGTCTTTGTGACAGAAGATTCCAGAGGGACGACTGAAGAAAACAAGAGAAGAGAAAAATGAGTAAAAATAAAAATAAATGTAATATATAATTATATGAGGGAATGTGAATAAGAGGTTTGATAAATACATCAGAAAGAAATAAAGACCATTAGGAAGAATACATTACCTTGGAGAAGAGTGTGTGTCGAGTCTAGAGTTGATCTCAGTGTGAGCGTTTGCTGAGTGTATCTGAGAGTTGGTGTGTGTGTCTTATATACACACAGGTAATCAATGATCTCATGTGAAAAGAGGAAGTAAAAGTAAGTGAGTAACTATTTATCAGCAGTTTAAAACCTTAAAAATCTTTGAAAACATAAGTCTGAGTGAATCATTTTTACATTCCTGAAACAGTATAAATTGTCAAAATTAGACGTTAACTGATGTTGAAAATATGTCCACAACAATGACCACATCTGAACTGGTTTTTAACCTTTCCAGGAACGTCTATATCAGACGCCAACGTACGCTTTTGAAAAGTTGAAACATTGAAAAGACGTCTTTTGAACATAATTCTGCTTAGTGGAGTACATTGAGGTGCTGTTATGGGAATCTAATGGAAAGAATGTGTGTGTGTGTGTGTGTGTGTATGTTTGAGTGTGTTAATCACGAGTGTTACTGTGTCCATTAAGGATATGTGTATATTTACACCATGACTATATACAGTATATATACTGTATATTTCGATGCTTCAACTTAAACATATTTCTGTTTATTGCCAAGGCAACATATTTTTTCATCTAATATTTATATAGTTTTCTAGCCCATAAGAAAATTATGGGGCATATAAAACAGACCAAATGGACCACTTATAACATGTTTCTGCAGTTGTTTTTGAAATACAACCCCTCCTTGTGCAAGATCTGTAATGTTACATATATGTCACATTGGGCGTTTATGATACATTTTTAATGTTACATGTCACATTGGGCGTTTATTTCTCAGTTGAAATTTTTTTTTTTCCAGTTTTTTTGCTTAATAACAGTTTTTTTGCTATTTATTTTCTTTTCCACAACATATATCAAAATTATTCGTTTTCTGGGAAGATAGCCGGGGTGATAGCCAGGCATTGTTTGCGAAAAATATCAAGCCATGGAAGGATCTTCCAACACTTATCCCCTGCTTGCCGATTTGAATCATCGTTGTCAGTGAAAGGTAGACTTGCTAGCTGGGTCTGAAAACGGTTGCTTGACATGTTGTCAGGCACCATGGGACACCTTGTGTCATTTTCCCATTATGCACGATTTCCTGGCATTTGGTGCAGACTCATGCGCAGATGGATACCAATCCATTTCTTTCTCCAAGATTTTTTTTTTTTTTTTTACCCTGGCTGGTTGTATTTTGCTTCCCAGCATTTATGTTTGGTTGTGCAGCTTCTACATCTAAATCACTCGATGCTAATGTCTGAATCAGACCCACTTGATTAATCTTCCTCCATGTCTTTCTTGCTAAGGGTGTAACCAGGGTTATCAGTGTCTTCTTCCTAGTCACTGTCACATCCCTCATACTCACTGTCATCTCCCTAGATAATTTATTATTCTTACTACAAAAATGTTTAAATAACCTAAAATAGGACCAACATACGTTTAGGGTACAGTAACATTGCTCAAACATGACAATCTGGGGCTCAGGTCAGGAAGCAGACAGACTGGCTAAACCGACCGTCTGCTAGCGGCCTCACGTCACCAAGGTCAGATAAATCCCATCACATAGAGCCTCTTTCACCTAGCTATCATCATATAGAGACTGTGTCTGTTCCCCGAATTAGGACATACAAAAAACTCCTAAACCTATTCAAGGGAAAAAATTTAATTGATGTTCAACAAATAAAAAACAGATATAATACAGATGAGCAAATGCTAAAGCTTGGGTTGCTGAATATTCGATCGCTTACTTCAAAAGCACTCGTTGTTAATGATATGATTTCAGATAATAACCTAGATGTGCTGTGTTGGACAGAAACCTGGCTAAAACCAAACGATTACATTACTTTAAATGAGACCACCCCACAAGATTACTCTTATAAACACGAGCCTCATCTGAAACGCAAAGGGGGTGGTGTTGCTGTAATTTATAGTAATATTTTCAAAACCACTAAGAAATTCTTTTGAAGTGTTAGTGCTAAATGTAACACTATCTAGTGTAAATGATAAATCATGTTTAACATTTGTGCTGGCTGCTGTATACAGGCCACCAGGGCACCATACAGACTTTATCAAAGAACTTGCTGACTTTCCATCTGAGTTAGTATTGGCTGCAGATAAAGTACTAATTGTTGGTGATTTTAATATACATATAGATTACGAAAAAGATGCATTGGGTTTGGCATTTGAAGACATTGTAAACTCTATTGGAGTTAGACAACACATGTCAGGACCTACTCATTGTCGTAATCATACTCTAGATCTAATATTATCACACGGAATAGATGTTGATGCCGTTGAAATTCTGCAGCAGAGCGATGACATCTCAGATCATTATCTAGTCTTGTGTAAACTTCATATAGCCAAGGCTGCAAAGCCGACTCCGTGTTACAAATATGTTAGACCTATCACTTCTGCTACTAAAGATTGCTTTATTAATAATCTTCCTGATCAGTTTCATCATCTCAGCATCCCAGATAGCTCAGAAGAACTCGAAATTGCAACAGAAACGCTTAACTCTCTCTTTTCCAGCACTTTAGACACAGTTGCTCCATTGCGCTTAAAGAAGATTAAAGAAAATAGTCCAACGCCGTGGTACAACGAGCACACTCGGGCCCTTAAGAGAGCAGCCAGAAAAGTGGAGTGCAACTGGAAGAAAACAAAACTAGGGGTATTTCGCATTTCGTGGAAAGAGAGCTCGATTGCATACTGGGACTGAGATGGGTCTTGTGCATGCTGCCCACTTGGGCCCCACCTAGTACCAAGTGCAATCCTACATGAAATCTTTATGGGCAATTAACATGGGGCCATTATGGAACCCGCGGACAATCCATACAGAGCCCATTTTTCAGCCCATTTCAAACCCACATGGGCCCCACATACAAATGTCTACTGGGTTAAAGCTGGGACAGAGATGGGTCTTGTGCATTTTGTCCACTTGGGTCCCACCTAGTACCAAGTGCAATCCTACATGAAATCCATCTGGGCAATTAACATGGGGCCATTATAGAACCCGCGGACAATCCTACATGGGGCCCATTTTTCAGCCCATTTCATACCCATATGGGCCCCACATACAAATGTTGGCTGGGGAGAGGCCTTAAAAGCTGCTAGATCTGCTTATTTTTCATCCCTATTAGAAGAAAATAAACATAATACTAGGTATTTATTTGAAACAGTGGCTAAACTAACAAAAAATAAATCCTTAACCCCAGATGTTTCCAAGCAATACAGCAGTAATGACTTTATGAACTTCTTCACTAACAAGATTGATAATATCAGGGAGAAAATTATAACTATGCAACCGTCTACTACAGTATCGCATCAGGCAGTGCATTGTAGTCTCCTTGAAGAAAAATTTGATTCGTTCGTTGCTATAGGAGAGGAAGAATTTACTAAACTCGTTAAAATCATCTAAATCAACAACATGTATGTTAGACCCTATACCGACTAAGCTACTGAAAGAGATGCTTCCAGAGGTCATAGATCCTCTTCTTAATATCATTAATTCATCTTTGTCTCTAGGATACGTACCAAAAACTTTTAATCTGGCTATGATTAAACCGCTTGTTAAAAAAACGCAACTTGATCCTACAGAATTAGTCAATTACAGGCCGATCTCGAATCTACCTTTTCTGTCAAAGATACTAGAAAATGCAGTGTCTTCACAACTGTGTTCCTTTCTTGAAAGAAATGATATCTGCGAGGATTTTCAGTCAGGATTTAGACCGTACCATAGTACCGAGACTGCTCTCATTAGAGTCACAAATGATTTGCTCTTATCATCCGATCGTGGTTGTGTCTCTCTATTAGTGTTACTCGATCTTAGTGCTGCATTTGATACTATCGACCACAACATTCTTTTAAGTAGACTAGAAAATTATGTTGGCATTAGTGGAATTGCACTAGCATGGTTTAAATCATACTTATCTGACCGTTATCAGTTGTGTGCAGAAAACGTTTGTCTTTTATTTTGTATTTTGCGCGTAAGTTTCCAGGTGGTTTGGTCACATGGGTATCGGTGGGTATATACCTGGTAGTGTTTCCTGTTTTGTTTAGTGTGTAGAGAGGGGGTGAGTAGCAGGGAGTGCTCACTTTCTGTTGACCGTTTATACGTTTCTCATCATCAATTGTTTCTACGTGGATAGTCTGTTATCATGCCAATAAACGCTGTTGTGGAAAACGCGTCACAGATTTTTCCTGCTGCTTAGCCTCTCAGCGGCTATAGGTTGCCGCTACAAGTTTGTAGCAGTAAATGAAGAGATGTCTCATCGATCACAAGTTCAGTATGGCGTACCACAAGGCTCAGTACTAGGACCGCTGCTGTTCACTCTGTACATGCTACCATTAGGAGATATCATTAGGAAACATGGCATTAGCTTTCACTGTTATGCTGATGATACTCAGCTCTATATTTCTTCACGCCCAGATGAAACTTACCAATTCACTAAATTAACGGAATGCATAGCTGACAAAAAAAATTGGATGACTCGTAATTTCCTACTTCTAAATTCTGAAAAAACAGAGATTCTAATTATTGGACAAAAAACTTCCTCACGTAATAATCTAGAATACTGTCTAACACTCGATGGCTGCTCTGTTAAGTCTTCGTCGTCGGTTAGGAACCTGGGTGTGCTCTTTGATACCAATCTTTCATTTGACAGTCACGTGTCTAGTATCTGTAAAACCGCATTTTTCCATCTTAAAAATATATCTAAATTACGCCATATGCTCTCATTGACAAATGCGGAACAGTTAGTTCATGCGTTCATGACCTCAAGGCTAGATTATTGTAATGCTCTACTGGGTGGTTGCCCTGCACGCTTAATAAACAAACTACAGCTAGTTCAAAACGCAGCAGCTCGAGTTCTTACCAGAACCAGGAAGTATGACCATATTAGCCCGGTTCTGTCAAAACTGCACTGGCTCCCTATTAAACATCGTATACATTTTAAAATATTTCTGATCACTTACAAATCACTAAATGGTTTAGCTCCACAGTGCTTGAGTGAGCTCTTAACGCATTATAGTCCTTCACGTCTATTGCGATCTCAAAATTCCGGCCAGTTGATAATACCTAGAATATCAAAATCGACTGCTGGCGGTAGATCCTTTTCCTATTTAGCACCAAAACTCTGGAACAGTCTTCCTACCATTGTCCGGGAAGCAGACACACTCTGTCAGTTCAAAGCCAGATTAAAGACACATCTCTTTGACCTAGCATTCACATAATACATTATAGACTTCTATAATTCAGTGTTAGGCTGCATATATTAGGTCAGCTGGAACCGGGAACACTTCCCATAAATCCTGATGTACTCGTTACATCATAAGAAGAATGGCATCTACGCTAATTTTAGTGTCTGTGTTTATCCCGAGGTTTTCCCGCAGCCTGCCGGATCCAGGCCGTATCCAGATCTGACGAAGGACCTTCGCCTGGACCCGATGACAACGCAGTGCTGAAGTGCCAACTAGTCTCTCCCTATGGAGGATCCCTTTACCACTCTACAGATAAAGCGTTGTCGGGATAATTCGTTTCGCATATCTACCCCGAAGTGACAAAATAAAATAAAAGTCTATATCAAAACTATAAGGAAACACCAGTACTTTGTTTAGGCTTGGTTTGTAGGGAATTCCAAACCTGCGTACATATATTCAAACGCACATAACTATAGAACCAGTTCTTAATGCGCATGTGAATGCCATCAGCGTTTCTCACAGGATTGCGTTTAAAGTCTGTGTAGAGAGAATGGTGTCGTCTTAGCGGCCCCTAATTTAATAACAAATGATCGTTGCGATGGAAGCGAATCAATCAAAACTAACGTTAGCTGGAAAATAACTATTATACGTTTATCTCTGTAAAGCTGCTTTGAAACAATCTACATTGTTAAAAGCGCTATATAAATGAAGATGACTTGACACACACACACACACACACAGGCTAAAGTGAGCTCCATTATAGTTAATATTTCTTATCTTGTCAGTGTCGTCGAATGTGTGAGAGGAGTCAGTGTGTGTGTGTGAGAGAGAGTGTGTGAGAGAGTGTGTGTGTGTGTGTGTGTGTGTGTGTGTATGTTTTATGTACCCTTGAATGTCAAAGCTGTGTTATCTCTGAGAATATTTGAATCCTTTCTGTAAGAAATTTGATTGGTGGATTCAAATAAAGAAATCAAATGTGTGTGTGTGTGTCACGACTCACGACCCGGAGTCTCGGATCAGAGATGAAACTCCTCAAACTCTTCAGGACGTCCCGTTCGGGAAACAGATCTCAGGGAAGAGCCTTATTTCCTCTCAGACGGGAACGGAGAAGAGGATGTGATTCCACTGTCCGTCAAAAACACCAAATCTGTTCAACCGATGAACACACTCTCAGTGAAGGAGAAACTCATGAAAGTTGTGATCAAATGTTCTTCCAGTCATTAATATAACGTTCAGTCAAAGTGATCCGGTCCAGAATCATCGTTCAGGGAATGTTTCTTCTGGAATGTTTCAGTTGGATGTTTGTTTTCAAATGTAACGTTTTTCAAATGTTTCTGCTTGTTTCAGAACGTTCAGATTCAAAAGTAACGTTCCATAATGTTTGAAGAATGATACAATGTTAAAGGTGCTATAAGCGATGCCGGGAGACGTAACTTCTTGTTGACATTCGAATTGTTGTCAAACAAAACGGAGGCTAGCTAGACCCTCCCTCCTCCTCATCCCGTCTCCTCCCTCCTCCCTCCTCCCCTCCCTCCGGCATAAAGGAAAGTCAAAGTAGTCACTACAAACAAAAATTCAATGTGTAATGTCACCAAGTTAGATAAATGCTTTTATATATTGCAGAACAGAATGCAGAAAAAGAGAAACATTATCTTAAAATCGTTTCGCAATAATAACAAGATAACTCCAGAAGGGCTTCCAATCCGACATTCAGTTGCTCTGTTTTTGCAGAACAGGTAAATCCATTTTTCTTTCTAAACTGACGTTCATGTTCGCCAAACCAACACAAGGATGTAATTAGCTATGCAGTCAGCGTTAACTTTGGTGAATACAACATATGTTTCTAGCAGCTAGCGATCAATCTCTATTGTAAATGATCAAGCAAATTCACAGTAGGGCGACAATTTGTGTGAATGATTGTTTTCATCCACTGTTTGTTATGAATTTGAATGTTCATGTATAGGCTATTGACAACTTTGACTAAATTTGTTGACGCTGCGTCGCCGCCGCCGTTGTTTATGCTCACTGGGAAACGCGAAGTTCTCCCACCTTTCAAAGGTTTTTCCGATGTAAATTCGGTACTTCGCGCGTTCCTTATCCTCGTCCTTTATCCTTGTCCCTCTTCTTTGCAATTTGTTCATTGAAACGTCATCTCTTTGGTCGTGTTTCGGCCATAATTCAAACTTCCCTCTCCTCCACACCCCCTTCATGTGCACGCGCACTACCCCCCCAAACCCCACCCTCAAATACTTCTTGTCGGTTATTGGCTGGAACTCTGTTTGTTGTGTTTCGTGGTGCGGGTGAGCCCAGTTTTTTTTTTCTTGCCGTTTGTGGAGACTGTGGTGTCTACAAAGACCGCGTTTCTCTACAGTGTGTTCAGGGGACAGGCAGCGAGCGGATAGTGAGGAGATGTTTGCTGTATGTGATAAAAAATATTTTGGCCTAAAAAACGCGTGACATCACTTAGAGCACCTTTAATGTTCTCATCTATTGGGCGTTTAGATGAAGCTGTGTAAGTGTGTATTTCACCAGCAGAGGGAGCCAGAGCATGTGTTCTCTGTTCAGCACTTCTGAGATCATGTTCCCAATAACCAAACACTTCACACACACTACCATAGTAGCCTACTGGGAGTCACTGGGTCCATCAACGGTTTGGTTTCTCCTGTTCTCTAAAATATCTTGTTCTGTGTTCAGCAGAAGAGAGAAACTCATACAGGTCTGGAACAACATGAGGATGAGTAAATGATGACAGAACTTTCATTTCTGGCCGAACTGGCCCTTTAAAGAGTGAAGTTTGTGGATGAGCTGTGAGTGTGTGTGTATGAGCTGTGAGTGTGTGTGGATGAGCTGTGAGTGTGTGTGAATGAGCTGTAAGTGTGTGTGTGGATGAGCTGTACTTTCCGCGACCGCGAGGGCGCGAGGGTCCGCGTGACGTAAAAATCGTCATCGGGGGTGCGCGCGGAGGCCCATTTTTTGTGACCGCGCGGAAAAATTAGGTTAAAACCGCGAAAGAGATGGAAATAACATGGACGCCGAATTTGAAAAAACGGAAAACGCGTACATGCTAGAAATAGAACCAATGCCTATTTTTCACGCAAGCGTGTTGGAAGCGTTTCCAGGCAAAATAGAATAGGAAAAGATGTTTATATGTCATTTTTGACACGAATACATATTAATAAATGTCATTTTGATGTTTGAAAGTGTCTAAGTTTTGACATAAATGCAAATATAAACTATAAATATAAAAAATATTATCGATTATACTGTCCAGCCCGATCTACTGCGCATGCGTTGAACGCGTTTACCGAGTGGACCTCAGCAGAAAGTATAAATACAAGTAGTACGCGTCCGAGCTGTGCGCAGCTGTCGTGTACGCGTCCAAACTGGAGTATAACAGAGGCTTCTAAAGCCCCTTTCACACAGCGCTTTGAACCCGGGAAATTGCCGGCAAATTGCCAGAGTGCCTTCTGTGTGAACGCAAACACGACCCGGGATTGATGCCGGGATCGATGCCGTGTTGGGGACCTAGTAACATTGCCGTGTTCAGTCCCGGAACGCGCGCTATGTGAACAAAAGCCGTAATAATGCCGTGTTGTAGTGATGACGCTGAAACCGGGATCGTTCGCCAGCTGTGAAACGGTGCGTAATGCGCAAGTTTATGATCGAATCAGAGAAAAAAAAATGCACAAGCGTGGATCTCGAGAGAGAAATCGCAGCTCATAAGCAAACTTAAGACACTGCTGAGACATTAAAGTCACATCGATGTCACGTGTCTTTACGGGATTTTTACGGGTTGTGTGTGTGAACGCACTCGATGATTCCGGAAAATCACTGGCAGTGTGAATGAACCAAAATCAAACGAACCCGGGTCAAATCCCGTGTCACTTTATCCGTGTATTTTCCGGAATCTCTGTGTGAAAGGGGCTTAAGTGTGTGTGTGGATGAGCTGTAAGTGTGTGTGGACAGCAGAGGGCGCAGTTTCACTGTTGTATATTTATACATACACATAATATTATATTTAAAGGGGGGGTGAAATGCTCATTTTCACTCAATCTCCTGTTAATCTTGAGTACCTATAGAGTAATATTGCATCCTTCATATCTCCAAAAAGTCTTTTGTTTTATTAAATTTTTTAACAGAAAGATAGGCTGTACCGAGTCTTTCCGGAAAAAAACCGAGCGGCTGGGGGCGGGCCGTGTGGGCGGAGCTTAGCTGTGCTAACGCGCCAAGCTAGTGACAACACACAGAGACATTTGTTCAACAAACAGTTTTACTCACCGT
>CM040794.1:52554232-52666732 GCA_022829025.1 Squalius cephalus
TCCTGGTACAACACTTTAATCATATCAACAAAAACAGAACTAAAACCAAAAGCTTCTAGGGTGTCCCATAAATACTGATGTTCAACTCTATCGAAAGCCTTCTCTTGGTCAATAGAGATAAATCCCAAATTTACCCCTAAAAGACTCGAAACACTTAAAATATCCCGTATGAGACAGACATTATCTGTGATTGACCTACCCGGCACACAATGGCCCTCATTTATCAATCTTGCGTAGAAACGGGCGTATATATTGGCGTAAGATTATGCTTACACTCTTCTCATCGCCTGATTTATGAAGCTGTGCGTACCTTTGAAATTCTGGTGTACGCAATACCTGCCCTTGATAAATGCCGCGGCTGAAATCGATCGTCATTAGAATAACACGCCCCTATATATTCAAGTCTCCGCTCCCCCCACGCCCTCATTTTACGCCATGGACACACGGAAGACGGCAAAGAAGAGAAACTTCTTTGAGAAAGAGAAAGCGAAACCAGGGAAGTGGAAAGAAACAAAATTGATTTCTAGATTTTTATTATTAATGACGCTTATTGTTATTTAGAAGAAGAATGTCGTTATTATTATTATTTGTATTATTATTATTATTATTATTTAAAATAAGAAGAATGACATTTTTATTATTTTGTCAGTCTGAATTATTTTTTTGGTCATTGAAAGCCTTTCATTACTAAACCCAGTCCGTGCACACCTGCCGGGCCTAACCCTGGCCTAACCATCGTTTCAAAGAATAGTAACGGCGAGCGCGTCGAGTATAAACGCCTCGTCCGTTTGGGGAGGTGCGCGCGCAGTCTGCGGAGACTCGCGCTGCGGAGCCAGGCGAAAATATAAACAAGGCTTGAAACTTCAGGTAAAGCGCACAGGCTCGCAACTTAAGGAATACATATGCCTACAAATCAAATGCTTTGGTAAATTCACACAAATTAAACATTGAAGTCCATGTTGCACAAAAATAAACACTTAAGTTTATAATTACTATGTTGTTGTTGTTTTTTTACAGTGGGTCATAATATATTATATCTTTTAGTTTGTCAGTGCGTTTTGTGGTGTTAGGAATTGTTTTTCTGCGCATTCCCGCACTCAAAACGTGCGTACACCACCTCCTGAGCTGGCGTAGGATTTGAGCGTGCCGTACGCCAACGTCCATTTTGATAAATCTCAAAGTCACCGTGGTTTTGGGTGTACGCCAGGTGTACGCTGGAAATTTGGTGTACGCACTTTTGATAAATGAGGGCCAATATGTCTGATCAAAATGAATGACCTGCCCCATCACTTTTCTCAGTCTATTAGCCAGAGTCTTAGAAAGGACTTTGAGATCAGAACAAAGCAAACTCACAGGTCTCCAGTTTTTAATCTCCTGCAAATCACCCTTTTTGGGTAGCAATGTGATCACTGCTCTCCTACAGCTCAGGGGCAAAGAGCCATCAGCCAAGCTTTCATTCAGGACAGCCAGCAGGTCCTCGCCCAGCACAGCCCAAAACTCTTTATAAAACTCAGCTGGGAGTCCATCCATCCCAGGAGCTTTTCCACTCTCCATGCCCTTGAGAGCGTTCAGAAGCTCCTCTTCTGAAAAAGGCCTCTCCAGCTCTGCCTTTGAGTCCTCCAAGACATTTGGCAGACCTTCATAGAAGCAAGCAGACAACTCCTCGTCCTTTCTATATTCACTACTATACAATTTTTCATAGAACTGTACAGCTCGTTTTCTAATTTCAGATGTCTTTGTCAATTCCTGCCCATTTTCAGAGCGTAAGGAGTGAAAATAACGACTCTGACCGTTCTTTTTTTCAAGACTAAAGAAAAACTTAGATGGGGCATCCATTTGTGTTAAGTTTTGAAAGCGAGATCGGACCAAAGCCCCCTTTGCTTTAATGCCGAGCAAATCTGACAGAAGAGATGTCTTAGTTTTAAGTGTCTCAATATGTCTTCCCTCCCCAGTGATCTCTGCTAAACCTTGTGCCTCCATTATTTCAGATTCAAGTTTTTTCATTGATCTAGTGATGTCCCGAGAGACACTGAAAGTATACTGTTGACAAAGTACTTTCACTTCAACCTTTCCACAGTCCCACCACTGACGTAAATTTTCAAAGCATGGTTTTCTTAATTTAAAATCATTCCAAAAAGAAACAAAAACACCTCTAAAATTCACATCACTTAACAGGGAAGTGTTAAAATGCCAATATGCACTCTTTGGCTTCACATTTGTTATAAACACATTACATGTGACTAAACAATGATCAGAAAAACCAGTTGGTGTAATAAAACAACTTTTCACAACATTAAACTGATGCTTGAAACAATAAAACCTATCCAATCTGGCTAAAGAAATGAAATTCTCTCTATTATGCAACCACGTGTATTGTCTTACATTATTATTTAGATCCCTCCATAGATCACATAAACTATGAGTCTCAATCAGTTCATTTAAAGCACGACTTGAAGCAGCATGAGGTTCCATATGATTCCGATCTAGACTATAATTCCCTGTACAATTAAAGTCCCCGCCCAAAAACAGAAAATCATCAGAACTACAATTCTGTAGAATTGTATTTACATTTTTGAGAAAGAGTACTCTTTCATTACCATTTGTTGGTGCATAAACATTAATAAAAACAGCCTTGAATTTTTCAAACTGAGCCCTTAAAAATATTAGTCTGCCAGGTATCACATGTTTAACCTCACATGAGATAGGTGAGAAATTCTTAGCAAAAAGGACAGCCACCCCTCCTCTAGTAGAACTAATGTGAGTAAGAAACACTTCACCCTCCCACTCTTTTTTCCAGTCAATTTCATTACAGTCACTGTGTGTTTCTTGGACAAATGTTACATCAATATTCTTTTGTTGGATAAGCTCAAACAGCATTGCTCTTTTATGTATATCTCGGGCTCCATTCAAATTAAGAGAGCTCACCCTCATCACACTCATTAAAATAAATAGTATGAGGGGACATAAACCAAACAAAAACATGGGAAAACAGCGATTATGTGGTTTCGAAGCCATCTTCAGTTTGTACTTCTAATTTCAGTTTGGAAACAAGTTTCTTTAATCTGTATATTTCTTGAACTGTAAATTGTTCCCCTCCTTCATTTCTCATTAGCATTGTCACTGAGTTAATAAACATTCTGCGGTCAGCAAAAAAATCCTCAAACTGGACATTTTTCACATTTTTCGTTCTTTGCATGAATGATTTTATTTTGTCAAAGTTGTAATCACTGCGTCGACTTCGTCCTGTCCTACTGTCCACTACTTCACCATCAGAATCATCAATCACACTGCCTTCAGTATCAAGTTTATCAGACTCTGTTTTTGTTTGTCTGCTCATTTTTGCCATTTCCGTACTCTTCCTATTTCTCTTTCTCTTAGTATTGGGTATTTTGAAAAGTGTTTCATCACAAGCAATGTCTGTCACCATCTCTTCCTCCTCCACAATACACTCAGCCACATTAACAACATCAGTAGACACTGCAACCAGTTTTTTCTCAACATTTTCTGTATTTCCCCCCGCAACAACAATAGACACTGTATCAGTTTCCTTCTCCCCACTTTCTGTATTTCGCCCCGCGGCATTACTGCCATCATCATCTTCTTCACTAACAGAATCCTCCGTCACCATCGCGCTACTGTAAAGCCTGTTTTATACTTCTGCGTCGAACTGCCGCCGTAGCTACGTCGTAGGCTGTGTGTAGCGCGCGTACCCTACGGCGTACCCTGACGTGCACCTCTCCAAAAATGTAACAACGCGTCAATTCTACGCGGACACAAGCGCGGTGATTGGTCTGCCAGAACCCCTCCCTCGGGGTTTCACATGCTCCCTAGGTGCGCATCAACGCGGACAACGACACAGAAGTATAAATTAAAACCAACACGTTGCCTACGGCGTATAGGCTCCGGCGTAGGTCCGACGCAGAAGTATAATGAAGCCTTTATCGCGCGCGGTATCTCCGCTCGGCCCCGGCTCCGGCTCTGGGTCTAACTCATCTGCTCTCTCAGGACACGCACGCCTAACGTGCCCTGTTCGCCCACAGCCAAAACACTTCATAGTATCAGATGATACAAACACAACATAATCAAAGCCGTCAATTTTGAATTTAAACGACACATTCAGTTCATCCAAATCACTCTTTAGGATCATATGTAGTTGCCGTCTAAAACACACAACATGCTTAAGCAAAGGCGATTTACACCCTAATGGGATCCTTTTCATTTGTGAGACAACTTTTCCATGCCTAGACAATTCATTAATCAATAGCTCATCTTTAATGAAAGGTGGTACATTCGATAATGTTATCTTTCTTGCAGGCTGAACCAGCGGTATTACTGGAGTAAAAGTGTCCTGAATTACTACTCCGGTCTGCACTACACTGTTTACGTTCTCAATGGTATCAAGGAAGATAACCACAGCACTGTTCATTCGAGAAGCAGATATTATGCTATTAAAACCAACAGCGTTACCCACAGCCAAACTACAATCCTCCACAGAGCAGTTCATCACAGGCGCGAGTTTTATCCCGTGCCTGCGTGAAAGCTGCTCAAACTTTGTTTGGCTTGGACCCGCCATTGCTAACCAGCAAAGCGCTGGTTAACAACGTTCCTCAAACCCCCTACTCCTTAAACTTTCTTTGTATTCTTTTCAAACAATTTTTAAACCAAAAACCCCAAAACAGGGACAGTGTAAAAAGAAAGAAAGAAAGAAAGAATAGACTCACTCGCACCGCAACACTCTCAGGCACACACGCTGACTCCGCCCACTCACTCACAGCATCCGCTCAGAGAGAGAGAGAGAGAGAGAGAGAGAGAGAGAGAGAGAGAGAGAGAGAGAGAGAGAGAGAGAGAGAGAGGAGTCAGTGGGCCCTATTTTAACGATCTGAAACGCAAGTGTCAAAGCGCAAAGCGCAAGTAACTTTGTGGGCGGATCTCGGGCGCTGTTGCTATTATACCGGCGGGATAAATGACTCTTGCGCCCGGCAAAATCTAAAATGTGTTGGTCTGAAGTAGCTTCATTACTCATAGGTGTGGTTTGGGCGTAACGTGAAATAAACCAATCAGAGCGACATCTCACATTCCCTTTAAGAGCAGGAGCGCTTGTTCCATGGCGGATTGCTATTATAACAGCGGATTTGCCAGGAACGGTTCACAGCCGAGGAGGCCGACGTTCTCGTCAGGGCCGTAAAACACAGAGAAGTGACGTTGGGGATGGAGAAACACACCCAGATTAGCTTCGGTTAAACAGGCGTATAATAATGTGGGTAAATGTGTAAGCTAGATTTATGCTTTTATAATAAATTATCTATCTATCTATCTATCTATTGTTTGTAATAATATGATTTGCAAAAATGAAAACTGCTGCTTCTGTGTAGATTAGAGAATCAAAGTGTATGCGCGTTGTGCACGCTATACATTATGGTCAAGCATGCGCCCTTAAAATAGCATAATGAACAACACGCAACGCACCATTGACTTTAGACTAGGCCAGTGGCACAATTGTTTTATGGAACAGTAAAATAGCACCAGGGATTGTTTGCGCCGGAACAGTTTAGCGACGTGCTTCTGTGGAGGGAAAAGCGCACTTTGCGCGGGTGCAATATAGGAATGAAACATGCGTCGGTGTACAAAGTCAATTGCGCTGGGTGCAAGATAGGGCCCAGTGTGTGTGTGTTTGTGTTTGTGTGTGAGTGTGTGTGTGTGTGTGTGTGAGAGGAGTCTGTGTGTGTGTGTGTGTGTGTGTGTGTATGTGTGTGAGAGAGAGTAGTCAGTGTGTGTGTGTGTGTGTGTGTGTATGTGTGTGAGAGAGAGTAGTCAGTGTGTGTGTGTGTGTGTGTGTGTTATTCAGGAGTGTTACTGTGTCCATTAAGGATATGTGTAGATTCACACCATAAATATATATATATATATACGGTATATTTTGATGCTTCAACTTAAACTTATTTCTGTTTATTGCCAAGGCAACATAATTTTTCATCTAATATTTATTTCGTTTTTTAATATATTTAGTTAACAATAATAACCCTGGAAGTGATATGATTCACTTCTTAATAAATATTGTTATTATTTAAAACGTAGTTATGTCATGAAGAACAAACTGAGTGTGTGTGTGTGTGTGTGTGTGTGTGTGTGTGTGTGTTCATGTAAAAATCCAGATTTTTTTTTTAATGCTCTTTATTAAATTATATTAATAAAGCAAAAGGCAAACAGAAAGCTGTGTGTGTGTAATGTGCAGACATCCACACATTAATTCACTTTTCAACATTGGTTAGATAAAAATGAAAGCAAAGCAAAGCTTAAGAGTGACATCATCCAGAATCTCATTTCTGTCGCATCAGGAATAAAGCTCGTGTGTTCCAGAGCTTAACTGCAGTTTGGCTGAGTATCATTTGGTTTAGCATCATTTCTATTTGCCTCAAAATGAACAGGTCTACATTTGTTCTCGATTTTTTCACAGGCAAGAATAACATGTTGAATCATTGGTTTGACCCTCTTGACCACGTTCTTATCATTGACGACAACATTGTAGAAGTTGAGAGGCCTCTTGCTGATGCAGAGGTTGTTGCCCGGATATATATTTCCCCCTGTTGAACACACAGCTAACACATTCCTTTGTTCTGCTTCGGGAAAGAAGGACTGAATCGGCCTGTGCCAGGTGTCAATGCGGTCAATGAACTTCTGCCATTGACTGATGTCCAGATTGTTTGGGATGTTGTTGTTTAGGTGGTGTTTAAGGAAGGTGTCGTACTGAGATTCATTTCCCTTTTTATCACAGCGCTGCGGGATCGGCTTCGGCTTCGGCTTCGGCTTACTCAGATCCAGCTGACTCAGAGCCGGCTGGAGAGTGAGAGTCAGGACGATCACGAATAACAGCATCTTCAGGATCTGGGGAGATTTGTGTAAGATAGAAATGTCAGATTGCAGATTCACTGTTGCCACGAACCATAAAATCCTAGAAAAGGACATTTTTACTTGTTTAAAGGGATAGTTCACTTTGAAATTAAATTTTGGTATGTTTTAGCTTACCTGAAGGGCATCCAAGATGTAGGTGTCTTTTTTTCCGCAGTAGTTTCAATTTTGATATTTTTAGGTCAAACCGTTCTTGTCTGTTAGTCATTTCATGCAGGTATATGGATACTGACTCAAAGAGCTTGCACAAAGTCCAAAATAAAACAGTTCCCCATCGTCCAAATTAAACAATTCCCCATCGTAAGTACACATTGATGGCCTAAGACACGAAACGAGCGGTTTGTGTGAGAAAACGAACAGTATTTATATAGTTTTTAGCTCTTATAACACAGCCGCGTCCAAATGATCTGAGGGCTCGGCGGGTATAGATATACTAGATGTCGCCTTGGCTACGGTTCCGTTCCAATGAACTGCAGTAGCGAAGGCGACATCTAGTGTATATATCTATACCCGCCGAGCCCTCAGATCATTTGGACGCGGCTGTGTTATAAGAGCTAAAAACTATATAAATACTGTTCGTTTTCTCACACAAACCGCTCGTTTCGTGTCTTAGGCCATCAATGTGTACTTACGATGGGGAATTGTTTAATTTGGACGATGGGGAACTGTTTTATTTTGGACTTTGTGCAAGCTCTTTGAGTCAGTATCCATATACCTGCATGAAATGACTAACAGACAAGAACGGTTTGACCTAAAAATATCAAAATTGAAACTACTGCGGAAAAAAAGACACCTACATCTTGGATGCCCTTCAGGTAAGCTAAAACATACCAAAATTTAATTTCAAAGTGAACTATCCCTTTAATTGCAATACAAATAAACACTTTACCATAATGTTTCACTAGTTAACATTAATATATTAACTAACATGAGCATTTGTGACTGTATTTGTTCATCTTTGTTAACGCTAGTTAAAAATACATCCGTTCATTGTTTGTTCGTGTTAGTTCATCTTGTTCAAAAGTTGTATATATCAGATTCAGGACTAGATTTATAGCTTACACACGAGGACGACTCTGAAGAAAACAAGAATAGAGGAAAATGAGTAAAAAGAAAAATAAATGTATATAAAAATACACAAGACAAAAAGACAGACAATATAAGTACAGATATATAATTATACGAGGGAATGTGAATATGAGGTTTGATGAATACATCAGACAGAAATAAAGTCCATTAGGAAGAGTACATTACCTTGGAGAAGAGTGTGTCGAGTCAAGAGTTGATCTCAGTGTGAGCGTTTGCTGAGTGTATCTGAGAGTTGGTGTGTGTGTCTTATATACACACAGGTAATCAATGATCTCACATGTGATGAGAGGAAGTAAAAGTAAGTGAGTAACTATTTATCAGCAAAAGTTTAAGCCACTTGTGAAGAAGCGTTCTGGGAATGTTTTTTTTCTACAAAAAATATTAAAATATTTCACCAGTTAAGCCCAATTATTAATATTAAAATGTATATCAACTGTTTTATCGGACTGTTATTAGGCCTACTTTTAGATTCATATACTTATGTTATAGGCCTGTAACTGAGAAGGATAAGGGAGTTCAGGGTTTTCCTCTTTCTCCTTTTTTGAAAACATAAGTCTGAGTGAATCATTTTTTTGTGGAAGAAACCGTGTCACGAACCCCGTGATTCAGCCGTTCACACAAAGCTGTGGAAAAGTGGGATTGTAGAGGGAGACAACAACCAGTAAAACACACACTCATTATATAGACACATGAATATTAAAATATGACCACAGAGAGAAAAAACAGAGTTGATGGCACCTTGATGCATTTTAAAAATCTAACCATATATAACAACAAACGACGGAGAAACGTGGAAGAACATTTAAAAGGTTTAATAACATTTTCAGTGCATTTACAGTGTCATGATTCCTGTCTTGTGTTGACTGATGCCTGATGACTTGAAGAAATGACTTACGCTTTACTCAGATCACATCAGAGTGCTTAATCTCACCAGTATGGCGTGTCAGTTGAGATATAGACATCATTTACATGTCAGTTGAGATAGACATAATAAAATAAAAAAATCAACCCTTGTGAAAAAAAAGTGCACTTAATGTACTTTTATTAAGTGTACTTATTACACAAATAATATACTTTAAAGGAATGAACATTTAAGTGTGAATTTAATGCAATGTTTTTGGCGCACTTAATGCACATTATATGTAGTTATCCGGGACTATATGCCCCTGGTATGGTCTCCCAAGGCAAACAGGTCCAAGGTGACGGGTCAGACTAAGAGCGATTCATAAACCCTTTATGATAGAATTAAAAACGAGGACCGTGACGTGGCTCAGACCGAAGGAGTGACGTGGGGCCACCCTCCTGTGGGCTTACCACCTACAGGAGGGACCGTAAGGGGCCGGTGCAAAGTGGATCGGGCAGCAGTCGAAGGCGGGGGCCTCGACAACCCTAACCCTGGACACGGAAACTAGCTCTAGGGAAGTGGAACGTCACCTCTCTGGCGGGGAAGGAGCCTGAGATTGCGCCTGAGGTTGAGAGGTACCGACTAGAGATAGTCGGGATCACATCTACGCACGGCTTGGGCTCTGGAACCACACTCCTGGAGAGAGGATGGACTCTTCACCACTCTGGAGTTGCCCATGGTGAGAGGCGGCGGGCTGGTGTGGGTTTGCTTATAGCCCCCCAGCTCAGCCGGCATGTGTTGGAGTTTACCCCGGTGAACGAGAGGGTCGTTTCCCTGCGCCTACGGGTCGGGGACGGGTCTCTCACTGTCGTGTGCGCCTACGGGCCGAACGGCAGTGTAGAGTACCCAGCCTTCTTGGAGTCTCTGGGAGGGGTGCTGGAAAGTGCTCCAACTGGTGACTCCGTCGTTCTACTGGGGGACTTCAATGCCCACGTGGGCAGCGACAGTGGCACCTGGAGGGGCGTGATTGGGAGGAACGGCCCCCCTGATCTGAACCTGAGCGGTGTTCTGTTATTGGACTTCTGTGCTAGTTACAGCTTGTCCATAACGAACACCATGTTCAAGCATAAGGGTGTCCATCAGTGCACATGGCACCAGGACACCCTAGGCCGGAGGTCAATGATTGACTTGGTGGTTGTTTCATCTGACCTCCGGCCGTATGTCTTGGACACTCGGGTGAAGAGAGGGGCGGAGCTGTCAGCTGATCACCACCTGGTGGTGAGTTGGATCCGATGGCGGGGGAAGAAGCTGGACAGACTCGGCAGACTCAAACGTACTGTGAGGGTCTGTTGGGAACGTTTGGCCGAGTCCCCGGTCAGAGAGATCTTCAACTTCCACCTCCGGCGGAGCTTCGACTTGATCCAGAGGGAGTCTTGAGATATTGAGTCCGAGTGGACCATGCAGCTGTTGACCTCAACTGGGGATGTTGTTGGACGGTGGAAGGAATACTTCGAGGATCTCCTCAATCCCGCCGACACGTCTTCCATTGAGGAAGCAGAGGCTGAGGGCTCAGAGGTGGACTCATCCATCACCCAAGCTGAAGTCCCCAAGGTAGTCAAGAATCTCCTCGGTGGCAAGGCTCCGGGGGTTAGATGAGATCCACCCTGAGTACCTCAAGTCTCTGGATGTTGTGGGGCTGTCTTGGCTGACATGCCTCTGCAGCATCGCGTGGCGGTCGGGGACAGTGCCTCTGGGATGGCAGACCGGGGTGGTGGTCCCTCTTTTTAAGAAGGGGGACCGGAGGGTGTGTTCCAACTACATGGGGATCACACTCCTCCAATAGTATGTTCCTGCACAACCGGAGGCTGCATTTTCAGGACCCCAGTTCTAGGACCTCAGTTCTAGGACCCTAGTTTTTAGTGACAGCGCCACCTACCGAACTGGAGTATACAACAACGGTTGCAGTTTCAGGACCACAGTTATAAGACCCAGGTGGTTAATTTGTACATATAGTTCGAAAGACATTTAATCTCAGGAGTATTTTTATTTTTATTTTTATTTTATAAAATGTGTTTTTATTCTAAATGCATCAGAAGTTAAATTTAAATAAATCCTATAGCCGGGTCCTATAACTGCAGCCTCCGATTGTGCAGGAATCCCCTCCTCCACTCCTCAGCCTCCCCGGGAAAGTCTATGCCAGGGTACTGGAGAGGAGAATTCGGCCAATAGTAGAACCTCGGATTCAGGAGGAACAGTGCGGTTTTCGTCCCGGTCGTGGAACACTGGACCAGCTCTATACCCTCTACAGGGTGCTGGAGGGTTCATGGGAGTTTGCCCAACCAATCCACATGTGCTTTGTGGATTTGGAGAAGGCATTCGACTGTGTCCCTCGCGGCGGCCTGTGGAGGGTGCTCTGTGAGTATGGGGTCAGAGGCCCTCTGCTAAGGGCTAGCCGGTCCCTGTACGACCGGAGCAGGAGCTTGGTTCGCATTGCCGGCAGTAAGTCAGACTTGTTCCCAGTGCATGTTGGACTCCGACAGGGCTGCCCTTTGTCGCCGGTTCTGTTCATAATATTTATGGACAGAATTTATAGGCGCAGCCAGGGGCCGGAGGGTGTCAGGTTTGGGGACCATACCATGGTTCTCAGTCAGAAAAGGGTGGCTTGCCTGCTTCAGGTTGGTGGAGAGTTCCTGCCTCAAGTGGAGGAGTTCAAGTATCTTGGGGTCTTGTTCACGAGTGAGGGAGTATGTTTCCCGGCTGGTCTGGGAACGCCTCGGTGTCCCCCCGGAAGAGCTGGAGGAAGTGTCTGGGGAGAGGGAAGTCTGGGCGTCTCTGCTTAGACTGCTGCCCCCACGACCTGGCTCCGGATAAGAGGAAGGAGATGTATATATGATTTCAAATGTATCACAGATTAAGTTCAAATTAAATGCAATTAGTTTAATTTAAGAGTGATTTTTTGGAACAACTTAAGTGGGACTTTAATACATTTTTATATGGACTTCGCTTTTAATATGGTAAAAGTACTTCCAAATATACTGACAAGCAGTTAATGTCAACTAAAATATACTTTAATGTAATATACATGCACACTGTTATATAATTAAATACATTTGTATTTAATTTTTTTTATAATAAATAAAATATTTTATAATATAATAAAGTTGCAATTTAGTATATTTCAAATTTGAATAAAAAATCTCTTAATAACAATCAACACATATTCAAAGTGAAACCCTCTACATTTACTGGCAAACCAGTCTCTAAAATAAATACACAAAAATCTTTCTGTTGATGCACAAGAAAACCCCAAGAAATACTATACATAAACACATTTACATTTACATTTACAACACTTAAAGAGTCTACATATTATGTCTATCTCAAATGACATGTAAATTATGTCTATATCTCAACTGACACGCCATGCTAGTGAGATTAAGCACTCTGATACGATCTGAGTAAAGCGGAAGTCATTTCTTTAAGTCATCAGTTATTTAAAAAGGGAAATACTGAAGGTTTCAAGTGTTTAGGCACTGCTGCGGTATAATATTTTTACAGTCTTCATCCTCTTACACACACTCTTCCACCTCTAACACACACTCTTCCTCCTGTAACACACACTCTTCCTCCTCTTCCACCTCTAACACACACTCTTCCACCTCTAACACACACTCTTCCACCTCTTCCACCTCTAACACACACTCTTCCACCTCTAACACACACTCTTCCTCCTGTAACACACACTCTTCCTCCTCTTCCACCTCTAACACACACTCTTCCACCTCTTACACACACTCTTCCACCTCTAACACACACTCTTCCTCCTGTAACACACACTCTTCCTCCTCTTCCACCTCTAACACACACTCTTCCACCTCTAACACACACTCTTCCTCCTGTAACACACACTCTTCCTCCTCTTCCTCCTCTAACACACACTCTTCCACCTCTAACACACACTCTTCCTCCTCTTACACACACTCTTCCACCTCTAACACACACTCTTCCTCCTGTAACACACACTCTTCCACCTCTAACACACACTCTTCCTCCTCTTACACACACTCTTCCTCCTCTTAACACACACTCTTCCACCTCTAACACACACTCTTCCTCCTCTTACACACACTCTTCCACCTCTAACACACACACTCTTCCTCCTGTAACACACACTCTTCCTCCTCTAACACACACTCTTCCTCCTCTTACACACACTCTTCCACCTCTAACACACACTCTTCCTCCTGTAACACACACTCTTCCTCCTGTAACACACACTCTTCCTCCTGTAACACACACTCTTCCTCCTCTAACACACACTCTTCCACCTCTTACACACACTTTTCCACCTCTAACACACACTCTTCTTCCTCTAACACACACACTTCCTCCTCTTACACACACTCTTCCTCCTCTAACACACACTCTTCCACCTCTAACACACACTCTTCCTCCTCTTACACACACTCTTCCACCTCTAACACACACTCTTCCTCCTGTAACACACACTCTTCCACCTCTAACACACACTCTTCCTCCTCTTACACACACTCTTCCTCCTCTAACACACACTCTTCCACCTCTAACACACACTCTTCCTCCTCTTACACACACTCTTCCACCTCTAACACACACTCTTCCTCCTGTAACACACACTCTTCCACCTCTAACACACACTCTTCCTCCTCTTACACACACTCTTCCTCCTCTAACACACACTCTTCCACCTCTAACACACACTCTTCCTCCTCTTACACACACTCTTCCACCTCTAACACACACTCTTCCTCCTCTAACACACACTCTTCCTCCTCTTACACACACTCTTCCTCCTCTAACACACACTCTTCCACCTCTTACACACACTCTTCCACCTCTAACACACACTCTTCTTCCTCTAACACACACACTTCCTCCTCTTACACACACTCTTCCTCCTCTAACACACACTCTTCCACCTCTAACACACACTCTTCCTCCTCTTACACACACTCTTCCACCTCTAACACACACTCTTCCTCCTGTAACACACACTCTTCCACCTCTAACACACACTCTTCCTCCTCTTACACACACTCTTCCTCCTCTAACACACACTCTTCCACCTCTAACACACACTCTTCCTCCTCTTACACACACTCTTCCACCTCTAACACACACTCTTCCTCCTGTAACACACACTCTTCCACCTCTAACACACACTCTTCCTCCTCTTACACACACTCTTCCTCCTCTAACACACACTCTTCCACCTCTAACACACACTCTTCCTCCTCTTACACACACTCTTCCACCTCTAACACACACTCTTCCTCCTGTAACACACACTCTTCCTCCTCTAACACACACTCTTCCACCTCTAACACACACTCTTCCTCCTCTTACACACACTCTTCCACCTCTAACACACACTCTTCCTCCTGTAACACACACTCTTCCTCCTGTAACACACACTCTTCCTCCTCTAACACACACTCTTCCTCCTGTAACACACACTCTTCCTCCTGTAACACACACTCTTCCTCCTCTAACACACACTCTTCCTCCTCTAACACACACTCTTCCACCTCTTACACACACTCTTCCACCTCTAACACACACTCTTCTTCCTCTAACACACACTCTTCCTCCTGTAACACACACTCTTCCTCCTGTAACACACACTCTTCCTCCTGTAACACACACTCTTCCTCCTCTAACACACACTCTTCCTCCTCTAACACACACTCTTCCACCTCTTACACACACTCTTCCACCTCTAACACACACTCTTCTTCCTCTAACACACACTCTTCCACCTCTAACACACACTCTTCCTCCTCTAACACACACTCTTCCACCTCTTACACACACTCTTCCACCTCTAACACACACTCTTCTTCCTCTAACACAGGGGTTTTCAAACTTTTTGTGTGTGTGGACCACTATTTGTAATCAAGAATTTTCGCGGACCACCTCATAATACACATAATAAAATATGTCTACACAGAGTCCTACCTGAATTAATCTGCACCTCTAAATAGGCTTACTAGCTCTAAAACTATCATTGGTCATCACATCAGTACAACAGGCTTGTTAAAAGAAAGTTTACTGCACACAACGGCTGCCACATATTTAATTTATTTATTTACTCAAGCGCCCGAGGGCATAATCAGGTTCATTTGAACAACAGGCTTATTTCCATAGCAATGGAGTATGAAATCTATACAGTAATAAGAACACTGGAATATAGTCAACATTTCAAAACCTTTGGCCATTTTAGGGGATTATTAATCTTCAGAGTTTTACAAGTCCTCAAAAAGTACCTAGGCTTGAGTTTGTCCACTTAACAGCACATCCGCAAAACATTTCAGAAACGCGAGATCAAGAAACTAACTGGAAATTAAAATAATAACAGGCCTTATTCATTCCATTTATAGCCTAAACATTTCGTTTCTGCCTATGCCTACCGGACGCGAGCGCGTCAAATTCAAAAAGGGATCTGACATGTCAAAATCGCGCCTGCCGCGTCTAGTGATACGCTTGACCACTTTGTATCAATTCCCGCGTCAAAACAAAAGTTTGAAGCGAAATTTCGTCCGTTGTGAACGCACCATTAAAGGATATGCGTGTGATGTGATAATGAGATAATATTTGCCTCTGCCCTTTTCTCTTCAGAGAACCTGTTGCTATCCACCGAACCAATGTTGTGGTTCTAACGGCACTGAACTTGAATGTCACGGCCGAACACCACTAGGCTTTTTTAGTAATCACACAATAACTTGACAATTTAATTAAAATGTTACATCAATATAGGCCTACATATTCTTTTTACTTTTTTTTTTTTTTATGTGAATTTCCTGGTAAAATGAAGGTAAAAAAATTTTTTATTTTATATTTAATTTTGCCTTTCCACGGACCACCTGCAGTACCCTCACGGACCACTAGTGGTCCGCGGACCACAGTTTGGGAATCGCTGCTCTAACACACACACTTCCACCTCTTACTCACACTCTTCCTCCTCTTACACACACTCTTCCACCTCTAACACACACACTTCCTCCTCTAACACACACTCTTCCTCCTCTAACACACACTCTTCCACCTCTAACACACACACTTCCTCCTCTAACACACACTCTTCCTCCTCTTACACACACTCTTCCACCTCTAACACACACACTTCCTCCTCTAACACACACTCTTCCTCCTCTAACACACACTCTTCCACCTCTAACACACACTCTTCCTCCTCTTACACACTCTTCCACCTCTAACACACACACTTCCTCCTCTAACACACACTCTTCCTCCTCTAACACACACTCTTCCTCCTCTAACACACACTCTTCCACCTCTAACACACACTCTTCCACCTCTAACACACACTCTTCCTCCTCTTACACACACTCTTCCACCTCTAACACACACACTTCCTCCTCTAACACACACTCTTCCTCCTCTAACACACACTCTTCCTCCTCTAACACACACTCTTCCTCCTCTTACACACACTCTTCCACCTCTAACACACACTCTTCCTCCTGTAACACACTCTTCCACCTCTAACACACACTCTTCCTCCTCTTACACACACTCTTCCTCCTCTAACACACACTCTTCCACCTCTAACACACACTCTTCCTCCTCTTACACACACTCTTCCACCTCTAACACACACTCTTCCTCCTGTAACACAGACTCTTCCTCCTCTAACACACACTCTTCCACCTCTAACACACACTCTTCCTCCTCTTACACACACTCTTCCACCTCTAACACACACTCTTCCTCCTGTAACACACACTCTTCCTCCTGTAACACACACTCTTCCTCCTCTAACACACACTCTTCCTCCTGTAACACACACTCTTCCTCCTGTAACACACACTCTTCCTCCTCTAACACACACTCTTCCTCCTCTAACACACACTCTTCCTCCTGTAACACACACTCTTCCTCCTCTAACACACACTCTTCCACCTCTAACACACACTCTTCCTCCTCTTACACACACTCTTCCACCTCTAACACACACTCTTCCTCCTGTAACACACACTCTTCCTCCTGTAACACACACTCTTCCTCCTCTAACACACACTCTTCCTCCTGTAACACACACTCTTCCTCCTGTAACACACACTCTTCCACCTCTAACACACACTCTTCCTCCTCTTACACACACTCTTCCACCTCTAACACACACTCTTCCTCCTGTAACACACACTCTTCCTCCTGTAACACACACTCTTCCTCCTCTAACACACACTCTTCCTCCTGTAACACACACTCTTCCTCCTCTAACACACACTCTTCCTCCTCTAACACACACTCTTCCTCCTCTTACACACACTCTTCCACCTCTAACACACACTCTTCCTCCTCTAACACACACACTTCCACCTCTTACTCACACTCTTCCTCCTCTTACACACACTCTTCCACCTCTAACACACACACTTCCTCCTCTAACACACACTCTTCCTCCTCTAACACACACTCTTCCACCTCTAACACACACACTTCCACCTCTTACTCACACTCTTCCTCCTCTTACACACACTCTTCCACCTCTAACACACACACTTCCTCCTCTAACACACACTCTTCCTCCTCTAACACACACTCTTCCACCTCTAACACACACTCTTCCTCCTCTAACACACACTCTTCCTCCTCTTACACACACTCTTCCACCTCTAACACACACACTTCCTCCTCTAACACACTCTTCCACCTCTAACACACACTCTTCCTCCTCTAACACACACTCTTCCACCTCTAACACACACACTTCCTCCTCTAACACACACTCTTCCTCCTCTAACACACACTCTTCCACCTCTAACACACACTCTTCCACCTCTAACACACACTCTTCCTCCTCTTACACACACTTTTCCACCTCTAACACACACTCTTCCTCCTGTAACACACTCTAACACAACTCTTCCACCTCTAACACACACTCTTACCACCTCCTCTAACACACACTCTTCCTCCTCTAACACACACTCTTCCTCCTCTAACACACACTCTTCCTCCTCTAACACTCTTCCTCCTCTACACACACTTCCACCTCAACACACACACTCCTCCTCCTACACACTCTAACACCCTCTCACACACACTCTTCCACCTCTAACACACACTCTTCCTCCTCTAACACACACTCTTCCTCCTCTAACACACACTCTTCCACCTCTAACACACACTCTTCCTCCTCTAACACACACTCTTCCACCTCTAACACACACTCACCACAACTCCACCTCTAACACACACTCTCCTCCTCTAACACACACTCTTCCACCTCTAACACACACTCTTCCCCTCTACACACTCTCCTCCTCTACACACACTCTTCCACCTCTAACACACACACTCCTCCTCTAACACACACTCTTCCACCTCAATAACACACACTCTTCCACCTCTAACACACACACACCCCTCTACACACACTCTCCACCTAACACACACTCTTCCACCTCTAACACACACTCTCCACCTCAAACACACACACTTCCACCTCTAACACACACTCTTCCACCTCTAACACACACTCTTCCTCCTTACACACACTCTTCCACCTAACACACACTCTTCCTCCTCTAACACACACTCTTCCTCCTCTAACACACACTCTTCCACCTCTAACACACACTCTTCCCCTCTAACACACACTCTTCCACCTCTACACACACTCTTCCACCTCTAACACACACTCTTCCTCCTGTAACACACACTCTTCCTCCTGTAACACACACTCTTCCACCTCTAACACACACTCTTCCTCCTCTTACACACACTCTTCCTCCTCTAACACACACTCTTCCACCTCTAACACACACTCTTCCTCCTCTTACACACACTCTTCCACCTCTAACACACACTCTTCCTCCTGTAACACACACTCTTCCACCTCTAACACACACTCTTCCTCCTCTTACACACACTCTTCCTCCTCTAACACACACTCTTCCACCTCTAACACACACTCTTCCTCCTCTTACACACACTCTTCCACCTCTAACACACACTCTTCCTCCTGTAACACACACTCTTCCTCCTCTAACACACACTCTTCCACCTCTAACACACACTCTTCCTCCTCTTACACACACTCTTCCACCTCTAACACACACTCTTCCTCCTGTAACACACACTCTTCCTCCTCTAACACACACTCTTCCTCCTGTAACACACACTCTTCCTCCTCTTACACACACTCTTCCTCCTCTAACACACACTCTTCCACCTCTAACACACACTCTTCCTCCTCTTACACACACTCTTCCACCTCTAACACACACTCTTCCTCCTGTAACACACACTCTTCCTCCTCTAACACACACTCTTCCTCCTCTAACACACACTCTTCCTCCTGTAACACACACTCTTCCACCTCTAACACACACTCTTCCTCCTCTTACACACACTCTTCCTCCTCTAACACACACTCTTCCTCCTCTAACACACACTCTTCCTCCTGTAACACACACTCTTCCTCCTGTAACACACACTCTTCCACCTCTAACACACACTCTTCCTCCTCTTACACACACTCTTCCTCCTCTAACACACACACTTCCACCTCTAACACACACTCTTCCTCCTCTTACACACACTCTTCCTCCTCTAACACACACTCTTCCTCCTCTAACACACACTCTTCCTCCTCTTACACACACTCTTCCTCCTCTAACACACACTCTTCCTCCTCTAACACACACTCTTCCTCCTCTAACACACACTCTTCCACCTCTAACACACACTCTTCCTCCTCTTACACACACTCTTCCTCCTCTAACACACACTCTTCCTCCTCTAACACACACTCTTCCTCCTCTAACACACACTCTTCCTCCTGTAACACACACTCTTCCACCTCTAACACACACTCTTCCTCCTCTTACACACACTCTTCCTCCTCTAACACACACTCTTCCACCTCTAACACACACTCTTCCTCCTCTTACACACACTCTTCCACCTCTAACACACACTCTTCCTCCTGTAACACACACTCTTCCTCCTCTAACACACACTCTTCCACCTCTAACACACACTCTTCCTCCTGTAACACACACTCTTCCTCCTCTAACACACACTCTTCCTCCTCTAACACACACTCTTCCTCCTGTAACACACACTCTTCCACCTCTAACACACACTCTTCCTCCTCTTACACACACTCTTCCACCTCTAACACACACTCTTCCTCCTGTAACACACACTCTTCCACCTCTAACACACACTCTTCCTCCTCTTACACACACTCTTCCTCCTCTAACACACACTCTTCCACCTCTAACACACACTCTTCCTCCTCTTACACACACACTTCCTCCTCTAACACACACTCTTCCTCCTGTAACACACACTCTTCCTCCTCTAACACACACTCTTCCACCTCTAACACACACTCTTCCTCCTCTTACACACACTCTTCCACCTCTAACACACACTCTTCCTCCTGTAACACACACTCTTCCTCCTCTAACACACACTCTTCCTCCTGTAACACACACTCTTCCTCCTGTAACACACACTCTTCCTCCTCTAACACACACTCTTCTTCCTCTAACACACACACTTCCACCTCTTACTCACACTCTTCCTCCTCTTACACACACTCTTCCTCCTCTTACACACTCTTCCTCCTCTTCCTCCTCTAACACACACTCTTCCTCCTCTTCCTCCTCTTACACACACTCTTCCTCCTCTTCCTCCTCTAACACACACTCTTCCACCTCTTACACACACTCTTCCACCTCTAACACACACTCTTCCTCCTCTTACACACACTCTTCCTCCTCTTACTCACACTCTTCCTCCTCTTCCACACACTCTTCCTCCTCTTCCACACACTCTTCCTCCTCTTCCACACACTCTTCCTCCTCAAACACACACAAAGTCAGATTTTGCAGGTGAACTGACTTGTATTATGTACAGTGTGTTTGGTCACATCATCAGAAACAAGTGTGAGTAGATTAGACCCTGAACCCTGTGTTAAACTGATGTGTGTCGTTTGTTCAGAGACTGTAAATGTACTGAAAATGTTAATAGACCTTTTAAATATTCTTCCACGTTTCTTGGATCCTACGGCTTGACGCCTAGCTATTCTTCCCGCATAAATAAAATGCCCAAGAATTAGTTACCTGACCGCAGTCTAACCCCGCCTCAGAGTCTCACAACGAGTCGAAGGACACACGACACTATCGACACTATCGACACTATCACTCGGGAATAAGGTCTTTAGTGCCTAACCTGTAACCTTTAACTTGTTCCACTAACTTATTACTTCATTGTTAATCACAAGTTTTCAAACCTAGACATCTGTCTCATTTCCCCTATTGGTTATTTATTACATATTCTAGAGCCCCTTTCTCTAACAGAGTGTTCACTTCTTGTTCCATAACCAGAACCTGCTCGGGGTCCACCACTGTGGGTAGGACCCCCATAAACCGAGGTGAGCAAGACCCAAACTGTATTTTATACCCTTTTTCTACGGTCTGCAGGACCCAACGTGGAACATTTGGCAGTAGCTTCCACGCTGCCAAAGATTCTACTAGAGGTACCAGTCTCTCGAGATTTTGTTGTTGTTGAGTAGTTGGTCCGTCGCCCTGTAACGATGGACCAGCAGGGAACGACTGAACGGACTGCTCTGGAACCCTCCTCAGAGGGGGCGGGCATCCCTAGGCCACTACGTTTTCTGGGTGGTCCTTGAGATATGTGCTCGCCGGAGACCGCTGTGCCCTGAAGCACCGGAGGTGGCAGGGTTGGCAGAACAGTCCCCTGAGGGCACCGAAGGGAGACGGGCACCGTAAAAAGAGGTGTTGACCGCTCTGCTTCGGGGGGGACTGCCCTCACTGGCCCGAGGGGGCGTCAGGACCTTTTCCCCGCAGCCGTCTTAGCCATAATAACGGTCCTCAGATCCTTGTACCCTTAGAAGGCTGGGGTTGAGAGCGCCCTCCATGTCTCTGGGACTTCTGTGGGGGGGGGGGGGGGGGGGGGCAACGCTCTGCTTTTGGGAGGCACAGTGTGAAGAGCTGGCTTTAGAAGATTGAGGCTGCTCCCGCTCAGCAGCCTCGGGATAAGAACCATGGGAGAGGAGGAAAGGCGGCTGCCTGTTTAGATGCCTCCTGAAACTTCTCAACAACTGAATTAACGGCATCGCCGAAGAGGCCAGCAGTAGATAGAGGAGCTTCCATCCGAAAGTTCTTCTCTTTCTCCTTAATGTTACTTAGGTTGAGCCACAAATGCCTCTCAGTGGCCACCAGGGCTGCCATAGAACGGCTGATGGATTTTGCCGTCTTCTTGGTGGCCCTGAGGGAAAGATCTGTGGCTCGACGTCAGGTCCAATTCCCCCGCCCTCATCCAAATCTCCTAATAATTCTGCCTGATAAGCCTGCAGCAGAGACATGGTGTGTAAACAGGCTGCAGCCTGACCAGCGGGAGAATAAGCTCTGCCCGCCAGTGAAGATGTAGTTCTAACCGGCTTGGTGGGCAGTACCGGAGCCTTTAGGGAAGATGCAGTCGCTGGAGAGAGATAGCTCGCAAGCGTCTCCTCCACTTTTTCATAACCGTGCTCTCTGTAGAGGAATAGTTTGAGGTTTGGGAACTAAAAACTCGATATGAAACCGGTTTCTCCCACGATCTCGACACCTCGGTGTGGAGATCGGGGAAAAACTGTAGGCTCCGGCGTTGAGGTTGTGATCTAGTAGGCAGGAAACGTTCGTCGAGTTTACTTTTCGAACAAACGTCTTGTTTATCAGCTGGCCAATCGATACTTAGTCTCTCTAGTCACTACCTGAATAAGCTCTTCAAACGCATGAGACTGAGGTGGCGAATCCCCAGTTTCAGCATCAATACTGACAACATCCAGCTCCTCAGAACTGGATAGTTGCAATATTGGTGCCTCCATCGGGGCGGAAGGAACCGCAGCACGTGCTTCCAAACCCTGAGAAGAGGCACTGGATCTATGAGGTGAAGGCTGAGATAAGGCTGGGCCCGTCTCAAACCCCTCTGATAGATCCATTTGCGAACCCCAAGACTGCGATCGGCGCCGTGCCTCGGCAGCAGCGGGACCAGAGCCCTGGGGAACGCGAGCCTGAACACGAAAGAACGCCAGACGGGATCGGAGCATCCGTAATGGAAGTGAATCGCAATGCTGACAGCCAGTACCCTCGAGTGCTGACTGGGCATGCTCCTCACCCAAACAAGCAACACAAAGAACGTGAGAGTCCCCACCCGTTAAATAACGCGGGCTGGGTTGCACACACTGTCTAAATTGCTGCTTGCTCGCCATAATGCTTTATATACTGATATAAAGATATAAAGACAAACAACACCAAATAAGACGTGGACAGTTTCACAAAGAGCGCTACTGAAGCTGACGCTCTCTGTTTTCGAGCTGGCTTTATAACTTCCTGGTTCGTGACGTCACCCGCATCTGACGTTCCGCCACGCCATTGGACTGATTTTACATGTGCTTCAAGACATCATCACGCAAAGCGTTCCCATAGCGACAATCTCGACGCAACGCGAGTTCCCTTGAAAGGGAACCCTGAACTCCCTTATCCTTCTCAGTTACAGGCCTATAACATAAGTATATGAATCTAAAAGTAGGCCTAGTAACAGTCCGATAAAACAGTTGATATACCTTTTAATATTAATATCTAATTGGGCTTAACTGGTGAAATATTTGAATATTTTTTGTAGATTTTTTTTTAAAACCCCACGACGCTTCTTTACGATTCTTCTTTTCTTCTCTGACCTTTATCATAGTTTAAGAAGAAAGAAAGAAGCCACTCAGGCGAGAGGCAGGATGTGGTTTTAACAAATGCAGGTGAAAGAATTGTTAAATGTATATTAAGCTCTCTAGCGTAGTTGGCAAAAGATGAGATAAGACGGCCCCAATTAAACCATATAAAAGGTTTTGTTTCTTTTGATTTTAATGATGTATTAGTAAATGCTGAAATAAAAGTAACTTACTTAAAAAAAAGTTTCAGAATAATACAAAGACAGTAATACAGAAATGTGTATTCTCTAGGTCTTCTTCACCCGAATTGTGGCCCAGAGCGACAGGAAACACAACCTTTTATATGGTTTAACTGGGGCCGTCTTACTTATAAGACGAGCTGTACTTATAATGCAGAAATCCCTTACAAGGTCAAATAACTGTCCGGGAACTTTTCACAGTTAAAGCTATTTTGCAAAAAGCACATATCTCATCTTTTGCCAACTACGCAAGAGAGCTTAATATACATTTAACAATTCTTTCACCTAAAGTTGTTAAAACCACATCCTGCCTCTCGCCTGAGTGGCTTCTTTCTTTCTTCTTAAACTATGATAAAGGTCAGAGAAGAAAAGAAGATGCGTAAAGAAGCGTCGTGGGATTTAAAAAAAAAAATCTACAAAGTTAAGCCCAATTAGATATTAATAATAAAAGGTATATCAACTGTTTTATCAGACTGTTATTAGGCCTACTTTTAGATTCGTATGTTATAGGCCTGTAACTGAGAAGGATAAGGGAGTTCAGGGTTTTCCTCTTTCACATTTTGAAAACATAAGTCTGAGTGAATCATTTTTTGTGGAAGAAACCGTGTCACGAACCCCTGTGTTTTAACCATTCACACAAAGCTGTGGAAAAGTGGGATTGTAGAGGGAGACAACAACCAGTAAAACACAGACCTGCAACACACTCATTATACAGTGTGATGGATTTTTTAATTAATCATAACTAACATTCATATGCTTTTGAATTTTAAATGTTTCCAAACCATTTGGTCGAAAAATCGTGACTTTGAGTGTGTGAGAGTATAAATAACAAATAGGGGGAAATGAGACAGATGTCTAGGTTTGAAAACTTGTGATTAACAATGATGTAATAAGTTAGTGGAACAAGTTAAAGGTTACAGGTTAGGCACTAAAGACCTTATTCCTGAGTTATAATGTCGATAGTGTCGATAGTGTCGTGTGTCCTTCGACTCGTTGTGAGACTCTGAGGCGGGGTTAGACTGCGGTCAGGTAACTAATTCTTGGGCATTTTATTTATGCGGGAAGAATAGCTAGGCGTCAAGCCGTAGGATCCAAGAAACGTGGAAGAATATTTAAAAGGTCTATTAACATTTTCAGTGCATTTACAGTCTCTGAACAAACGACACACACCAGTTTAACACAGGGTTCAGGGTCTAATCTGCTCACACTTGTTTCTGATGATGTGACCAAACCAACTGTACATAATACAAGTCAGTTCACCTGCAAAAACTGACTTCAAATGTTGTCCTGAATGTTGATACCAAAAATGGATGGAAATTAAGAGGGAGAGGAGGAAGAGTGTGTGTGAGAGGAGGAAGAGTGTGTGTGAGAGGAGGAAGAGTGTGTGTAAGAGGAGGAAGAGTGTGTGTTAGAGGAGGAAGAGTGTGTGTAAGAGGAGGAAGTGTGTGTTTGAGGAGGAAGAGTGTGTGTAAGAGGAGGAAGAGTGTGTGTTAGAGGAGGAAGAGTGTGTGTAAGAGGAGGAAGTGTGTGTTTGAGGAGGAAGAGTGTGTGTAAGAGGAGGAAGAGTGTGTGTAAGAGGAGGAAGAGTGTGTGTTAGAGGAGGAAGAGGAGGAAGATTGTGTGTAAGAGGAGGAAGAGTGTGTGTTAGAGGAGGAAGAGGAGGAAGAGTGTGTGTAAGAGGTGGAAGAGTGTGTGTTACAGGAGGAAGAGTGTGTGTTAGAGGAGGAAGAGTGTGTGTAAGAGTAGGAAGAGTGTGTGTAAGAGGAGGAAGAGTGTGTGTTAGAGGAGGAAGAGTGTGTGTAAGAGGAGGAAGAGTGTGTGTAAGAGGAGGAAGAGTGTGTGTTAGAGGAGGAAGAGTGTGTGTTAGAGGAGGAAGAGTGTGTGTTAGAGGAGGAAGAGTGTGTTAGAGGAGGAAGAGTGTGTGTAAGAGGAGGAAGTGTGTGTTTGAGGAGGAAGAGTGTGTGTAAGAGGAGGAAGAGTGTGTGTTAGAGGAGGAAGAGTGTGTGTAAGAGGAGGAAGTGTGTGTTTGAGGAGGAAGAGTGTGTGTAAGAGGAGGAAGAGTGTGTGTAAGAGGAGGAAGAGTGTGTGTTAGAGGAGGAAGAGGAGGAAGATTGTGTGTAAGAGGAGGAAGAGTGTGTGTTAGAGGAGGAAGAGGAGGAAGAGTGTGTGTAAGAGGTGGAAGAGTGTGTGTTACAGGAGGAAGAGTGTGTGTTAGAGGAGGAAGAGTGTGTGTAAGAGTAGGAAGAGTGTGTGTAAGAGGAGGAAGAGTGTGTGTTAGAGGAGGAAGAGTGTGTGTAAGAGGAGGAAGAGTGTGTGTAAGAGGAGGAAGAGTGTGTGTTAGAGGAGGAAGAGTGTGTGTAAGAGGAGGAAGAGTGTGTGTAAGAGGAGGAAGAGTGTGTGTTAGAGGAGGAAGAGTGTGTGTAAGAGGAGGAAGAGTGTGTGTTAGAGGAGGAAGAGTGTGTGTAAGAGGAGGAAGTGTGTGTTTGAGGAGGAAGAGTGTGTGTAAGAGGAGGAAGAGTGTGTGTTAGAGGAGGAAGAGTGTGTGTAAGAGGAGGAAGTGTGTGTTTGAGGAGGAAGAGTGTGTGTAAGAGGAGGAAGAGTGTGTGTAAGAGGAGGAAGAGTGTGTGTTAGAGGAGGAAGAGGAGGAAGATTGTGTGTAAGAGGAGGAAGAGTGTGTGTTAGAGGAGGAAGAGGAGGAAGAGTGTGTGTAAGAGGTGGAAGAGTGTGTGTTACAGGAGGAAGAGTGTGTGTTAGAGGAGGAAGAGTGTGTGTAAGAGTAGGAAGAGTGTGTGTAAGAGGAGGAAGAGTGTGTGTTAGAGGAGGAAGAGTGTGTGTAAGAGGAGGAAGAGTGTGTGTAAGAGGAGGAAGAGTGTGTGTTAGAGGAGGAAGAGTGTGTGTTAGAGGAGGAAGAGTGTGTGTTAGAGGAGGAAGAGTGTGTTAGAGGAGGAAGAGTGTGTGTAAGAGGAGGAAGTGTGTGTTTGAGGAGGAAGAGTGTGTGTAAGAGGAGGAAGAGTGTGTGTTAGAGGAGGAAGAGTGTGTGTAAGAGGAGGAAGTGTGTGTTTGAGGAGGAAGAGTGTGTGTAAGAGGAGGAAGAGTGTGTGTAAGAGGAGGAAGAGTGTGTGTTAGAGGAGGAAGAGGAGGAAGATTGTGTGTAAGAGGAGGAAGAGTGTGTGTTAGAGGAGGAAGAGGAGGAAGAGTGTGTGTAAGAGGTGGAAGAGTGTGTGTTACAGGAGGAAGAGTGTGTGTTAGAGGAGGAAGAGTGTGTGTAAGAGTAGGAAGAGTGTGTGTAAGAGGAGGAAGAGTGTGTGTTAGAGGAGGAAGAGTGTGTGTAAGAGGAGGAAGAGTGTGTGTAAGAGGAGGAAGAGTGTGTGTTAGAGGAGGAAGAGTGTGTGTAAGAGGAGGAAGAGTGTGTGTAAGAGGAGGAAGAGTGTGTGTTAGAGGAGGAAGAGTGTGTGTAAGAGTAGGAAGAGTGTGTGTTACAGGAGGAAGAGTGTGTGTTAGAGGAGGAAGAGTGTGTGTAAGAGTAGGAAGAGTGTGTGTAAGAGGAGGAAGAGTGTGTGTTAGAGGAGGAAGAGTGTGTGTAAGAGGAGGAAGAGTGTGTGTTAGAGGAGGAAGAGTGTGTGTAAGAGGAGGAAGAGTGTGTGTTAGAGGAGGAAGAGTGTGTGTAAGAGGAGGAAGAGTGTGTGTAAGAGGAGGAAGAGTGTGTGTTAGAGGAGGAAGAGTGTGTGTTAGAGGAAGAAGAGTGTGTGTTAGAGGAGGAAGAGTGTGTGTTAGAGGAGGAAGAGTGTGTGTAAGAGGAGGAAGTGTGTGTTTGAGGAGGAAGAGTGTGTGTAAGAGGAGGAAGAGTGTGTGTAAGAGGAGGAAGAGTGTGTGTTAGAGGAGGAAGAGGAGGAAGATTGTGTGTAAGAGGAGGAAGAGTGTGTGTTAGAGGAGGAAGAGGAGGAAGAGTGTGTGTAAGAGGAGGAAGAGTGTGTGTTAGAGGAGGAAGAGTGTGTGTAAGAGGAGGAAGAGTGTGTGTAAGAGGAGGAAGAGTGTGTGTTAGAGGAGGAAGAGGAGGAAGATTGTGTGTAAGAGGAGGAAGAGTGTGTGTTAGAGGAGGAAGAGTAGGAAGAGTGTGTGTAAGAGGAGGAAGAGTGTGTGTTAGAGGAGGAAGAGTGTGTGTAAGAGGAGGAAGAGTGTGTGTAAGAGGAGGAAGAGTGTGTGTTAGAGGAGGAAGAGTGTGTGTTAGAGGAAGAAGAGTGTGTGTTAGAGGAGGAAGAGTGTGTGTTAGAGGAGGAAGAGTGTGTGTAAGAGGAGGAAGTGTGTGTTTGAGGAGGAAGAGTGTGTGTAAGAGGAGGAAGAGTGTGTGTAAGAGGAGGAAGAGTGTGTGTTAGAGGAGGAAGAGGAGGAAGATTGTGTGTAAGAGGAGGAAGAGTGTGTGTTAGAGGAGGAAGAGGAGGAAGAGTGTGTGTAAGAGGTGGAAGAGTGTGTGTTACAGGAGGAAGAGTGTGTGTTAGAGGAGGAAGAGTGTGTGTAAGAGTAGGAAGAGTGTGTGTAAGAGGAGGAAGAGTGTGTGTTAGAGGAGGAAGAGTGTGTGTAAGAGGAGGAAGAGTGTGTGTAAGAGGAGGAAGAGTGTGTGTTAGAGGAGGAAGAGTGTGTGTTAGAGGAAGAAGAGTGTGTGTTAGAGGAGGAAGAGTGTGTGTTAGAGGAGGAAGAGTGTGTGTAAGAGGAGGAAGTGTGTGTTTGAGGAGGAAGAGTGTGTGTAAGAGGAGGAAGAGTGTGTGTAAGAGGAGGAAGAGTGTGTGTTAGAGGAGGAAGAGGAGGAAGATTGTGTGTAAGAGGAGGAAGAGTGTGTGTTAGAGGAGGAAGAGGAGGAAGAGTGTGTGTAAGAGGAGGAAGAGTGTGTGTTAGAGGAGGAAGAGTGTGTGTAAGAGGAGGAAGAGTGTGTGTTAGAGGAGGAAGAGTGTGTGTAAGAGGAGGAAGTGTGTGTTTGAGGAGGAAGAGTGTGTGTAAGAGGAGGAAGAGTGTGTGTAAGAGGAGGAAGAGTGTGTGTAAGAGTAGGAAGAGTGTGTGTAAGAGGAGGAAGAGTGTGTGTTAGAGGAGGAAGAGTGTGTGTAAGAGGAGGAAGAGTGTGTGTAAGAGGAGGAAGAGTGTGTGTTAGAGGAGGAAGAGTGTGTGTTAGAGGAAGAAGAGTGTGTGTTAGAGGAAGAAGAGTGTGTGTTAGAGGAGGAAGGGTGTGTGTTAGAGGAGGAAGAGTGTGTGTTAGAGGAAGAAGAGTGTGTGTTAGAGGAGGAAGGGTGTGTGTAAGAGGAGGAAGAGTGTGTGTTAGAGGAGGCAGAGTGTGTATAAGAAGAGGCAGAGTGTGTGTAAGAGGAGGAAGAGTGTGTGTTAGAGGAGGAAGAGTGTGTGTTAGAGGAAGAAGAGTGTGTGTTAGAGGAGGAAGGGTGTGTGTAAGAGGAGGAAGAGTGTGTGTTAGAGGAGGAAGAGTGTGTGTAAGAGGAGGAAGAGTGTGTGTAAGAGGAGGAAGTGTGTGTGTAAGAGGAGGAAGAGTGTGTGTAAGAGGAGGAAGAGTGTGTGTTAGAGGAGGAAGAGTGTGTGTAAGAGGAGGAAGAGTGTGTGTAAGAGGAGGAAGAGTGTGTGTTAGAGGAGGAAGAGTGTGTGTAAGAGGAGGAAGAGTGTGTGTGTTAGAGGAGGAAGAGTGTGTGTTAGAGGAGGAAGAGTGTGTGTAAGAGGAGGAAGAGTGTGTGTTAGAGGAGGAAGAGTGTGTGTTAGAGGAGGAAGAGTGTGTGTTAGAGGAGGAAGAGTGTGTGTAAGAGGAGGAAGAGTGTGTGTAAGAGAAGGAAGTGTGTGTTAGAGGAGGAAGAGTGTGTGTAAGAGAAGGAAGTGTGTGTTTGAGGAGGATGTGCTGTAATGTGTGTGGATGAGCTGTAAGTGTGTGTGGATGAGCTGTGAGTGTGTGTGGATGAGCTGTAAGTGTGTGTGGATGAGCTGTAAGTGTGTGTGGATGAGCTGTGAGTGTGTGTGGATGAGCTGTAAGTGTGTGTGGATGAGCTGTAAGTGTGTGTGGATGAGCTGTGAGTGTGTGTGGATGAGCTGTAAGTGTGTGTGGATGAGCTGTAAGTGTGTGTGTGGACAGCAGAGGGCGCAGTTTTACTGTTGGATATTTATACATAAACATAATATATATTATATTTAATCTGCTCGTCATGGATCAATTCAGTCAGATTAATGTTCATTTAATAACACTGACCCAGGGACATTCCTCGTCCATCATTTCATTAGTGATTCTGTTTCTGAATAAGTCATATTACATGTTGAGAGATTATGCTTCTGTTTTAGACGCGATACACTATCAGCACATTTATCCATATTCACTGATGATTTTCATAATAACTAATCATTGTGAATAATCAAAAGATTGTTTCCGTGTCATAAATGAGGACATACTTCAGACTTCTGCTGTTTTAGAATAACCTAGCAAAAATATTAAAGCATTATTTACTTTATGAATCTTTAAGCGTTGAGAATGTGGCTAAAGTGAGGATTTGTCAGATTTGGCTGAATAATGTTTTTAATGAACTGAATCATGAACAAGATCATAAATGATAAACACAATGGGCTGAAAACTCATTTATCCATATTTAATGCCTGTTTAATATTTCCTTTTCCTTTAAATAGAGAGAGAAAATTAAACACACTTTTAAAATGTTTTTAAAACGTTTTTTCTGGGTGATGTGAACGTTAAGGGAACATTCCATTGTATCGTTCTTCAAAGATTGGAAACGTTTTGAAACAAGAAGTAAAATTTAAAGGTCCCGTTGCATGCGATTCCATGTTTCAAAGTTTAGTTAGTGTGTAATGTTGTTGTTAGAGTATAAATAATATCTGTAAAATTATAACGCTCAAAGTTCAATGCCAAGCGAGATATTTTATTTAACAGAAGTTGACTACAAAAAACGGCTGGATTGAACTACACCCCTCTACTTCCTTCTTTAATGATGTCACTAGAACCGTAACCTCCGCCCACAGGAACACAGGCGTATTGATGGCGAAATGTCAACAGACGTGGTTGATGTTTATCTATAATCGGATACCGCAAAAGTTTAATTCGAAGTTGTTAGTTTGCTCTGTCCATTTCACCACGGACTGTTTTTCTAACCTGGGATAATATCAAACAGACTTCTCTCAGCGCCTCATACTGACGAAGCCCAGCAAACATTTGGACGTTTAATGACCGTTGAAAAGACGTCCGACAGAGACGTCCCGTCATGGTTGAAAAATAGTTCCAAAATGGAAGTTGAACCGACGTCTTTTCTGGCCGTAAATTCCACGTCTTTTCTGCGCATCCCTGGACGTCTAAATGCGTCGTCATATGTGTGTTTAAATGTGTTGCTGCATAATTTAAGTGTATATATAAGCCTGCATATAAAATAATCACACACCTATTGTGTAACATCGTGAAAGGCAATCAAGTCTTGAGGTTTACACATCTTGAAAAAGGTCCAAAATTGGTCCAGTCAGACCCGAACGTCAATAAAACGTGTTAATCACGTGTACATCACAAACAAGAACACATTATTTGTGGACATAAGCAAAAAAGAAGCATGTTCTGATTTAGCATAACATTTTATTGATCTTGAACAGCCAAAATTTCTCTTTTATTTTTTTCAATGTTTAACATTTCGTGAGCTTAGAATTATAAGGTTCTATCTCCACTTTTGGTCGAAATTGAGTTTTTGACAATCTGATCCATTAGGTGTTTATTAATGCCTGTGTGGTGTTATTTTTGTAAAAAAAAATTATTTTGTTAGTAGTTATTAATAAAATAAAAAAGGTTCCATCTCACAAAAAATAAACTGTGTTTAAAAACTTTGATGCTCAATAAACTACAATAAACGGAGATAGAACCTTATAATTCCAAGCTCTCGATTTGTTAACCAAACTAAATACCAATAGCAAAATACTGAATTATTATATAAAGGGATAGTTCACCCAAAAATTAAAATTATGTCATTTACTCATGAACCTCAATACTCCAAACCTGTATGAGTTTCTTTCTTCTGCTGAACACAAAAGAAGATATTTTGAAGAATGTTTGTAACCAAGCAAATAGAGCATCCATTGACTACCATTATTGGAGAAAAAATGATTATGGTAGTTAATGGGAAGCGACATCTGCTTGGTTACAAACATTCTTCCAAACATCTTTGTGTTTAGCATAACATAGAAAGGTATACAGGTTTGAAACATGAGGTTGAGTAAATGATGACAATTTTCATTTTTGGGTGAACTATCCCTTAAACACATTGTTTGGCTCATTTTTTGTATCCACCACCCCCAGCTCTTCCTGGAGTGTGTTTCAGGTGTTCTGCCATTGCTGCATCAGTTTCAGAGTCTGTAGCATGTGGGCTCCACCCCTTCACAGCATCTAAGGGAAGAGAATATATTTCTTTTTAAAATAAATGAAATAAAAAAATTGAGGTAAATGACATGCAAAACCATGGAACAAGATGAATGAATCATGAATGAAACATTAGAAAAAGGTAATCAACATGCATTACATTTTATTTTATTGTATAAAAGATGTTCTGCTTTAAATTGGTGTTGGGGGGTGGGGGGAACAGTATTTGTCCCCTGCCTCTTCAATACCACTGTGGTGCCCTTGAGAAAGACCCTTAACTAGGTGTGTAACAGTGAGAAAGTGAACAGGACATTTCTGATAAAGACAGGTGGGCTGTGATGTCCCCTGAATAGACATGTTTAGCAATTCTAAAATTACTAAATATTTTTAAAGCAGTTACTGAAAACACACATGTTCAAATCCAGCTAAACATTTCATTCTATTTCAGATAATTTACTTTCTGAAAGAAACTCTCACAAGGCTACATTAATAAGTTACAGTAATAACTTTGACTATCATTAAACATACTTTATGGTATACCGTTGTATAAGTTCAAAGTAACTTTTAGCCTACTAGCTAATTTTAGCCAAACTCAGTTAGCCAATTTCAGTTGACAATGTGGGCATCATTTCTTTCGGTTCATTCATGTCAAACAAATAAAACTCTAGCACGTTAATCTAATAATACAAAATGTACATACCCAACAGTAGATTTCTAATAATATTCCTCCTCTCCTCGTGATTGTTCAAACTTCAGTGTTCCCAAGTGAGTCTATGGGGAGAACGCGTTAACATCTCGCGAGATACTCTAACCTATCGTAGGATTTTGTAATGTCGCGAGATCATTTGTTACATCTTGGCAGCACAGTTTTGGCAATTACATCCAACTCAGACATAAATGGTGACCGGATATATTTCTGTTTTACATGCATACATTCCATTAAAAAAAAAATCAACGAATACATCAGGTACAACAGGTTGAAATAATGACTAAAATGCAGTGGCTCTGCATTCACTTAACCACACTGGGCACTTTGTGATTATAATTTATTTAAACAAGATAAAGTAAATATATTTACTTTGTATACAAATCGTGTATTTCATAAAGATAATTCCTGGGGTTTTTTTCTGTTTTTTTTTTTTTCTGTCTTGCTTGACTAGACGTGTAAAAGACGTCAGTGGACGTCTTCACAACCTCTTAAAAACTACTTGGGCAATTAAATTAATTATTGCAGTATTAACCATGCAAGGATTAAGCACAGCTTTTGCATATTTCACAAGGATTTCATAGAGGGTCATGATGGACTATAGATGCACGTGTAAAAGACGTCGCCAGGTGACGTCCTCTCACCCGATACACTATATATTGAACTACACTTAGCTAAAAGTCAAAATAACAATTATACATGCAATCCCAGAGAACTGTAGACATGTACAAATGTATCTGAATGCATTTTTAGGAAATGTTCTGTGTTACATATTTTTACCGATTTATGCCGTCCTACCGCGACTATTTTTGGCCAGGGACACGACGTTGCCGTCGGACCAATGTTTGCTGGGAGGGGGCAATTTCAACTATATTCCAGCAAGCAGTAAGTACAAGTAGTGATTTAATATGGAAGTAGCGATCAACTTCACATCGTTTATCTTAGTAGGATGAAAATAATCTTACTTAAACTGTGATTAATATACAGAAAGCGATCACAGAACAATCCCTTTCTAATCGGCCAAGCTGTGACACACAGCGCGAGTTTATCTGGACACTTGCCAAAACTCGTTATGAAATCAATGACGCTGTTACACTGCACAACGAAGCTCTTACTGTATTTATATACCTCATGTTTGCATTGGTGAAATCAGTGAGTGCAGAAACTGCGTTGCAATGATAAGATCTTTCACGCGATCAACAGGCTGTCATCTGCTCAATGCTCATCACTGCAATTTTCTATGTGATTGAAATAGATCTAAATACTTGAAAAACTTCTCACGATTCGTTAATCCCGATAGCTGTAATAGTAAAAACGTATAATAGCTGTAATAGTAAAAGTTTGCCAGATATTTCATATGCAAGCATTTCAGCCAATCAAAGCAGAGGGCGTTTACACTGAAGTCTCACACAGACACGCCCCTTCAAACAGGGTGTTCAAACCAGGGAATGAAATCAGGCTAGGAAATATGCCTTTTACTTCTAAATTATAACAATTTTTGATCTAAAAAACATACTAACATTATAAGGGCACCCCTGGAAACATGATAAAATAATAAAAATAATCCATGGAATGGGACCTTTAAAAAACGTAAAATCAACGTCCGATTAAAACGTTTAAAAAAAACGCTCCATGATTGATGTATAAATAATCTTTTGTGCTCAAGTTTTAATAACATTATTAAAGACCAGATAACGCTGAATGAAAGTTCTATTGGTGTTGCTGTGTGTGTGTGTGTGTGTGTGTGTGTGTGTGTGTGTGTGTGTGTGTGTGTGTGTGTGTGTGTGTGTGTGTGTGTGTTCAGTTCTTCACCATCTGAATTGCAGCTGGAGGTTGAAGCTTCCAGAATTCTGAACAGTCTGGGAGGCAGTAACACACACACACACACACACACACACACACACACACACACACACACACACACACTTCTGATCACTAAATAAATGTTAAATTTTGTGAATGAGGGAAAGATTCTGAACATTCACACACTTTTCAGTATTTAGTGTACGAGTGTCCTCTAGTGGACGGATAATAAATGCATGTATTTCTTTATTTGATAGTTTGACTGTAATGTGATAAATGGTTTTCTCCCAGACTGAGATTACAGACGCGCTAATATTGGCGAATCTGCCTCTGTAAAACAGTGAGTAACTCCCGCTCTCGCACACACCGGCTCTGTTCTCCTCCAGCGGGACACACACTTTCACCTGGACAGAAGCACAGGCAGGCATGTACTGGCCATCGGGACTACCGGGAGATTCCCGGTGGGCCGACGTGCTTTTTGGGCCGATGCATCTCATATAGGCTATATAAAAAATGTTTGTTTGTTTGTTTAGGCTACTTAATGGCCCATAAAACTAGTACATCGGCGGCCCATTCGTTTTGTTTTGTTTCGCTTAATTGGCGACGCTGGTTGCCGGTGTAATGCATTGGTCAAAAAAAGGCAGCGTTAGTTTTTTTTTCGGACACACCGGCCCATGGAACACATAGGCCCATTGGTTATTTTCTTGATTGACACTGAGCTGGGCCAATCACATCTTTAAACACCTCCTTTGGGTCTGTGTCAGTGTGTATCTATCTGTCAAAATAGTCTGAGAGATGGAGAGAAAACACAAGGAATGTGCAGAGAAATTGCGTAAAAAATAGATACAGAACGCTGTAAAATGTGTCAAAATTAGGGGTGTAACGATACACGTATTCGTATTGAACCGTTCGGTACGAGGCTTTCGGTACGCATTTTCAAACCGAACGAACGTTGGACCATTTTTCCTGCCGACCAAAATTTAGTTATTTCAAATGTAGGCGCGTTGCGCGTGGCAAGCGCGCTCATAATGTAAGGCCGGTGACACACTGGATGCGTGGCGTAAGAGACGCCGGCGCGACCACAACATTGCCCAACATCATGGCAAAAGTAATGCAAGCGGAACGAAACTGCTCGTTATTGTGTGGTTGAAGGACCGTTAATCAGTTTGGACCAATGCAGCGCGAGCCGATCGTGATCATGCGACACTGTTACTACACAGCGCTAATAAGAGATCCAGTAAAGATAGCATTTGAATTCGCCACAGAAGTAATAACATCGCTGCGAGATCTAGTGAGAAACATTCACATTTCTCCGTTATTGATGGAACAAACTGCGCTGACGTGGAAACCAGGAAGAAACATTGTGCCATGAATGAACTATCCAGTGTTGTCCACAGATCAGCAACATTCACCATGAATTTACTGTAGTAACACTAACTGCAACCATGGAGGTTTGGCAGGAATAGTAGGCTATAATGCCTCAAGTAACATTGCGTCGGTTTTATTTTGACATTATGAATACAATTGCTGCCCTCAAATGTTAATCTGAACTAAAATAAACCTTTATTTATAACTACTACAATATTGCATTTCATTTTTTCCAAGGAGCTGTTTTGTTTTATATGCTCCTAAGAAGAGTCAATTATAGCTCCAGAATTGCTCAAAGTAAAAAAAAACTTTAAGATGTTAGTTTTAATAAAAAAATAAAAGAATAAAAAAAATTACATCTTTTTGCTGTATCAAAAACGTACCGAACCGAACCGTGACACAAGTGTATCGTACCGAACCGAACCGTGACACAAGTGTATCGTACCGAACCGAACCGTGACACAAGTGTATCGTATCGAACCGAACCGTGACACAAGTGTATCGTATCGAACCGAACCGTGACACAAGTGTATCGTACCGAACCGAACCGTGACACAAGTGTATCGTATCGAACCGAACCGTGACACAAGTGTATCGTATCGAACCGAACCGTGACACAAGTGTATCGTACCGAACCGAACCGTGACACAAGTGTATCGTATCGAACCGAACCGTGACACAAGTGTATCGTATCGAACCGAACCGTGACACAAGTGTATCGTACCGAACCGAACCGTGACACAAGTGTATCGTACCGAACCGAACCGTGACACAAGTGTATCGTATCGAACCGAACCGTGACACAAGTGTATCGTATCGAACCGAACCGTGACACAAGTGTATCGTATCGAACCGAACCGTGACACAAGTGTATCGTATCGAACCGAACCGTGACACAAGTGTATCGTACCGAACCGAACCGTGACACAAGTGTATCGTATCGAACCGAACCGTGACACAAGTGTATCGTATCGAACCGAACCGTGTATCGTACCGAACCGAACCGTGACACAAGTGTATCGTACCGAACCGAACCGTGACACAAGTGTATCGTACCGAACCGAACCGTGACACAAGTGTATCGTATCGAACCGAACCGTGACACAAGTGTATCGTACCGAACCGAACCGTGACACAAGTGTATCGTATCGAACCGAACCGTGACACAAGTGTATCGTATCGAACCGAACCGTGACACAAGTGTATCGTATCGAACCGAACCGTGACACAAGTGTATCGTACCGAACCGAACCGTGACACAAGTGTATCGTATCGAACCGAACCGTGACACAAGTGTATCGTATCGAACCGAACCGTGTATCGTATCGAACCGAACCGTGACACAAGTGTATCGTATCGAACCGAACCGTGACACAAGTGTATCGTATCGTATCATATCGAACCTTGAATTTTGTGAACCGTTACACCCCTAGTCAAAATATGTTTTCTGCAGCAACAGGACCTTAATCAGCTCCAGTGGCTGATGATGATAGTGGAGGATCAGGAGAGAGAGAGAAAGTGTAGAGCCTGCGGTAAGCAGAACTACTTTCAAAACACTTGGATATGTCATGAGTGTAGGAACCCATTACCCAGTTACGCATTATTTCCACATCTGCAGTTGACGATTACCAATAGGCTACTGCAATTTACTAGAAATTTAATGAGACTCGTTTGTAAATCATGTTTTCCGCCAAAATAACTGTGCAATTTCCGTCAAAATAAAACATCATGTAAATTGAAATTAGTGAAACATGAAATTAGTACAAAAACTAATCATGAAAGGTTCCTTTATTTTTCAGTGCATTTGTTTTACAATATATGGCTATTATATCATTGGATTAATATTATAACTTATTATGTAGTAGTGTAATCTAGACAGAAACTGTAACTAAAAGAGGTTTGAATTTTTCTTTGCTTAATTTGCACACTGAATATGGGTTGAAGCTTTTAATTTTGAACTCTCAAAGTGCACCAGATTGATGAATTTAACATTAAAATGCACAAAATTTTCTCACGGGGGGGCATGCCCCCAAACCCCCCTAGAGGCACACTCTTTACCAAAAATCCTGTGAGAAACACTGGTATTGCTATGTCAATGCAGCTTATAGCTTTTTTTTTGGATTGATCACTGTGGAGAATAGTTCAATTGTGTTAATAAATTACAATTTTAACTCTCACTCATTCCTACTCACTCATTACATGGCATTAGTGGTTTTAAGGAATAGGAGTTGAACAAAAACATATTCAAGGGCGTGCAAAGATGGGTGGTGTCTATGATCATATGTAGTGGGCCAGTCTGGGCCAAAATGCCAGGGCCGAATTTTTGTCCCAGTCCAGCCCTGAGCACAGGTAAGCGTCTTCTGGTGCTCAGATCTGTGTGTGTGTGAAGTTTACTCTGAGCGTTTGTCTCACTCTTGAACTGCAGAATAAAGTTCATGAACCCGCTCGTGCGCACGAGTCTCAGCGGGAGCGCGCGCGCCACAGATCGGCACGCGTCATGTTTGTGTTTGAGAGCAAATGCTTTGAGTTTCACTTCACACCTTTAAATCAGTGCTAAATACCACATGTGATTAAACAACACCATCTCATTATCACCAAATTATCATATTTAAATAAATAAATAAAAAGCCATACCTGTAAATGAACTAAATGTGTTTAAAGAAAGTTATGAAAGTGTTATTTCTGAATGTTCCCTGAGCGCTCATCCTCGGTAACACACACACACACACACACACACACACAAACGTAAAGGGAACATTCCAAATGATCATTTTGGAACCAAAAATGTTACTTATGAATGTTCATTCTGAAACAAATAGAGATGAAAACATTTAAAAACGCCAGGAAAACGTCCAACTAACTAAACGTTACTGTTATTAAAGAGAGTTTTTTTTTATTGCAAATTTTAACAAACACAAGATACAAAATTGAACGTGTCAGCTCGCCATGTGTTTGGCGGGAGTGTGACATCATCACACCTTCACGAGCGCGCGTGTCAGACGCGAGGCGTGAACCCGCCGTTTGGCACGAGCGCGCGTGCGCGTATATAAAGGCTCCAGACTTCAGTCTGAACATCATTCTGAACGGATTTACTCTTCAGCTTCTCTTTCCACCAACATTATGGAGAACATCACCCTGACTCGCGGATTACACGCTGAACTGAGACCCTGGAGACCCTGGGCCAGTAAAACCAGCAGAGGACGCAAAACTGCCACTCATAAGGTACGAGATGAGGTCATTCTATAATATTGAACTCTGATTATTGTATGAGCAAAATATCAGATGCTAAAAAATCTCTTTATTCAACAGCCTTATGAAAGAGCATCATCTGATGAGCAACACTGTAAAGTCTCCATGATCACACACCCTGTGAAGTGAGTAGATCACGTGATTATGAAGATGTTGATATGATCTCCTGCTATTATGAAGATGTTGATGATCTCCTGCTATTATGAAGATGTTGATGATCTCCTGCTATTATGAAGATGTTGATATGATCTCCTGCTATTATGAAGATGTTGATATGATCTCCTGCTATTATGAAGATGTTGATGATCTCCTGCTTCTCCAGATTTTAACTCTCTGTTTTAACTTGATTCTTCAGGTTGTTTTGGCCCAAATCCCAGTGTTTCGATTACTTGTACCAGGAGGCTGAGGTTCTCCTGAGGAATTACCCGGTTCAGGCCTCGATCTGCATATATGAGGACTCTGAGGAGGATGATGATGATGATGAAGATGAAGAGAAGGATCTCAACTGAAGACCTTCATCACTGTGCACATCTTTATTTATATATGGACTCCAAATTCTGATTCACTTTATTTAGTCGCTGCATGTAAATACTTGTGAATATGTACAGTATATAAAATTGCTTCCATTGGAAGTTGAATGTATTTTATTTTTATAGTATTTAAGATAAATTATTCTACATGTAACTTATTTCCTTGAAATAAATATCTAAACATTAAATTTTGTGTCTGATCGTTCTTTGAATCCGTGACGTGAGTCTAAATAAGTGACTGAAGTGAACGTTAGAGTTAATATAGGGGGTAAATATTAAATATAAATCTTATGAAGATCTGTTCATTCATAGTGTTCTATCAGGCTGTGAGAGATATAGACTTTACAAGAGCAATTACTGTATAAAAGTATAAATATATGCTCTGAAAACATTATTTCTGAAGGTCCAGTTTTGAAAACTTTTTTTGTTTTGCGAACGTTAAGTGAACATTTCATTCTTCACACATTATGGAACGTTACTTTTGAATCTGAGCGTTCTGAACAGTAGCAACATTTAAAAAACGTTACATTTAAAAACAAATCAAACATTCCATGAATGATGTTTCTGGACCAGATCACTTTGACTGAACATTATATTATTGTAACTGGAAGAACATTTTGTTCATAACTTTCAGATGTCGTGAGTTTACTGAGGTTTTTTATTAATTTGACATGTTTTTGACGAACAGTAGAATCACATCCTCTTTTCATTCCCGTCTGAGATGGACACACACACACACACACTCCACTACACTGACCAGATCAGAAATATAAACTATTATGGAGCTCACTTTGGCACCGAACGCATATATGTATGTGTGTGTGTGTGTGTGTGTACATATGTAATTTACTAAAAATGCACAAAGTTTTGATGCTCTTTATTTAATGATATTAATAAAGCAAAAGGCAAACAGAAAGCTGTGTGTGTGTGTAATCTGCAGACATCCACACATTAATTCACTTTTCAACATTGGTTAGATAAAAATGAAAGAAGCAAAGCTTAAGAGTGACATCATCCAGAATCTCATTTCTGTCGGTCAGACTCTAGACTTTAAACATCAGGAATAAAGCTCGTGTGTTCCAGCTGCTTAACTGCAGTTTGGTTGATTATTATCTGGTACATCTTCATTGTCATTTGGGTGAAAATGAATAGGTCTACATATGTTCTCGATTCTTTCACAGCCAAGAAGCACATGTCGATCTATTATGAATTTGACATTCTTGACCTGCATCTTATCAGTGTCGACGTAAACATTGAAGAACCTGATAGTCTTCTTGCTGATGCAGAGGTTTCTGCTCGGATATATCTTTCCCGCTGTTGAACACACACCTAACACATTATTATGTTCTGATAAGGGAAAGAAGGACTGAATCGGCCGGTCCCAGGTGTTAATGTTGTTAATGAACTTCTGCCATTCACCGATGTCCAGACTCTGTGGGACGTTGTTGTTTAGGTGGTGTTTAAGGAAGGTGTAATATTGAGCCGGATCCCCTTCATTCACACAGCGCTGACTCAGAGCCGACTGGAGAGTGAGAGTCAGGAGGACCATGAATAACAGCATCTTCAGGATCTGGGGAGATTTTTGTATTTTTGTCAGATTGCAGATTCACTGTTGTCACGAACCATAAAATCCTAGAAAATACATCCGTTCATTGTTAGTTTGTGTTAGTTCACAGTGCATTAACTAATGTTAACAACTTTTGATTTTAATAATGTATTAGTAAATGCTGAAATAAAAGTAAATTAATTAGTTCACCCAGAAATGAAAGTTCTGTCATTAATTACTCGCCCTCGTGTCGTACCAAACCTGTTCATCTTCAGAACACAAATCAAGATCTTTATAATGAAACCGAGAGCTTTCTGTAAATGATGTTTTTCTCGCACAAACACTCGCGTCGCTTCATAAGATTAAAGTTAAACAACTGGAGTCACACTGAGAACTTTAATGATGTCTTTCTTATCTTTCTGGACCTTGAATGTGTGAATTGCTTCTGATGGAGGGACAGAAAGCTCTCGCATTTCATTAAAACATATTAATTTGTGTTCTGAAGATGAAGGTCTGATATTAATGTGGAGCGACAGTAATAATGATCATTTTTGGGTGAACTAACCCTTTAACATTGAGATTAATAAATGCTGGAGAAGTATTGTTCATTCTCAGTTCATGTTCACTAATGAAACATTATTGTAAAGTGTTACCAAGAAAATCTCTATTATTGATTCATTTCTGCAATTAAAAGAGAGAACTGGTAAATTGAAAAGTTTTATATATCAGATTCAGGACTAGATTTATAGCTTACACACACGAGGACTTGGACTTTGTGGCAGAAGATTCCAGAGTAAAACTATTAAGACACATGTAATAAGAAAATTTAAAATAAAAATAAATCTATATAAAAATACACAATAGACAAAAAAGACAACAGACAATACAAGTACAGATATATAATTATACGAGGGAATGTGAATAAGAGGTTTGATATTCTAAATACATAAAGAAATAAAGACCATTAGGAAGAGTACATTACCTTGGAGAAGAGTGTGTGAGTCAAATGGAGTTGTTTGAGCGTTTGCTGTGTCTGTGAGTTAGTGTGCCTTATATACGTACAGTAGTCAGTGATGTCACATATCGAGGGCTTGGAGCCAGAGGGGCGTAAGTGGCATTTTGGGTGAATATGAGGTCTTAATATCAAAATAAAGGTCTCGATGAGCTCTATCCAATGGTGCCAAAAGGACCAATGGAGTTGTTTGAGCGTTTGGAGGAAGAGTGTGTAAGAGGAGGAAGAGTGTTTGTAAGAGGAGGAAGAGTGTGTGTGTAAGAGGAGGAAGAGTGTGTGTAAGAGGAGGAAGAGTGTGTGTAAGAGGAGGGTGTGTGTAAGAGGAGGAAGAGTGTGTGTGTGTTAGAGGAGGAAGAGTGTGTGTAAGAGGAGGCAGAGTGTGTGTTAGAGGAGGAAAAGTGTGTGTAAGAGGAGGAAGAGTGTGTGTAAGAGAGTGTGTGTAAGAGGAGGAAGAGTGTGTGTAAGAGAGTGTGTGTAAGAGGAGGAAAAGTGTGTGTTAGAGAAGGAAGAGTGTGTGTAAGAGGAGGAAAAGTGTGTGTAAGAGGAGGAAGAGTGTGTGTTAGAGGAGGAAAAGTGTGTGTAAGAGGAGGAAGAGTGTGTGTTAGAGGAGGAAGAGTGTGTGTAAGAGGAGGAAGAGTGTGTGTTAGAGGAGGAAGAGTGTGTGTGTAAGAGGAGGAAGAGTGTGTGTGTAAGAGGAGAAAGAGTGTGTAAGAGGAGGAAGAGTGTGTGTTAGAGGAGGAAGAGTGTGTTAGAGGAGGAAGAGTGTGTGTAAGAGAGTGTGTGTAAGAGGAGGAAGAGTGTGTGTAAGAGGAGGAAGAGTGTGTGTAAGAGGAGGAAGAGTGTGTGTAAGAGAGTGTGTGTAAGTGGAGGAAGAGTGTGTGTAAGAGGAGGAAGAGTGTGTGTTAGAGGAGGAAGAGTGTGTGTAAGAGGAGGAAGAGTGTGTGTTAGAGGAGGAAGGGTGTGTGTAAGAGGAGGAAGAGTGTGTGTTAGAGGAGGAAGAGTGTGTGTTAGAGGAGGAAGGGTGTGTGTAAGAGGAGGAAGAGTGTGTGTTAGAGGAGGAAGAGTGTGTGTAAGAGGTGGAAGAGTGTGTGTTAGAGGAGGAAGAGTGTGTGTAAGAGTAGGAAGAGTGTGTGTAAGAGAGTGTGTGTAAGAGGAGGAAGAGTGTGTGTAAGAGTAGGAAGAGTGTGTGTAAGAGTAGGAAGAGTGTGTGTAAGAGGAGGAAGAGTGTGTGTAAGAGGAGGAAGAGTGTGTGTAAGAGAGTGTGTGTAAGAGGAGGAAGAGTGTGTGTAAGAGGAGGAAGAGTGTGTGTAAGTGAGTGTGTGTAAGTGGAGGAAGAGTGTGTGTAAGAGGAGGAAGAGTGTGTGTTAGAGGAGGAAGAGTGTGTGTAAGAGGAGGAAGAGTGTGTGTTAGAGGAGGAAGGGTGTGTGTAAGAGGAGGAAGAGTGTGTGTTAGAGGAGGAAGAATGTGTGTTAGAGGAGGAAGGGTGTGTGTAAGAGGAGGAAGAGTGTGTGTTAGAGGAGGAAGAGTGTGTGTAAGAGGTGGAAGAGTGTGTGTTAGAGGAGGAAGGGTGTGTGTAAGAGGAGGAAGAGTGTGTGTTAGAGGAGGAAGAGTGTGTGTGTAAGAGGAGGAAGAGTGTGTGTAAGAGGTGGAAGAGTGTGTGTTAGAGGAGGAAGGGTGTGTGTAAGAGGAGGAAGAGTGTGTGTAAAAGGAGGAAGAGTGTGTGTTAGAGGAGGAAGAGTGTGTGTAAGAGGAGGAAGAGTGTGTGTTAGAGGAGGAAGAGTGTGTGTAAGAGGAGGAAGAGGAGTGTATAAGAGGAGGAAGAGTGTGTGGTAGAAGAGTGTCTGTAAGAGGAGGAAGAGTGTGTGTTAGAGGAGGAAGAGTGTGTGTAAGAGGAGGAAGAGGAGTGTGTAAGAGGAGGAAGAGTGTGTGGTAGAGGAGGAAGAGTGTGTGTAAGAGGAGGAAGAGTGTGTGTTAGTGTGTCTAAGAGGAGGAAGAGTGTGTGTTAGAGGAGGAAGAGATTACTCACTGGCCCGCCCACATTACTCACTGGCCCGCCCACATTACTCACTGGCCCGCCCACATTACTCACTGGCCCGCTCACATTACTCACTGGCCCACCCACATTACTCACTGGCCCACCCACATTACTCACTGGCCCGCTCACATTACTCACTGGCCCGCCCACATTACTCACTGGCCCGCTCACATTACTCACTGGCCCGCTCACATTACTCACTGGCCCACCCACATTACTCACTGGCCCACCCACATTACTCACTGGCCCGCTCACATTACTCACTGGCCCGCCCACATTACTCACTGGCCCGCTCACATTACTCACTGGCCCACCCACATTACTCACTGGCCCGCTCACATTACTCACTGGCCCACCCACATTACTCACTGGCCCACCCACATTACTCACTGGCCCGCTCACATTACTCACTGGCCCACCCACATTACTCACTGGCCCGCTCACATTACTCACTGGCCCGTTCACATTACTCACTGGCCCACCCACATTACTCACTGGCCCGCCCACATTACTCACTGGCCCGCTCACATTACTCACTGGCCCACCCACATTACTCACTGGCCCGCTCACATTACTCACTGGCCCACCCACATTACTCACTGGCCCACCCACATTACTCACTGGCCCGCTCACATTACTCACTGGCCCACCCACATTACTCACTGGCCCGCTCACATTACTCACTGGCCCGTTCACATTACTCACTGGCCCGCCCACATTACTCACTGGCCCGCCCACATTACTCACTGGCCCGCTCACATTACTCACTGGCCCGCCCACATTACTCACTGGCCCACCCACATTACTCACTGGCCCACCCACATTACTCACTGGCCCGTTCACATTACTCACTGGCCCGCCCACATTACTCACTGGCCCACCCACATTACTCACTGGCCCGCCCACATTACTCACTGGCCCGCTCACATTACTCACTGGCCCGCTCACATTACTCACTGGCCCGCTCACATTACTCACTGGCCCACCCACATTACTCACTGGCCCACCCACATTACTCACTGGCCCACCCACATTACTCACTGGCCCACCCACATTACTCACTGGCCCGCTCACATTACTCACTGGCCCGCTCACATTACTCACTGGCCCGCCCACATTACTCACTGGCCCACCCACATTACTCACTGGCCCGCCCACATTACTCACTGGCCCGCCCACATTACTCACTGGCCCGCCCACATTACTCACTGGCCCGCTCACATTACTCACTGGCCCGCCCACATTACTCACTGGCCCGCCCACATTACTCACTGGCCCGCCCACATTACTCACTGGCCCGCTCACATTACTCACTGGCCCGCCCACATTACTCACTGGCCCGTCCAGGTAAGTTTGATCAAAATACATTTTTTGTTTATTTTTATTATTCAGAAATGTATTTAAGAAAATGTATTAATATAAACCTGATTTATTGTTGAATGGTGTGTGTGTTTAATTTGTTTTCCGAATAAAATGGAATTGTTGAAGCAAGTTGTAGAAAGCCTCCCTCCATTGGTTGCTATGGTTGCTATGGTTGCTAGGGGTTCCGACAGGAAGACTCTCTGGGCGCGGGCTCTGGCGGCCTTTAGCCAATGTATTGACATCGCCACAATAATGGCTAAACAAGTTTCATTAATGTTTTACTTGAAAAATAAAAAGAGGGGTTTGTGGACTGGAAGCACCTACGACAGGCATGTGAAAAACACCAGGTGAGCAAGCCCCACTCCGTATCACTGGATAAGTTTCAAGGCCGTGCTCTGCTGAGTTTTCATTATTTGAATTTCTTTTACTTTTAGCCTACTTTATTTTCGGGTGAACTGTCTTTGCACTGCTGACTAGCCTGAATAAAATAGTCAGGTTATTGTCTATGCTGGTTTGTCCAGCCTTTATTGAGCTCTGTTGGTTGAAAATGATGATTAGACAGTGTTTTGTTATTGCCTTTGCAGAATATTGCAAAATAAAGGTGTAACTGTTTTTGCAGTCATGGTCTTTTTTTTTCTAGGAAAAACTATACTTCCACTTTTTCACTGGCCCGCCCGAAATACAATTTCTGCCTACGCCACTGCTGCCGGGTACAAACATTCTCTGATGACATTGCCTTAGTGATGAAGTGTACTTAATCAGGGCGATGATCTTGTTTACAGAAGGGAGATTCAGTCTTGTTCCAGCTGGTGTGAGTCAAACTTTTTAAAATTGCAACTCTGATGGGCCGTTGTGAGGCGGAAACACAGTACAGTTTTGTGGGTTTGGGCCGCTGAGATTCCAGAATATTGTCTCCTGGGCTGCCTACATCAGGCAGCTGCGGTTTTGGACTTGAGGGCAGCGACCCTAACGCTAGCTGGAAAATGTTCGGTGCCAATTCACTTTAATTCTGTATGGCCGGGTCCGCAGTCGCGCTACGTGGGTCGTCTGAATCCTAGCTCACAAGCCCAGGAGGTCCCAGGTCCAAACTCTCCCATTTTGTCATCAATGATACAGTCTGTTGAGACAAAATTTTCTGGCTCTGCAGTCGGGCTTTACACCGTTCCACCGTCTCTGATAGTGGGAACTGCAGTCAAGTTGGAGAGAGCCCAGTTTTTATGCAAGCGGCAAAAGCTGTTTGGGAGAGAAGTAGTGATGGAACGCCATGATAACCTCTTTGCCGCCTCAGCCAGGCAGACGAAGTTGGTACAGCATTGTATAAACACGCGGGATGCACCACTCATTCGGCAACGTGCGCGGCGGTTACCTCCCATAAGGCAGTCGGCTGCAGATCACATCCTAGAAGAGATGAAGGCTTCGGGAATTATAGAGCCACCGGAAAGCCTGTGGGCCTCACCAGTTGTATTGGCGTTTATGAGGTGAGGTGAATGAGGTGACTGTCAAGGACCCTTAACCGCTTCCGCGGATAGATGAGTCTCTGGATCGGATAGCTGGGTCCAGGTGGTTTTCTTCTCTAGATCTGCGTAGTGGGTATTGGCAGGTCCCTCTCAGTGCTGACGCGAGACCGAAGACTGCCTTCACGACAGGGACAGGCCTCTGGCAATTCAAGACCATGCCCTTTGGTCTGTGCAATGCTCCAGCAACCTTTGAGCGGCTGATGGAGCGGGTGCTCCAGGGTATTCCGAGAGATGTCTATTTGGATGACATTTTAGTGCATGGAAAAGACTTTGAATCGGCCCTGAGTGCCCTCAACCTTGTCATGACCAGAATAGCCCAGGCTGGTCTGAAATTGCATCTGGAGAAGTGCCAGCTGATGCAGAAAGCCGTGACCTTCCTGGGCCACTATGTGAGTGCGGCGGGGGTGGCCACTGATGAGCAGAAGACGGCAGCTGTTCGTGATTGGCCGGTCCCATGCAGCCTTAAGCCTCTGTTATACTCCAGTTTGGACGCGTACACGACAGCTGCGCACAGCTCGGACGCGGACTACTTGTATTTATACTTTCTGCTGAGGTCCGCTCGGTAAACGCGTTAAACGCATGCGCAGTAGATCGGTCTGGCCAGTATAATCGATAATATTTTAAATATTTATAGTTTATATTTGCATTTATGTCAAAACCTAGACACTTTCAAACATCAAAATGACATTTATTAATATGTATTCGTGTCAAAATGACATAAACATCTTTTCCTATTCTATTTTGCCTGGAAACGCTTCCAACAGGCTTGCCTGAAAAATAGGCATTGGTTCTATTTCTAGAATGCACGCGTTTTCCGTTTTTTCAAATTCGGCGTCCATGTTATTTCCATCTCTTTCGCGGTTTTAACCTAATGAACGCGCGCCCTTGGTCCGCGCGGTCACAAAAAATGGGAGGCACGCGCCAGTCCGCAACGAGCCTCCGCGCGCACCCCCGATGACGATTTTTACGTCACGCGGACCCTTGCGGACCCTCGCGCCATCGCGGTCGCGGAAAGTATAACAGAGGCTTTAGACAGTTGAGGGCTTTCCTAGGACTAGCGTCGTATTATCGGGGATCAAAAGGACTGGGATCTTCAGTTGCCGATGGTCCTTGCAAGTTGGAGTGCGGTGCAGGAGACCACTGGATGTATGCCAGCTCTCCTCATGCTGGGCAGAGAACTGCGAACCCCATCCTCCTTGTTGATGGGTCAACCACCAGATGCACCAAAGGCCGCACCCGGATTGGAGTATGCCCATCAGCTACAGGACCGGCTGCAGTCAGCCCATGAGTTTGCTCGTCGTCAGGCGGGTATACGCCAAAAACGGGCATATGACCATCATTGAACGGGGCGTGATTTTAATGCCGGAGAGCTGGTATGGGTCTATAGTCCGAAGAGGAAAAAGGGACGTTCACCTAAGCTGGATTGTGCCTGGGAAAGACCCTGTTATATAGTGAAGAGGCTTGGAGAGTCTGTTTATTGTGTTCGGAAGAGGCCTGGGGGACAGGCTGTGGTTTTACACAGGGATAGGATGGCGCCATATTTGGGAGAACGGCAACTCTTCAAAAGCAGAGGACAAGCATATCGGTTGAGGACAAAAATAGGATAAATAAGCTGATCAAGAGAGCTGGTTCGGTTTTTGGTCTTGACTTACTTGAGGTTGCTGTGGAGAAGACGATAAGATCGAAACTAAAAGTTGTCTCGCTTTTTGAAGGCCATCCATTACACAATTTTTTTTTAAAGGACTCAGAAGCTCTTTCAGTGAGCGATTAGTAATGTCTCGGTGCTCTAGTGAGCGAATGAGAATGTTCCTGCAGCGGTCAGATATTTCAACGAACACTGTTAATTGTTAAACATTATTTTTACAGTTCTTTGCATTCTGCACTTTTGAAAGAGTGTGTGAGTGTGTGCTTGCCCTTAAACTAGTACACACTTGTTTTGATTGTACGTGTTAAAAATAGAATAGATGTTTCCACATTCACTCACTCACTCACACACACACACACACACACACACACACTCACTCACTCACTCACTCAGTCAGTCGCTTACTCACTCACTCACTCTCACACACACACACACACACACACACACACACTCACTCAGTCAGTCGCTTACTCACTCACTCACTCTCACACACACACACACACTCACTCAGTCAGTCGCTTACTCACTCACTCACTCTCACACACACACACACAGACTCTATCAATCTCTCTCTCTCTCTCTCTCTCTCTCTCTCTCTCTCTCTCACACACACACACACACACACACACACACACACATACACTTCTGATCACTAAATAAATGTTAAATGTTGTGAATGAAGGAAAGATTCTGAACATTCACACACATTCCACGATTCCAGTATTTAGTGTACGAGTGTCCTCTAGTGGACGTTTAGTAAATACATGTATTTCTTTATTTGATAGTTTGACTGTAATGTGATAAATGGTTTTCTCCCAGACTGAGATTACAGACGCGCTAATATTGGCGAATCTGCCTCTGTAAAACAGTGAGTAACTCCCGCTCTCGCACACACCGGCTCTGTTCTCCTCCAGCGGGACACACACTTCACCAGGACAGAAGCACAGGTAAGCGTCTTCTGGTGCTCAGATCTCTCTCTCTCTGTGTGTGTGTGTGAAGTTTACTCTGAGCATTTGTCTCACTCTTGAACTGCAGAATAAAGCTCATGAACCCGCTCGTACGCACGAGTGTCAGCGGGAGCGCGCGCGCCACAGATCGGCACGCGTCATGTTTGTGTTGGAGAGCAAATGCTTTGAGTTTCACTTCACACCTTTAAACCAGTGCTAAATACCAGGGTCATTCTATGAAAATGTCAATTTTTCTGTCCCTAGCCTTTACAGAAATATTACACTTAAAAAACACGTTAGGGTTACAATTTCTTTGCATTTTAAAATAAAACAATATGTTATTTGAACAATTACACCTTCTTGAGCCATCAATGTGGCAATATTTGATTTTTATTAATTATATAGAATTTCAAGCACCACAGAAGTGCTCGTCCCCACAGTCATGTACAGAGGGAAAATGCTTTATTTTTGGGGTCAATAACAGATTTTTACACCATTTAAAATACAATAATGTATACATAACTATCAAATATATTATGTAAATGATATATATAAAAAAAATGCAGAATAAATATTATAAAATTTATAATGAAAGTAGTGGTCCCCTGGAGTTGTGTCACTGGTGTTACCGTTAAACAAAAATCTCTTATTTTGAAATAAAAATCACACTGATGACATCACTCGACTTCCTTCTTCCAATTTCCTGAATATCTATGAAGAAAAGCCCATGGTAGATCCACTGTCTCGTCTCAGTTAGCAGAAATCTTCTCATTTATCTCATGATTTCATATGAAGCTTTTAGTTGAAGTCACTGGTATGACCTCCTTTACTGTTAGGTAATTGTAAAAAAACTAGAATACAAATGGATTAAACTACTTAATTTAGTTAGTATACCATGATTGACAACATGTGGTTTGTTACCTTGCAGCAGCCATTTTGTAAAATTAATTTTTCATGAAAATTGTCACTGGTGTTACTGTCACTGGTGTCACCTTTCTTATGGGTAACACCAGAAACACCGGTGACTCCCATTTATAGATAAACTTTATTGTGTCACTGGTGTTACTGTCTTTTTTTCTGTCACATTGAATGCAATGTCACATGTGACATAGTAATAATGTTACATCCATTTTATTCTGCTACACTCAAAAGTTAAGATTTAAAGGATTGCATCATTACTTGATTTTAACTGGTTTTCAAATATTTTCATTGTTATAGCAAATAGATGGTAGCGCAGATGAACTAACCTCATTCAAGCACACTTTTAACAAACCTGATTAAAATAAATAAAACATAATCTCCTTATTTGTTGCATTATTATTATTTTTCGCTAACTCTGTCTACATGTGCTGAAAAAAAATGTGAAATAATATTTCATAAAAACCTTTAATATTGCCAAAGAAGTAAGGTAACACCAGTGACAAAAAAATGGTACATGCGGTCTTTAAATAAATGTACAAAAAATATAAAAAATCATTAAGCTGTCATTTATGCGTATTCATAAAGTCAAAGGGTAAACTAATAATGTGGTGTAAGTTTAAATGTTAGAAAAAGAAATCAATTTTAAGACATCTTGCCATACCAAAAGTGGACGTTTCTGTAGAATGACCCATCACATGTGATTAAACAACACCATCTCATTATCGCCAAATTATCATATTTAAATAAATAAATAAAAAGCCATACCTGTAAATGAGCTAAATGTGTTTAAAGAAAGTTATGAAAGTGTTATTTCTTAATGTTCCCTGAGCGCTCATCCTCGGTAACACACACAAACATAAGGGAACATACCAAATGATCATTTTGGAACCAAAAATGTTACTTTTGAATGTTCTTTCTGAAACAAATAGGGATGGAAACATTTAAAACGCCAGGAAAATGTTCAACTAACTAAATGTTACTGTTATTAAAGAGAGTTTTTTTTTATTGCAAATTTTAACAAACACAAGATACAAAATTGAACGTGTCAGCTCGCCATGTGTTTGGCGGGAGTGTGACATCATCACACCTTCAGGAGCGTCAGACGCGAGGCGTGAACCCGCCGTTTGGCACGAGCGCGCGCGCGTATATAAAGGCTCCAGACTTCAGTCTGAACATCATTCTGAACGGATTTACTCTTCAGCTTCTCTTTCCACCAACATCATGGAGAACATCACCCTGACTCGCGGATTACACGCTGAACTGAGACCCTGGAGACCCTGGGCCAGTAAAACCAGCAGAGGACGCAAAACTGCCACTCATAAGGTACGAGATGACGTCATTCTATAATACTGAACTCTGATTATTGTATGAGCAAAACATCAGATGCTAAAAAATCTCTTTATTCGACAGCCTTATGAAAGAGCATCATCTGATGAGCAACACTGTAAAGTCTCCATGATCACACACCCTGTGAAGTGAGTAGATCACGTGATTATGAAGATGTTGATGATCTCCTGCTATTATGAAGATGTTGATGATCTCCTGCTATTATGAAGATGTTGATATGATCTCCTGCTATTATGAAGATGTTGATGATCTCCTGCTATTATGAAGATGTTGATGATCTCCTGCTATTATGAAGATGTTGATGATCTCCTGCTATTATGAAGATGTTTATGATCTCCTGCTATTATGAAGATGCTGATATGATCTCCTGCTATTATGAAGATGTTGATATGATCTCCTGCTATTATGAAGATGTTGATATGATCTCCTGCTATTATGAAGATGTTGATATGATCTCCTGCTATTATGAAGATGTAGATATGATCTCCTGCTATTATGAAGATGTAGATATGATCTCCTGCTATTATGAAGATGCTGATATGATCTCCTGCTATTATGAAGATGTTGATATGATCTCCTGCTATTATGAAGATGTTGATATGATCTCCTGCTATTATGAAGATGCTGATATGATCTCCTGCTATTATGAAGATGTTGATATGATCTCCTGCTATTATGAAGATGTTGATATGATCTCCTGCTATTATGAAGATGTAGATATGATCTCCTGCTATTATGAAGATGCTGATATGATCTCCTGCTATTATGAAGATGTTGATATGATCTCCTGCTATTATGAAGATGTTGATATGATCTCCTGCTATTATGAAGATGCTGATATGATCTCCTGCTATTATGAAGATGTTGATATGATCTCCTGCTATTATGAAGATGTTGATATGATCTCCTGCTATTATGAAGATGTTGATATGATCTCCTGCTATTATGAAGATGCTGATATGATCTCCTGCTATTATGAAGATGTTGATATGATCTCCTGCTATTATGAAGATGTTGATATGATCTCCTGCTATTATGAAGATGCTGATATGATCTCCTGCTTCTACAGATTTTAACTCTCTGTTTTAACTTGATTTTCTTCAGGTTGTTTTGGCCCAAATCCCAGTGTTTCGATTACTTGTACCAGGAGGCTGAGGTTCTCCTGAGGAATTACCCGGTTCAGGCCTCGATCTGCATATATGAGGACTCTGAGGAGGATGATGAAGATGATGATGATGATGATGAAGATGAGAAGGATCTCAACTGAAGACCTTCATCACTGTGCACATCTTTATTTATATATGGACTCCAAATTCTGATTCACTTTATAGTCGTTGCATGTAAATACTTGTGAATATGTACAGTATTGTAACGATCACCAGCTGGAGCTGCCCTTGTGAGCCACCAGAGGGCAGTCCACATCAGACTATCATATTCACTCACTAACTACATTTCCCATAACTCACTGCCCGGACTCATCATCACTTATCACTGATCACATTCACCTGTACCTCATTCACTGATTGCATTCACCTGTCTCATCATCCTGTTAGTCTGTCTATATATACCTTGTTCATTCATTCACTCACCGCGAAATCTTGTTAAGTGTTACACTGCTATTCTGAGCGTTTCCCTGGTTGTCTTGTTTCTTCTTTTTTCTGTCACGTACTGCTCAGAGACACGAAGTAGGAGATCCAAATGCAGCTTTATTTTGTGGGGCAATCCAGAGGCGTAATCCAACATACAGGCTAGGGTCATACACAGGAAAGCAGTCCAAAACAAAGAAACAAAACAGGCAGGGACCAGAGGCAAGAGAGTAATCCAGGGACCAGAGGCAAGATATCCAAAAACAAGAAACAAGACAACCAGGGAAACGCTCAGAATAGCAGTGTAACACTTAACAAGACTTCGCGGTAAGTGAATGAATGAACAAGGTATATATAGACAGACTAACAGGATGATGAGACAGGTGAATGTGATCAGTGATAAGTGATGACGAGTCCGGGCAGTGAGTTATGGGAAATGTAGTTAGTGAGTGAATATGATAGTCTGATGTGGACTGCCCTCTGGTGGCTCACAAGGGCAGCTCCAGCTGGTGATCGTTACAAGTATATAAAATTGCTTCCGTTGGAAGTTGAATGTATTTTCTTTTTTTAGTATTTATGATAAATTATTCTACATGTAACTTATTTCCTTTAAATAAATTTCTAAACATTCAAAATGTTGTGTCTGATCGTTCTTTGAATCCGTGACGTGAGTCTAAATAAGTGACTGAAGTGAACGTTAGAGTTAATATAGGGGGTAAATATTAAATATAAATCTTATGAAGGTCTGTTCAGTCATAGTGTTCTATCAGGCTGTGAGAGATATAGACTTTACAAGAGCAGTTACTGGATAAAAGTATAAATATATGCTCTGAAAACATTATTTCTGAAGTTTTTAAAGCGTTTCTTCTTGGTTCTGTGAACGTTACGGGAACAGTAACATTGTATCATTCTTCACACATTATGGAACGTTACTTTTGAATCTGAACGTTCTGAAACAAGTAGAAACATTTAAAAAACGTTACATTTAAAAACAAACATCCAACTGAAACATTCCAGAAGAAACATTCCCTGATCGATGATTCTGGACCGGATCACTGTGACTGAACGTTATATTAATGACTGGAAGAACGTTTGATCAACACTTTCATGAGTTTTTCCTTCACTGAGAGTGTGTTCATCGGTTGAACAGATTTGGTGTGTTTGACGGACAGCAGAATCACATCCTCTTCTTCGTTCCCGTCTGAGAGGAAATAAGGCTCTTCCCTGAGATCTGTTTCCCGAACGGGACGAGTGAAGAGTTTGAGGAGTTTCATCTCTGATCCGAGACTCCGGGTCGCGACTCTCACAGGCGTTACATGAACGTGTTAAAGTCACACACACACACACACACACACACACACACACACACACACACACTAACCCTAAACCTACCCATCACACACACACACACGCACACACTAACCCTAAACCAACACACACACACACACACACACACACACTTACCCTAAACCTACCCATCACACACACACACAGGCATTACATGGACATTGTAAAGTCTGAACGTGTCATGAAGCGTTTCACTGTTTACTGCTGCTTTCCCACGCACACACACACACACACACACACTGCCTTTATTTCATCAAAACAGTGAAATATTATTATAATGTAAATCAGCTGTTCTCTATGTGAATATACAGTACAGTGTAATTTATTCCTGTGATCAAAGCTGAATGTTCAGCATCATTACTCCAGTCTTCAGTGTCACATGATCCTTCAGAAATCACTCTAATATGAGGATCTGATGATCAAGAGACATTTATGATTATTATCAGTGTTGAAAACTGTGATACTTTTTGTTTTTCAGGATTCTTTGATAAAAGGAAAGGAATATACTGGAGTGTGTGTGTGTGTGTGTGTGTGTGTGGATGTGTGTGTGTGTGTGTGTGTTTGTGTGAGTGTGTGTGTGTGTTCATTGAAAAACATCCAGATTTTTTTTAATGCTCTTTATTTAATGATAATTAATAAAGCAAAAGGCAAACAGAAAGCTGTGTGTGTGTAATGTGCAGACATCCACACATTAATTCACTTTTCAACATTGGTTAGATAAAGAGGAAAGAAGCAAAGCTTAAGAGTGACATCATCAGAATCTCATTTCTGTCGGTCAGACTTTCAGCATCAGGAATAAAGCTGCTAGTTTACAGCTTTTTCACTGCAGTCTGGCTGATTATTATCTGGTACAGCATTATTTGCATTTCTATGAAAATGAATAGGTACACAGGTAAAAAGATGATTTATTTTTTCATTGATTTTTTCACACCCAAGAATTACATGTTGATTTATTATTTTTTTGACATCCTTGACCTTCTTCTTCTCAGTGTCAACGTCGACAGTGTAGAAGCTGAAAGTCTCCTTGCTGATGCAGAGGTTTCCGGTATTCGGATATATCTTCCCCCCTGTTGAACACACACCTAACTCTTTATTAGATAGTGATGTGGGAAAGAAGCTCTGCATCGGCCTGTCCCAGGTGTCAATGCTGTTAATGAACGTGTTCCATTCTCCTATTTTGTCACTGTTTGGTATCTTGTAGTTTAGGTGGTGTTTAAGGAAGGTGTCAAATTGTTGTTCATGATTCCCCTCATTAACACAGCGCTGCTGACTCAGAGCCGACTGCAGAGAGAGACTCAAGACGACCACGAAGAACAGCATCTTCAGGATCTGGGGAGATTTTTGTAAAATAAAAATTTCAGATTGCAGATTCACTGTTGTCAGGAACCATAACATACTAAGGACATTTTTACTTTTTACTTACAATACAAAAAAACACTTTACCACTAGTTTCACTAGTTAACATTTGTTACTGTATTTGTTCATCTTTGTTAATGTTAAGAGCGGCTGTTAGTTAGTAAGTCATGTTTGTTCACAGTGTTTTAACTAATGTTAATAACTTTCGATTTTAATAATATATTAGTAAATGCTGAAATAAAAGTAAATTAATTACTAAACCCAAAAATGAAAAATCTGTCATTATTACTGTCGTTCCACATCCATATCTTCGTTCATCTTCAGAACACAACTCAAGATCTTTTTGATAAAACTCTAGAGCTTTTTTTAAATTATGTTTTTCTCGCACAAACACTCGTGTCGCTCACAAAGTTAAAGTTAAACGACTGGAGTCACACTGAGAACTTTAATGATGTCTTTCTTATTGTTCTGGATCTTGAATGTGTGAACCGATGGAGGGACAGAAAGAAAAATATTAATTTGTGGTCAGAAATGAACGAAGGTCTGATATTAATGTGGAACGACAGTAATAATCATCATTTTTGGGTGAACTAACCCTTTAACATTGAGATTAATAAATGCTGGAGAAGTATTGTTCATTCTCAGTTCATGTTCACTAATGAAACCTTATTGTAAAGTGTTACCAAGAAAATCTCTATTATTGATTCATTTCTGCAATAAGAGAGAACTGGGAAACTCAAACATAATCTTGTTCAAAAGTTTTATATATCAGATTCAGGACTAGATTTATAGCTTACACACACGAGGACTTGGTCTTTGTGACAGAAGATTCCAGAGGGACGACTCTGAAGAACACAAGAGAAGAGAAAAATGAGTAAAAATAAATGTATATAAAAATAGACAAAAAAGACAACAGACAATACAAGTACAGATATATAATTATACGAGAGAATGTGAATAAGAGGTTTGATAAATACATCAGACAGAAATAAAGAGCAGGAAGAATACATTACCTTGGAGAAGAGTGTGTGTCGAGTGTTTGAGCGTTTGCTGAGTGTATCTGAGAGTTGGTGTGTGTGTCTTATATACACACAGGTAATCAGTGATCTCATGTGATAAGAGGAAGTAAAAGTAAGTGAGAAACTATTGTCAGCAGTTTTAGCCACTTATGAAGAAGCGTTCTGGGATTTAAAAATATAAAAATAAAATATTTCACCAGTTAAGCCCAATTAGATATTAATATTAAAAGGTATGTCAACTGTTTTATCAGACTGTTATTATACTTTTAGATTCATATACTTATGTTATAGGCCTGTAACTGAGAAGGATAAGGGAGTTCAGGGTTTTCCTCTTTCACATTTTTGAAAACATAAGTCTGAGTGAATCATTTTTACATTCCTGAAACAGTATAAATTGTCAAAATTAGACGTTAACTGATGTTGAAAATATGTCCACAACAATGACCACATTTGAACTGTTTTTTAACCTTACGGAGGATCCAGGAACGTCTATATCAGACGTGCAGAACTCGCCAACGTACGCTTTTGAAAAGTTGAAACATTGAAAAGACGTCTTTTGAACATAATTCTGCTTGGAGTACATTGAGGTGCTGTTATGGGAATCTAATGGAAAGAATGTGTGTGTGTGTGTGTGTGTGTGTGTGTTTGAGGGTGTTAATCACGAGTGTCCATTAAGGATATGTGTAGATTTACACCATGACTATATATATATATATACTGTATATTTCAATGCTTCAACTTCAACTTATTTCTGTTTATTGCCAAGGCAACATAATTTTTCATCTAATATTTATATCGTTTTCTAGCCCATAAGAAAATTATGGGGCATATAAAACAGACCAAATGGACCACTTATAACATGTTTCTGCAGTTGTTTTTGAAATACAACCCCTCCTTGTGCAAGATCTGTAATGTTACATATATGTCACATTGGGCGTTTATGATACATTTTTAATGTTACATGTCACATTGGGCGTTTATGATACATTTTTAATGTTACGTCACATTGGGCGTTTATGATACATTTTTACATGTCACATTGGGCGTTTATTTCTCAGTTGAATTTTTTTATTTTTTTCAGTTTTTTTTGCTTATTAATAACAGTTTTTTTTCCTATTTATTTTCTTTTCCACAACATATATCAAAATTATTCGTTTTCTGGGAAGATAGCCGGGGTGATAGCCAGGCATTGTTTGCGAAACATATCAAGCCATTGAAGGATCTTCCAACACTTATCCCCTGCTTGCCGATTTGAATCATCGTTGTCAGTGAAAGGTAGACTTGCTAGCTGGGTCTGAAAACGGTTGCTTGACATGTTGTCAGGCACCATGGGACACCTTGTGTCATTTTCCCAGTATGCACGATTTCCTGGCATTTGGTGCAGACCCATGCGCAGATGGATACCAATCAGTGTTTCCATTTCTTTAACAGTGGTGTTAACATTCTTCTGAGTTCCAGATTTTTGCACACTGTACAAAGTACTTTGTTCCTCTAGTCTAGGAGCTCAAGCATTTCTGCTGTTATGAACTTTCTGAAATACGTTAGAAGATTGTCTGGAGGTGTGATACTCAGCCCTTTGAATGTGCGCTCAGGGATTTCAAAATGTTTCTTTCTCCAAGATTTTTTTTTTTTTACCCTGGCTGGTTGTATTTTGCTTCCCAGCATTTATGTTTGGTTGTGCAGCTTCTACATCTAAATCACTCGATGCTAATGTCTGAATAAGACCCACTTGATTAATCTTCCTCCATGTCTTTCTTGCTAAGGGTGTAACCAGGGTTATCAGTGTCTTCTTCCTAGTCACTGTCACATCCCTCATACTCACTGTCATCTCCCTAGATAATTTTCAGCACATTCTGAACATCAAGTTGTTTCCTGAATCTATTCATGTTATTCTTACTACAAACATGTTTAAATAACCTAAAATAGGACCAACATACGTTTAGGGTACAGTAACATTGCTCAAACATGACAATCTGGGGCTCAGGTCAGGAAGCAGACAGACTTGCTAAACCGACCGTCTGCTAGCGGCCTCACGTCACCCAGGTCAGATAAATCCCATCACATAGAGCCTCTTTCACCTAGATATCATCATATAGAGACTGTGTCTGTTCCCCGAATTAGGACATACAAAAAACTCCTAAACCTATTCAAGGGTAAAAATGTAATTGATGTTCAACAAATAAAAAACAGATATAATACAGATGAATAAATGATAAAGCTTGGGTTGCTGAATATTCGATCCCTTACTTCAAAAGCACTTATTGTTAATGATATGATTACAGAGTATAATCTAGATATGTTGTGTTTGACAGAAACCTGGCTAAAACCAAACAATTATATTACTTTAAATGAGACCACCCCACAAGATTACTGTTATAAACATGAACCTCGTCTGAAAGGCAAAGGTTGCTGTAATTTAGTCTTGTTTTAATTATTTTGAAGTGTTGTTGCTAAATGTAGCCTAACACTATCTAGTGTAAATGATAAATCACGTTTAACATTTGTGCTGGCTACTGTACACAGTCCACCATAAAGACTTTATCAAAGAATTTGCTGACTTTCTATCAGAGTTAGTACTGGCTGCAGATAAGTAATTGTTGGTGATTTTAATATACATGTAGATAATGAAAAAGATGCATTGGGATGGGCAATTAAAGACATTCTGAACTCTATCACTGTAAATGATTTCTGTTGTTTTCACAGTATTATTGCTGTATTTTCAGTGAAAGTTTACTGTAGAAACAGTTTACAGTAAGTTGCTGTCAATTTTATAGCTTTTACATTATTTTTGCTGTATTTCCAGCTTTGTCACCGTATAACTATTTACAGGAAAGTTGCTGTCAATTTAAGCTTTTCTTTGGTGGGGGGAAGAAAATAATTACAGTAATTCTTATACTCCTGTTAAATTGATGACAGTAATATTCCAACAGACAAGCCCGACAGAGGACATTTTTTGGTTTATTGAGGTTATTTCAGCTTAGGAATTTTATAATACATGGTTTCATAAGGTAACCCGTAGATTAAGGCATTTATCATATAGTTAAAAAAATATATAGTTAAAAAAAAGTTTAAATTTGCTTGGGTGTTTTTTTTTTTTATTTGATTTTTTATGGTTGCCAGATTTTGTCACAAACCCAACTAATCTCAAATGTTATTATAGCCTAAAATATTTGGATGGGAGATGTAGTCCCATCCAATGATCAATAATATAGGCAATGTAAAATAGATAAAAATCGATTTCCATGATTTATTATTATTATTATTATTATTATTTTGCTTTCGATTTACACACTTAATTACATAAAAAGCGAATTGCACGGGATATACACTGTAAGAAAAGATACACCATATCTACTCAATAAAAATGAGGCAACAGATTACAAGCAATATTATTAATTAAATTTCACAAGGTTTGGAATTGAGTAAATATTAATTAAATGAGACCCTTAATAGTTATCCATTTAATATGAGTAGATTTGAATAGATTAATTATATAAATTAATTAAAACCTAAACAAAAATATTGAGTTGATTTGAAAAAGATAAACTCCCTAATGTGTAAATAGTACTAATAAAAATTAATTTAATTCTACATATCATAATTGAGTAATTATCATCTACATTAATCTGTACATTGATTTGAATTTAATAAATGCAATGAATTAAATCTAAATACTCATTTCTTATGAATAATATGGCCCAGAAAGTACAGAACTTAAATACTCAAATAAGAATTTTATTAACAATTAACTTTTGTGCTTTCAACACACTGTAGCACATCATTGTACACTGCAACCAGTCTCATTTCAAGTCAGAAGTTGGATCTTGCATTTCAAACCAGACATTTGAAAAGGACAGAATGCTGACTTCAACTATTTAAAAATAAAAAGAGCAATAAAGATTTTTAAGAAAAATACTTCATAATGGCATGTGCCAAAACATAAATTATAAAAGTGCATAAAAGTTCATTTGTACTTTGTCAAATGTGCAATTCTCAAGCTCTGTAGAAGATGGACATTGTGTAGCACAAAAGTCTGCACTGCAATACAGTCTCATTTCAAGCCTGAAGTTTGCTCTTGAGGGACTAGACTTTGTTTGAAAGCTTTGAATCATCCAGTTTCAAGAAAAGTTTTTGGAACACCTCAAAGGTGTACTTCAGCTGTCTGGGATAATCGACATTCAGCGCGTAGGTCAAGCCAAGGAGGACAGAGCAAGCCCTTGCAATATCTCCAAGTCCTGTGATGACTTCCATGCCTTCTATGACGATCCCAATGTTCTTTGGGCTGTTGCTTGTAGAAGGCTTTGGGGTCACAGTAATGGCCATTATGACCTGTTCAAGTTCCTCCAAGTTCTCAGTGTCCTGCAACAAGAAATTGTTATTGTATTAGTATAAAACTGTCAGAAATATATTTGCAAGCATATCACATTATTAGAAAATTCATTATTGTTTTCATAGCTTATAAATCTATTTTATTAGATTTTATTTTCTCACAGGCCTTGGTGTCAAATTATTCTTTGTTTTGTTTTCTTCTCTATTTTGATGTTTTTGTACAGGGTTCATGCAGGTTACAATAAGTCAAATTTAAGACCTTTTTAAAGACATTTTAAGACCATAAAGATGTAAATTTAAGACCTACACGATGCATTACCAAAAGATAATCAGATGAAAGAAATTCTGAAAAAAATCATCATTAATTTAATTTACAGATAAAGCAATCACATTAACCTTCCACACCCAACAACGTGTCAAATGGCCAAAACCTTAGGGTCAAAATGAAAATAGGCTTTAACAAAATTTCAAAACGTACTAGGCCTAATACTACACAATGAAATCAAATCACCAAATAACAAATAAAATTAGAATCAAAATGTACTTTTTGCAAATCAGATATGAAACAGTATTCTGTTACTAAAATGTTTTCAGAAACTTTTAGTATACGGTTTAGCTGTAAAATGAGAGAGTTTGTGCCATGTTAAGCGTCCTCCCCTCCTGCTAAAGTTACGTTAGCTAACTAACTTAAGTGCTAGCCGCTATGGACGGACATTACCACACTAAAATTAACAGATTTATGCATGAAAATAAATAAAATTGCAGCTCTAAAATGTAACACTGTTAATAGACTGACTTCACGTGGATTTAGCTAAGTTACCTTCACACTTGCAAGTTGCAACAAAACAGTGAAACAACAGAGAGAAGTTACGTTACCTGCCTCGGGAAGACGAGCTCCACACACGGGAAGTAAAGCCAACGGAAGTGCATCATGTGCCGTCTGAAATATAAGATGCTCTTCCAGCGATAACCCCAAATATGTCTCTTTATGGAACCTTAAAATTAAACACAATGTACTTATTTAAGCAATTTCATAAAAACATACTGAGGATATGATATTAACACGCAAAGGACCTAGGAACCATGATAGTGGAAATGCTAACCCACATCCTTCAAAATAAAAGTTTGACTTCGATACATAAGAATTCTTCCAAAATTTATAATGCTGTGCTCATATTATAGCGCAACAAAATCACACTGCTACATTAATATATAGCCTTCCAACAGAAGCCAACTTTGTGTTGCTGCTGAGTCTCTTTTTCTGTGATAACTCATTTTATATTGTAATATAGCACTAACGTTACATGCATTCTTCTTACTAGCCCAGTGATAAAAGAAGTTCCCTTTCGAGGGAACTCGCACTGCGTCGTTGAAAACGACTCTTTGGGGATGCTCCCTTAGCGTGCGCCTCTGAAGTATGAATGAAACTAATCCAATCCTGATTGGTGTTGCGTCATGACGTAACATGTGACGGCATAACCGGATGCATAAAAGTGACGCTGGCACACACACACATTAGCTTTCGCTCTTCAGCAAGCGCTCTCTGTGAAACTGTCTGTCTTATTTGATGTTGTTTGTCAGTGAAATCCTCTATATTATGGCGAGTGAAAGATACACTAAGTGTGTGCACCCCTGCCCTATATTTCTCACGGGTGGAGACACGCATCAGTTGTGTGTACACTGTTAGGAGCGCAGCACGCACAGGCAGTTCTCGAGGGGGCTGCCTGTGAACACTGTGAAAGTACTATAGAGTGCTGCGCTCCCACTTGGCTCGCGATCCCCGCGGTTCGGGTCCCGCGTCCGTTGAGGCGGCGCGGCGGCTTGGATCGTGGGGATCGCAGAAGGATCTCGCGGATGAGAACGAGACTGCCGAGGCACTTTCATGTTCATCATCCGCAGATTCTATAACGCTCGCTCACGACGCAGAAGCCCGCGATGTGGCTTCTTCTGCCCGTGACGAGTGCCCGATGCTCGAGCTATCTGCTTCTGAGGAAGTGGATGTGCTCAGCATCGGGGACGAGGAACATGAGTCACACTCGCCGGTGTTGTTGTAACCCAAAATAAAAATAAATAAAAAGTTGTCCCACTACATTGCAATACAGAATCTATAGCTCGGATCTCGCGTTTGTCGAGGCAGCGCGTAGATGACGGCTACTCTGCAATAAAGATTCTGTGTGGGTGCGAGGCATGCACTGTCAGCTCCTGAGGGTGCTGGCTGTGGTTTTTAAGAAATATCTCGACGCACACAGCCGTGCGTTTCGGGTGTTTCAGCCTCGAGCCCGTTGACTTTCTTTTCGAAGAGATGAAAGCCAAATATATGGTGAACGACTCGAATCTCGCGTTTGTTGAGGCAGCGCTTAGATTACGAGTCTGCAATAAAAGGGACACACGCGATCTGTGAAATAATACTGTTTGGGTGCGAGGCATTCACAATCAGCTCCTGAGGGTGCTGGCAGTGTTCACTTCATTGAGAAATATATCGGCGCGAGTGCAATCCGTGCGCTGTCGGATGTTTCAACCTCGCACCTGATGACTTTCTTCTCGAGGGATGAAAGCCAAATATATTGTAATGGCTCGAATCTCGCGTTTGCCGAGGCAGCGTGTAGATTACGAGACCGTATAAATAAATATTAAAACAGTATTGTCTGGTGATTATGGCTGCATTCAATTCTATGAATTAATATGGTGGAATTGAAATGATGGAATATATTATCTGACTTTAAGAAGTTAGATATTTTAATTCAACCTACCATCCAGACCGTGTTTCACTTATCGAGTGTTTTTGGCTGCATTTAATTCTGAAGAATTAAAATGATGAGCAGCGAACGTCAAAAATGGTTTAAGATTTTTCCCTGCCGGTCCTCCGCTTCAGGGTATCGAAAACGAGACGAAGATGGCTGTCCCCCCCCCGTGGAGGTATGAGCGAGAATCGCTCCTCCGCGGAGCCCTCAGGAAATCGATGTTTGTATCCAGCTTCAAGTGCGCTTTGGGACACATCGGTTTTCAGCGAATGCACGCTGTAAAAGGCGCCCAAAAGGCTTGCGGCCAGTGTTCGCGTTCGCCCATCGGAACTGTTTTCGATTTATTCCCTGCCGGTCCTCCGCTTCAGGGTGTCGAGAACGAAACCCAAAGAGTCTCCCCTCTGGGGGAGCCCTCAGGAAATCGATATCTGTATCCCGCCGTAAAGTGCGCTTCGGGCCACAATGATTTCCAGCGAACGCACACCGTGGCGTTCACCCCAAAAGCTTGCAATAGGGCACCGTCTATGGTCACAAAATCTTTCTCGACTTTTTCCTGCCGGTCCTCCGCTTCAGGAGGTCGAGAATAGTGCTCGAAAAACACCCGAGGTCAGTCTCGAGGGGCTGGTTCCCTTAGTAGATTTTATAGAAGAATGGCAACGCCTTCCGAATATATCTATATGGGTCCTGAATATTATAAAATATGGGTAAAGACTGCAGTTCGGTCACCGACCTCCCAAGTTTGCTGGGGTGGTACTGACTGCAGTGGTTCCAGAACAGGCTCGGGTTATGGAACAAGAGGTACAGAACTCTACTGGTCAAAGGGGCCATATAAATTGTTCCCCTACCAGAGAAAGAGTCCGGGTTTTACAGCCGGTACTTTATAGTTACAAAGGAGGATGGCGGGCTGAGGCTGATTTTAGATTTGAGGCAGTTGAATCGTTCTCTGAGGAGATTCAGGTTCAAGATGCTCACTGTTCCCATCATCGTGAATCAAATCAGATCCGAGGATTGGTTTGTCACGATAGATCTAAAAGACGCCTATTTTTATGTCTCCATCCTTCCATGTCACAGGAGGTTCCTGAGGTTTGCTTTCGGGGGCGAAGCGTACCAATATCGGGTTCTTCCGTGCGGCCTAGCACTCTCTCCCCGCACGTTCACTAAGTGTATGGATGCAGCTCTGGCTCCACTGAGGCTTCAGGGCATCCATATTCTGAATTATATCGATGACTGGCTCATATTGGCCCAGTCTCGAGAAATGGCAATTCGGCATCGAGATGTCGTTCTTGGCCACATTCAGAAATTGGGGTTGAGACTCAACACTAGGAAAAGTGTGTTAGAACCAGCTCAGAAAACTACTTTTCTGGGCATAGTATGGAATTCGGTTACGATGCAGGCACGTATGTCTCCCGCACGTATCGAAATCCATCCTGACCATGGTGTCAGGGATAAAGCTAGGCCAGGCCATCACTGTAAAGCAATTTCAAAGACTGCTGGGCCTCATGGCAGCGGCATCCAACATAATTCCTTTGGGCCTTCTTCACATGAGGCCCCTTCAGTGGTGGCTCAAAGCCAAGGGGTTTTTCCCCCAAGGGGAATCCGTTCCGTATAATAAAGGTTACGCGCAGATGCCTTCGTTCCTTATTAATATGGAAGAAATCTTGGTTCTTGTCCCAAGGGCCAGTATTAGGGGCGTCATGTCGCCGGAAAACCATTTCAACAGACGCTTCCCTCACTGGCTGGGGCGCGGTTATCGACGCTTTGCCAGGGGTCTGTGGCAGGACCTTCATCATTCTTGGCATATAAATTGCCTAGAAATGTTGGCTGTGTTCAGGGCTCTGAGGAGTTTCCTCCCAGACATCAAAGGTTACCACGTCTTGATACGTTCGGACAATACATCAGTGGTAGCGTATCTGAACCGACAAGGGGGACTCAGATCGCGCCCTCTATCCAGATTGGCGCATCAGATTATTTTATGGTCCCAAGGGAAAATATTATCTATAAGAGCAATATATGTCCCGGGGGTTCAGAATCAGGGAGCAGACATCCTGTCAAGGCAGGGGCTGAGGCCCGGGGAATAGAGACTCCATCCAGAGGTGGTGGAGCTGATATGGCAGAGGTTTGGACCAATGGAAGTGGATCTGTTGCGTCTCAAGGGACGTCCCACTGTCCACTTTGGTTCTCCCTCACTCATCCAGCCCCGTTGGGGTTGGATGCCATGGTACAGGCCTGGCCGAGGCTTCGCCTGTACGCTTTTCCCCCGATCGCTCTGCTCCCGGGAGTCCTGGAGAGGGTCCGTCAGTAGGGCATCAGTCTTCTTCTGGTAGCCCCGTTTTGGCCGGCCCGAGTATGGTTTTCGGATTTAATTTCACTCCTGATAGCTCCGCCATGGCAGATTCCTCTGAGGAGGGATCTGTTATCTCAGGCGGAGGGTACTATATTCCATCCTCGCCCAGAGCTGTGGAAATTGTGGGTCTGGCCTCTGAGGGGGCTCAGTACCTAAATGCTGTTCTATCATTTGGGGTGCACGGAACCATACTTATCTCTGGGGTTCCGTCTACTAGGAGATTATATGGCCTTAAGTGGAATGTTCTTCCACTTGGTATAGAGAACATGAGTTAGGCCCAGTTAACTGCCCAGTGGCTTCAGTTCTGGATTTTCTTCAAGATCGTTCTCTGCGAATCTCTCCCCGTCCACATGGATGGTGCACATGGATGCCATTGCGGCGTTCCATGCACCACTGAATATTGGGCCTTTGGGGAGGCACCATCTGGTCATACTATTTCTCCTTGGTACATAGAGGATGAGACTGACAGTCAGGTCCAGGGTTCCTTCCTGGTACCTGGCGGTGGTTCTCGAAGGGCTATCCCTGGCTCCCTTCGAATCCCTTCAGTCGGCTTTGCCTAGGACCTCACGTTCTAGATAGCCTTTCTCTTAGCTACTTCTTATAAAGAGACTGGGAGACCTCCAAGCCCTGGCATTAACGCCAGCTTGCTTGGGGTTTGCCCCGGCGGAGTTAAGGCCATCCTGCATCCGAGACCCAGCTATGTGCCTTAAGTGCAATTTAACATGGCTAGGTCCATGGTCCTGCAAGCATTTCATCCTCCACCACATGTGTCGGCAGAAGAGAAGAGGTTCCTTGCTCTGCCAGTCAGAGTTCCGAGTATTATCTTGAGAGGTCCTCTTCTTGGAGGAGGTCGGACTTACTGTAGTGTGTTTCGGGTCACCTAATGAGGGGCTCCCGGCTAAACAAACCATAAGTAGGCCTACAAGGTGCGCAATTTGCCTTCACCTTTGGCTGTAAGGGCTCATTCTACTAGAGGCATGGTGTCCTCTAGAGCCCTCCTCTTGGGAGTGCCCCTCCAGGAGATCTGTGAGGCAAGCCGGTTGGGCTACCCCACACACTTTTATCAGGTTTTATAGTCTGCACCTCCCTAGTACGCCTGGCGCACATGTGCTCTCGTCCTAGATGGGTGCCTGAGTTCAGTTTCACTCTAGGGCAGGCCTTTTCTCGGTGCGTGGCCTAGTGGGCATTCGTTCCCCAAAGAGTCGTTTTCAACGACGCAGTGCGAGTTCCCTCGAAAGGGAACGTCTCGGGTTATGACTATAACCCTTGTTCCCTGAGAAGGGAACGAGACACTGCGTCATCCTGCCACGCCCCTCAATGCCTGAGAGCGGCTTGCTTCATCGCGAGGCTAATGTGTGTGTGTGCCAGCGTCACTTTTATGCATCCGGTTATGCCGTCACATGTTACGTCATGACGCAACACCAATCAGGATTGGATTAGTTTCATTCATACTTCAGAGGCGCACGCTAAGGGAGCATCCCCAAAGAGTCGTTTTCAACGACGCAGTGTCTCGTTCCCTTCTCAGGGAACAAGGGTTATAGTCATAACCCGAGACGTTTTCTTACCTTAGTCAACCAGTTAAATTTAGCAAGATGAGCAATGTGGAAGAAGACGAACATTCACTGTCTGTAGCTCTTCAAATGTCTTGTGGCTAGGTAGCCTGCTGCATTTTTTTTTTTTTAAAAAGGCGCACTTTGACAGGAAGTGCTTTTCATTTAAAATGTACCTGATTGCATTGATTTGAATTCACTCAATATTCTCTCAATTTGGGATTAGATAAATATAATGCTTAAGTTTTATTTAACTACAATGGGTAGATTTTATTCCAAACATTTTTATTTGAAATTTAATTAAATATTTGCCTCAAAATCAAAAACACAATTATATTGAATACATTTTAACCAAAAACATTAATTCAAATCTACATGACCACAGAATCATTTCTTACAGTGTACACCTGGCAACCAATCATCTAACCGTCAGCCGTCACACTCGAATTTTCTGGAATTTTCCATTTCATCCTGATTGAGGACGGAGCACGCAGAACCAGCAAGAACTAGCCAGGTAAGATGTAAAATTGTTTTCAAAATCTTAAAAATTTGTATTTCTAAATGTTTCACCACTACAAATGTGAAGATATTCGTTTTACCATTAACTGTTAAGTATCCTAATCGGTGGTGAGTTAAAGGTAAAGTTAAGGTAACGTTAGCTTTTTAACGTGAACATTCTAGCCCAGGGTTCACCAATCTCGGTCCTGGAGGGCCGCTGTCCTGCAGAGTTTAGCTCCAACCAGCTCCAACACACCTGTTTGAAAGTTTCTAGTATGCCTAGTGAGACCTTGATTAGCTGGTTCAGGTGTGTTTAATTGGGGTTGGAGCTAAACTCTGCAGGACATCGGCCCTCCAGGACCGAGATTGGTGAACCCTGTTCTAGCCAGTTAGCCAAATACTAGTTATCACAAGGTTTGATGTTAATGTCAGTTATTATTTTCAAGTTTAGAACAAAGTAATCGAAATGTTCTTGTTTCTGAACGCTTAATTGTGTGTAACTTAACGTTAACGTTACACCGTGTGCGTGTTGCCTGTCGCGATGAGGCCTCATACAACAATATGTTAACATATAAAGTTATAACTTATAACATAACCCTACCGGTAAGTTATGTTATAGACGAATTGAATGGACAACCACAGTGTTATTAGTCATATTATACATTGTATAACGTTAGTACGATGCACACTTAAAGTGAATACACAGCAGTGAAAGTCCCGCCGAATGAATTCCCGCGTCTCGGCATTTCAGTTATTGAAAAATGCACTAAAATTCATAAAAGTAATCTCTCTGTGTATGTCTATGCAGTGTTGAATATGTTTTTCATTTCTTTCAGAGTGTACAGTTGTTCGAGATTGTAGCGTGCTGAGGATGAGTTTCGCTCTTTGCTTGGCCCTGCCAAGTCTGGAGTGTTTAGTTTAATGAATTAAATTTTAATAAATAATTTTAAACTGACTTCTGTGTGTTGTCATAATTGATGTAACATCTAATAATCAGTAATATAACTGTGTGAAATATTTTTTGCATACACGCCTTTAGCTTTCATTCTTTTTTAAAGCGTGTAACAGATTGTAGTTGGTTATATGTTGTGTGTATATATATAAAAATACCATAATCAATTATACTGCATAGTAACTTTACAGTATTTTAAAATACAGTGCAAAAACAAGAACTGTAATTAATTTTACAGTATAAAAATGCTGTAAGTTATTATACGGTATGCTGTGAAGTACTGTTGTCAGATTTACAGTAATTTTACCGTGGAATAAAATACTGAAGCTTGCTGGATATTTGTTGCCAGTAAGTTACTGTTGATTTTACGTTAAATTTTTTACAGTATTAATAAAGCAAAAGGCAAACAGAAAGCTGTGTGTGTGTGTGTAATGTGCAGACATCCACACACACATTAATTCACTTTTCAACATTGGTTAGATAAAAATGAAAGAAGCAAAGCTTAAGAGTGACATCATCCAGAATCTCATTTCTGTCGGTTTCTGAAGCTCGTGTGTTCCAGAGCTTAACCCACTGCAGTTTGGTTGACCATAACCTGGTTTAGCATCATTTCTATTCGCCTCAAAATGAATAGGTCTACATTTGTTCTCGATTTTTTCACAGCCAAGAATAACATGTTGATTCATTGGTCTGACCCTCTTGACCTGCTTCCTATCATTGACCTCAACATTGTAGAAGCTGAGAGGCTCATTGCTGATGCAGAGGTTTCTGCCCGGATATATCTTTCCCCCTGTTGAACACACACCTAACACTTTCCTTTGTTCTGATTTGGGAAAGAAGGACTGAATCGGCCGGTCCCAGGTGTCAATGCGGTCAATGAACTTCTGCCATTCACTGATGTCCAGACTGTTTGGGACGTCGTTGTGTATGTGGTGTTGAAGGAAGTCGTCATGTCGAGCCGGATCCACTTCTTTAACACAGCGCTGACTCAGAGCCGGCTGGAGAGTGAGAGTCAGGACGACCACGAATAACAGCATTTTCAGGATCTGGGGATATTTGTGTAAGATAGAAATTTCAGATTGCAGATTCACTGTTGCCACGAACCATAAAATCCAGAAAAGTACATTTGTATTGCAATACAAAGAAACACTTTACCACAATGTTTCACTAGTAGTTAATAACTAACATGGGCTGGGTTTCCCGACCTTGTCCCTTAGCGCGCTACGAAGACTCTTAAGGTGTAACTTAACTGAAGGTATACCATTTCTAGACGTGTTCCCCGAACCATACCTTAGGAAGCTGCTTAAGATATCCTTTCTTACGTGCGACGTTACCCGGCGCTGTCCGTGGCGATGGTGCTGAATTGGTTGATATCGATGGCTCGAGAATCAGTTATTCTCTCGTGCAGGGGCTGTTTATGAGAAAGCGGTGATCTTTATAAAAGAAGCACTTTAGAAATACTTGAAATTGCCTTTATTAGGACTCATGGGATATTATAAAAAATAATCCAAACTATAATAGCCTAGCCTACATATTTTTAAAATTGTAACATATATTGCTGCCATGATAACCATTTCAGATTTTTACGTGCTTTCTTCTCTTTCTTATTTTTGTTCGCTGAGGAGGAGCTGCGATGAAATATTGTTCTTGTATATACTTTCCAGCATTTCAGTAATAAAAGTGTACATCTTACGTACGGTGCTCGGCAGTGATCAAAAAGGGTTTAAACAGTGGATTTTGAATCTCTTCTTGTAAACTCAGAGATGTGGATTCAGACGCAATTAAATTACCACACGACCTGTTTGTCAAAAAACAGTAGGTACTAATTTGGCCAGGGATTTTTACGTGGGTTGGGTGAGAAAAAACACAGATATTATGGATTCGGACGGCACTAAAATCACCGACTTACCCTTGTAAATGTTTAAAATACCATACAAGCCCATGAGAAACAATATTAGCGTCTGAATAGGACTTAACTGAAAGTAGCCCATGCTTTCACTGGCCCTTTAATTAAATTAATAATATTGTATAATAATATAATTAAAAATCTAACAACAATCAGTGTAATGACAATTTTATTATTTGCATGAAAACACTATACCCACAATAGTTATTTTTAAATTGTATCAATAGTTATTTTAATTATTAATATATATATATTTTTTTTTAATTACAGGTGAATCTCTAAGCAACCAGTGCTGGATATTACGTTTGGAAGGTCAAGGTGTGTGTGAAGGATCACAGCATCTTCATCACTGGCCTGGCAGCACTGTTTGCCTCCTCCTATGAGTTCAGCTTGCAGTACCAGGAAGAGGCAGCACCTTGAGTTTGGTCAGAGGTTAGTCATTAGCATATTTGCCATTCATATAAATATTAGACTGAATTGTGTCACTAACCTTGACTTGACAGTATTTATTAAGCTGACTACTGGTATGAACAATATGGCCCTGGTTTCCATACAGGGCTTAACTTAAGCCAGGTCTAGGCCTTAATAAAATTAGGGTATTTAAGCAGGGTATAAAAAAAAAACATTACTGGTGTGCATCTTGAGACAAAACAGTGGCAGTCATATTTTAAGATATGTCAGTGCAAGTTATTTTCAGTTGACGGATTAGTGAAAATTCTGTCAGTAATTACTCACCCTCATGTTGTTCCAAACCTGTAAGACCTTTGTTAATCTTCAGAACACAAATGAAGATATTTTTGATGAAATCTGAGAGGTTTCTGAACCAGCCATAGACAGAAATGTCTTTGCAACTTTCAAGGCCCAGAAAGCTAGTAAAAACATCGTTTAAATAATCCATGTAACTACAGTGGTTCAACCTTAATATTATGAAGCGACGAGAATACTTTTGTGCACAAAAAAACCCCCAAAATAACAACATTATTCAACAATCTCTTCTCTTCCACATCATTCTCCTACGCTGTTGATGTAGTGTAAACAGTGTCAAGTCACCTTCATTTATATAGTGCTTTTAACAATATAGATTGTTTCAAAGCAGCTTTACAGTGATAATAGGCAATTACAGTAACATAGATTGTTTAGGCTTTACAGCAGCTCTAGAATAAAGTTAGAATAAAGGCTCGAGAACGCAAACCCTGTTATAGATTTCAAGGTGCAAGCCAGTGCAGTGCTTCTGGGTTCTACGTCAGAACGTAGGCTTATTATTGGCCAACTCTGGTCGTGTGTGATGATCAGGAGCTAGCCAATAGTGAGCCTACGCTCTGATGTAGAATCCATAAGCGCTGCACTGTTTACACTACGTCAACAGTGTAGGAGAACGACATGGAAAAGAAGAGATTATTCAACAATGTCGTTATTTTGGGGTTTTTTTGCGCTCAAAAAGTATTCTTGTCACTTCATAATATTAAGATTGAACCACTGTAATTAATTATATGTACTATTTACCAATGTTTTTACCACTTTTCTGGGCTTTGACCGTTGCAATGACGTAGCTCTCAATGGAGGGACAGAAACCTCTCAGATTCTATCAAAAAATATCTTCATTTGTGTCCCGAAGATGAACGAAAGTCTTGAGGGTGAGTAATAATGACACAATTTCCAAAAGTTTAGTTAGTAGTATTTATTATGACAGTGTGCATGTAAACAGACACATTGAGTTGATGTATTTTAACCAGGGCAGAAAAAATATCAGTTATTGATCACAACATCCAACATTGCATTTTTTTTATTTTTTATGTTGTTCAGTTTTATCCAAACAAACTAGTCGTTAAAACCGATATCTGGTTTCTATTTACACATCTTTTGTGCTGTCTCTCTCTGTCAAAATATATAAACTCAGTCCATAATATTTCATTGTTTTTTTTCTTTCTTTTCTTCCTTTTAGACGCTTTCTTGACATCAATCCTGAACGTGGATCAAAAACAAAGAAAGGACAAGTAACTCCAAAGAAAACTGGCCAAGTTGTGCAAAACAAGAACACCACTGTAAGCCTACAGGTTTCCTCACTTCTGCGAAAACTTGCAGACTTTGAATTTCGTTTGCACTTTTATGGACTTCAAAACAGAAACTGAAAACAGAATTCACTCCCATTATAAAGCTTGGAAGAGCCAGGACATTTTTAAATATAACTCTGATTGTGTTCGTCTGACAGAAGAATGTCATATACACCTAGGATGACTTGAGGGAGAGTAAATCATGGGCTAATTTACATTTTTGGGTGAACTATCCCTTTAATTAAGTGCTAAGTGTTACCTGTTTGTTGTTAAGTGTTAAAATTGCATTTTATGTTTAAAAAAAAAATTAAGCCAACATGTTCACAGAAGGCGAACATGTTACAAAGAAGGCTCAATAATAAAAATAAATGTATATAAAAATACACAATAGATAAAAAAGACAACAGACAATACAAGTACAGATATATAATTATACGAGGGAATGTGAATAAGAGGTTTGATAAATACATCAGACAGAAATAAAGTCCATTAGGAAGAGTGCATTACCTTGGAGAAGAGTGTGTGTCGAGTCAAGAGTTGATCTCAGTGTGAGCGTTTGCTGAGTGTATCTGAGAGTTGGTGTGTGTGTCTTATATACACACAGGTATAGTTAATGATCTCACATGTGAAAAGAGGAAATAAAAGTAAGTGAGAAACTATTTATCAGAAGTCTTAACCACTTGTGTTTTGAGATTTTTTTTTCCTACACAAAATATTAAAATATTTCACCAGTTAAGCCCAATAAGATATTAATATTAAAATGTATATCAACTGTTTTATCAGACTGTTATTAGGCCTTCTTTTAGATTCATATACGTATGTTATAGGCCTGTAACTGAGAAGGATAAGGGAGTTCAGGGTTTTCCTTTCACATTTTTGAAAACATAAGTCTGAGTGAATCATTTTTACATTCCTTAGTGTCACAAACCCCGTTGTAGCGGCACATAAAAACAATCCAAAAACCGCTGAGGAGCTTATTAGTGCAGGAATAACTTCTGTGACACGTTTATCCTTGAAGCTTGCATGTTGTTTTATTTTGTATAGGTTTGCACGGTCAACGAAATATGTGCTCCAGCACTCACCCCGTTCTTCCATGTGAACGCACACACACAACAGGTGTTTTAACCCCACTTAATTAATGAAACTCCCATTATCAGTTGGTCACATGACTTTCCAATTACACGGCTCCTACATACCAGCCCCTAATTATTATAAATCAATTATTATATTAAATACACATAGGAGACATTTATAAATACAAGATCTCAAAATACAAAACATACAACTGTCACAGTGTCTGGTTGTGTTTCCCTGGGTAGTCACTAGAGGTCCTCGTTCTCACGGTGTCTTTCACATTTGACTTCAATTCCCAGCATTCTGTCTGTCACTCATCAGTTCATTACACTCAGCTGTTTCCCATCACCTTGTTAGATCTGTGTGTGTATATATACCCTGGCTGTTTCTGTGTTAGTTGTCGAGTCCTTGTTAGATGTCCTCACACTTCCTGGTTGGTTTCTGGCCTGTTCCTGTATTTTGTTATTCTTGTTGGATTGCTCACATGATATTTGACCCTTGCCTGGACTGGATTACGCTTTACGGATTACCCCAAATAAATATATCTAACTGCACTTGGATCTGTTGTCTCTCCATTGTGTGTGTCGTGACAACAACAACAAAAACAAAAACACATACACTTTACAACAATCATAAATGTTAGCACATTTACAATACATCAATTCTTATGAACTGAGTCCTTGTGAAGTCCATAACACAGTGTCAGTAGATGTGAAGTGAGAAATATGTGTTGTGCCAATGTAATACGTGTAATAAGTCAATGTCTGTGTTAAAAAAGAAATTCCCTTTCAAGGAAAATGTCAAATATCCACCTCTTGCAAAAGGCAGATTTTTGTCACTGGTCTAATCAAACAGTTTGTCTTGGTCTTAAGTCGCACTTGACGAACAAAGCCTTGATTATCTGGAAATGTCTGAATCACTTTTCCAGTTATCCATGAATTATGTGGTGCTGAGTCATCAACCAAAAAGCACAATATCACCTGGAACGAAGTTGCGAGATGGATTTGACCATTTTTGCCGCTCTTGCAATTTTAATTTTTTTATTTTTCCTTTATTTTACCAGGAAGTCTCATTGAGATCTGAATATTATTTCAATATTAACCGAGGGTGCAAAAGTGACGTTGAAACTATGGGGCGCCGTTTGTAAAGCGGCTCACACTGAAAATAACAGCAACATTTTGTCACATTTAGCTTCAAACAATGTTTAAAAAACTGGTATGAATTTTTGACGGTCACTTTTTACCACATTTACAACAATATTTGTCAACTTAGAAATATTTTAAATAGTTAAATCTAAATATTAAATGTTACACCTAAATGTTAAATGTTAAATCTAAATATTAAATGTTACACCTAAATGTTAAATGTTAAATCTAAATGCTAAATCTAAATCTAAATGTTAAATCTAAATCTAAATGTTAAATCTAAATCTAAATGTTAAATCTAAATCTAAATCTAAATGTTAAATCTAAATGTTAAATCTAAATCTAAATGTTAAATCTAAATCTAAATCTTAATGTTAAATCTAAATATTAAATCTAAATCTTAATCTAAATGTTAAATCTAAATATTAAATCTAAATCTAAATCTTAATGTTAAATCTAAATATTAAATCTAAATGTTAAATCTAAATGTTAAATCTAAATCTAAATGTTAAATCTAAATCTAAATGTTGAATCTAAATGTTTCAGGTGAAACTAAATATTTAACAAATATGCAAATTCAAAATGGCGGTAATCGGATTTAGATTCAACATTTATATTTATATTTATATTTAACATTTAGATTCAACATTTAGATTTAGATTTAGATTTAACATTTAGATTTAGATTTAACATTTAGATTTAACATTTAGATTTAGATTTAATGTTTAGATTTAACATTTAGATTTAGATTTAACATTTAGATTTAACATTTAGATTTAGATTTAACATTTAGATTTAACATTTAGATTTAGATTTAACATTTAGATTTAGATTTAACATTTAGATTTAACATTTAGATTTAGATTTAATATTTAGATTTAACATTTAGATTTAGATTTAACATTTAGATTTAGATTTAACATTTAGATTTAGATTTAATATTTAGATTTAGATTTAACATTTAGATTTAACATTTAGATTTAGATTTAACATTTAGATTTAAAATTTAGATTTAACATTTAGATTTAGATTTAATATTTAGATTTAACATTTATATTTAACATTTATATTTAACATTTATATTTAGATTTAACATTTAGATTTAGATTTAGATTTAGCCTTTAGATTTAACATTTAACATTTAGGTGTAACATTTAATATTTAGATTTAACTATTTAAAATATCTCTACGTTGACAAATATTGTTGTAAATGTGCTAAAAAGTGACCGTCAAAAATTCATACCAGTTTTTTAAACATTGTTTGAAGCTAAATGTGACAAAATGTTGCTGTTATTTTCAGCGTGAGCCGCTTTACAAACGGCGCCCCATATGAAACAACATCAATTTTTAATGTTGAAGCAATATTAACACTATTGATTTGTGGTTGAAATCTGAACATTATTTCAGTATTAACTGAGGGTGCAAGAGTGATGCTAAAGCAACATCACTTTCTAACGTCATTTCAATGTAATCAGCGTTGACGCATCAACACTGACTCAACATTGTTTCAATGGTTACATGCTATCTGGGACACTTTCACCTGGACAGAAGCACAGGTAAGCGTCTTCTGGTGCTCAGATCTCTCTCTCTCTCTCTCTGTGTGTGTGTGTGTGTGTGTGTGTGTGTGTGTGTGTGTGTGTGTGTGTGTGTGTGAAGTTTATTCTGAGCGTTTGTCTCACTCTTGAACTGCAGAATAAAGTTCATGAACCCGCTCGTGCGCACGAGTCTCAGCGGGAGCGCGCGCGCCACAGATCGGCACACGTCATGTTTGTGTTGGAGAGCAAATGCTTTGGGTTTCACTTCACACCTTTAAATCAGTGCTAAATACCAGGACACCTCATTATCACCAAATCATCTTATTTAAATAAATAAATAAATAAAAAAGCCATACCTGTAAATGAGCAAAATGTGTTTCAAGAAAGTTATTAGTGTTATTTCTGAATGTTCCCTGAGCGCTCATCCTTGGTAACACACACAAACATAAGGGAACATTCCAAATGATCATTTTGGAACCAAAAATGTTACTTTTGAATGTTCATTCTGAAACAAATAGGGATGGAAACATTTTAACGTCAGGAAAACTAAACTAAACGTTACTGTTATTAAAGATAGTTTTTTATTGCAAATTTTAACAAACATAAAAGATACAAAATCAGACAAACTTTCAGACCATAAACAAGTTATAATTCAATAGTCAACATCAACAAGAAAAATAAAATAAAAAAAGCCTGATTTATTTACTGAAAATGTTGTATAGAACAGTGGTTCCCAAACCTGTCCTGGAGGACCACCAACACTGCACGTTTTCTTTTTCTCCATAGTCAAACACACCTGATTCAACTCATCAGCTCATTAACCCATGTGATAATGAGCTGATGAGTTGAATCAGGTGTGTTTGACTAGGGAGAAAAAGAAAACGTGCAGTGTTGGTGGTCCTCCAGGACAGGTTTGGGAACCACTGGTATAGAAGATGTAAAGAAGAAGAAAAACAAGGGAGGCACAAAATAAAAGCATATTCTAGATGGTTTTATAGCTTTATTATTTGCAGACATTAAAACTGTGTTTAAGTACAAATTCAGTTCTTGTTTTTAAAGAGAGTTGTTCCCAGTGAACGTGTCCGCTTGCCATGTGTTTGGCGGGAGTGTGACATCATCACACCTTCACGAGCGCGCGTGTCAGACGCGAGGCGTGAACCCGCCGTTTGGCACGAGCGCGTGCGTGTATATAAAGGCTCCAGACTTCAGTCTGAACATCATTCTGAACGGATTTACTCTTCAGCTTCTCTTTCCACCAACATCATGGAGAACATCACCCTGACTCGCGGATTACACGCTGAACTGAGACCCTGGAGACCCTGGGCCAGTAAAACCAGCAGAGGACGCAAAACTGCCACTCATAAGGTACGAGATGAGGTCATTCTATAATATTGAACTCTGATTATTGTATGAGCAGAATATCAGATGCTAAAATCTCTCTTTATTTCGACAGCCTTATGAAAGAGCATCATCTGAGCAACACTGTAAAGTCTCCATGATCTCACACCCTGTGAAGTGAGTAGATCACGTGATTATGAAGATGTTTTTATGATCTCCTGCTATTATGAAGATGTTGATATGATCTCCTGCTATTATGAAGATGTTGATATGATCTCCTGCTATTATGAAGATGTTGATATGATCTCCTGCTATTATGAAAATGTTGATGATCTCCTGCTATTATGAAGATGCTGATATGATCTCCTGCTATTATGAAGATGTTGATATGATCTCCTGCTATTATGAAGATGCTGATATGATCTCCTGCTATTATGAAGATGTTGATGATCTCCTGCTATTATGAAGATGCTGATATGATCTCCTGCTATTATGAAGATGTTGATGATCTCCTGCTTCTCCAGATTTTAACTCTCTGTTTTAACTTGATTTTCTTCAGGTTGTTTTGGCCAAAATCCCAGTGTTTCGATTACTTGTACCAGGAGGCTGAGGTTCTCCTGAGGAATTACCCGGTTCAGGCCTCGATCTGCATATATGAGGACTCTGAGGAGGATGATGAAGATGAAGATGATGATGATGATGAAGATGAAGAGAAGGAACTCAACTGAAGACCTTCATCACTGTGCACATCTTTATTTATATATGGACTCCAAATCTGATTCACTTTATTTAGTCGTTGCATGTAAATACTTGTGAATATGTACAGTATATAAAATTGCTTCCTTTGGAAGTTGAATGTATTTTATTTTTATAGTATTTATGATAAATTATTCTACATGTAATTTATTTCCTTTAAATAAATATCTAAACATTCAAAATGTTGTGTCTGATCGTTCTTTGAATCCGTGACGTGAGTCTAAATAAGTGACTGAAGTGAACGTTAGAGTTAATATAGGGGGTAAATATTAAATATAAATCTTATGAAGATCTGTTCATTCATAGTGTTCTATCAGGCTGTGAGAGATATAGACTTTACAAGAGCAGTTACTGGATAAAAGTATAAATATATGCTCTGAAAACATTATTTCTGAAGTTTTTTAAATGTTTCTTCTTGGTTCTGTGAACGTTATGGGAACAGTAACATTGTATCATTCTTCACACATTATGGAACGTTACTTTTGAATCTGAACGTTCTGAAACAAGTAAAACATTTCAAAAACGTTACATTTAAAAACAAACATCCAACTGAAACATTCCAGAAGAAACATTCCCTGATCGATGATTCTGGACCGGATCACTGTGACTGAGCGTTATATTAATGACTGGAAGAACGTTTGATCAGTTTCTCCTTCACTGAGAGTGTGTTCATCAGCTGAGCAGATCTGGTGTGTTTGACGGACAGTAGAATCACATCCTCTTCTCCGTTCCCGTCTGAGAGGAAATAAGGCTCTTCCCTGAGATCTGATTCCCGAACGGGACGAGTGAAGAGTTTGAGGAGTTTCATCTCTGATCCGAGACTCCGGGTCGCGACTCTCACAGGCGTTACATGGACGTGTTAAAGTCACACACACAGACACACACACACACACACACACACACACACACACACACACACACACAGGCGTTACATGGATGTGTTAAAGTCTGAAAGTGTCATGACGCATTTCACTGTTTTACTGCTGCTTTCCCACACTGACTCCTCACACACACACACACACACACATACTGACTCCTCACACACACACACACACACACACACACACACACTAACTCCTCTCGCACACACACTCCACTACACTGACCAGATCAGAAATATAAACTTTATGGAGCTCACTTTGTCGTGTGTGTGTGTGTGTGTGTGTGTGTGTTTGTTTGAAATTGAATAAAAATGCAGGAAGTTTTGATGATCTTTATTTAATGATAATTAATAAAGCAAAAGGCAAACAGAAAGCTGTGTGTGTGTGTGTGTGTGTAATCTGCAGACATCCACACATTAATTCACTTTTCAACATTGGTTAGATAAAAATGAAAGAAGCAAAGCTTAAGAGTGACATCATCAGAATCTCATTTCTGTCGGTCATAACTCTAGACTTTAAACACTCATCAGGAATAAAGCGTGTGTGTTCCAGATGCTTAACCACTGCAGTCTGGCTGATTATCATCTGGTTTAGCTTCATTTTCATTTGCCTCGAAATGAATAGGTCTACATTGGTTCTTGATTTTTTCACAGCCAAGAATAACATGTTGATTTGTTATGAATTCGACCTTCTTGACCTTCATCTTAGTTTTGACAGTAACATTGTAGAAGTTGAAAGTCTTCTTACTGATGCAGAGGTTTTTGCTTGGATATATCTTTCCCCCTGTTGAACACACATCTAACACATCATCATATTCTGAATAGAGAAAGAAGCTCTGAACCGGCCGGTGCCAGGTAATTTTGGTAATGAACGTCTCCCATTTTCTGATGTTCAGATTCTCTGGGCTGTCGTTGTTTAGGTGTCGTTTAAGGAAGGTGTAATATTTATCTGGATTCACCGCATTCACACAGCGCTGCAGCTCCGGCTTCGGCTTCGGCTTCGGCTGACTCAGAGCCGGCTGGAGAGAGAGACTCAAGACGATCAGGAATAACAGCATCTTCAGGATCTGGGGAGATTTGTGTAAGATAGAAATGTCAGATTGCAGATTCACTGTTGTCACGAACCATAAAATCCAGAAAAGTACATTTTTACTTGTTTAATTGCAATACAAATAAACACTTTACCATAAGCTTTCACTAGTTAACATTAATGTATAAACTAACATGAGCATTTGTTACTGTATTTGTTCATCTTTGTTAACGCTAGTTAAGAATACATCCATTCATTGTTAGTTCGTGTTAGTTCACAGCATTAACTAATGTTCACAACTTTTGATTTTAATAATGTATTAGTAAATGCTGAAATAAAAGTAAATGAATTAGTTCACCCAAAAATGAAAGTTCTGTCATTAATTACCAAACCTGTGAGACATTCGTTCCTCTTCAGAACACAAATCAAGATCTTTATAATGAAACCGAGAGCTTTCTGTAAATGATGTTTTTCTCACACAAACACTCGCGTCGCTTCATAAGATTAAAGTTAAACGACTGGAGTCACACTGAGAACTTTAATGATGTCTTTCTCATCGTTCTGGACCTTGAATGTGTGAATTGCTTCTGATGGAGGGACAGAAAGCTCTCGCATTTCATTAAAACATATTAATTTGTGTTCTGAAGATGAAGGTCTGATATTAATGTGGAACGACAGTAATAATGATAATTTTTGGGTGAACTAACCCTTTAACATTGAGATTAATAAATGCTGGAGAAGTATTGTTCATTCTCAGTTCATGTTCACTAATGAAACCTTATTGTAAAGTGTTACCAAGAAAATCTCTATTATTGATTCATTTCTGCAATAAGAGAGAACTGGTAAATTCAAACATAATCTTGTTCAAAAGTTTTATATATCAGATTCAGGACTAGATTTATAGCTTACACACACGAGGACTTGGTCTTTGTGACGGAAGATTGCAGAGAGACGACTCTGAAGAAAACAAGAGAAGAGAAAAATTTGTAAAAAGAAAAATAAATGTATATAAAAATACACAATACAAGTACAGATATATAATTATATGAGGGAATGTGAATAAGAGGTTTGATATTTGTCGTGTTTGTATACCGCTGTAAATCATTCTCATAACTTATTACACTCATAGATTGCTCTTACCTGCAGGTTAAAGATGCTAGAAGATGTCTCAGGATCCTCGGCGGTGTCCGATCCAGTTTCACTGGGCGTTTGCTTATTAATATATAAACTACAACAAAGTAAAGATACTACTAGAGACAAATCACTCTGAGACTTATTTTGAAAGTTTTTCGAATCACCAAAAAATGGTTTAGTTTTACTTAAAAAAAAATTCAGAATAATACAAAGACAGTAATACAGAAATGTGTATACTGTAGGTCTCCACCCGAATTGTGGCCCCGAGCGACAGGAAACAAACCTTTTATATGGTTTAATTGGGGCTGTACTTATAATGCAGAAATCCCTTACAAGGTCAAATAATCTTTTACCAATTACGCTAGAGAGAAAAGCTAGAGAGCTTAATGTACATTTGACCATTCTTTCACCAGTTGTTAAAACCACATCCCGTCTCTCGCCTCCTCACAGGTTGTGAGGTGCTTCTTTTTTTTTAAACTATGATAAAGGTCAGAGAGGCTGGCATGTCCTTAAAGCGTAACTCTCGCCAAAATTGAACCTAGGCTCTTTTTGTTAATCTACCCGAGTCAAACATTCGTGTAAAAGCATAATTAGAATGGAAACGGCACTTTTAAGATTGACCGTATTCTTGTTTTCGGTCAAATGGCCGGTTGAATAGGAGTGAATGGGGCACTTCTATGATAGCATCTAAATCGCTATTTTTAAAACACTAAGAAGGCTCGACACAAAATGAAACTGTGCTCAAGTGTCACCAGGGGCTCTACACATGAACTCCAGCACTGAGAACAGTGTTTGTGAACACAGAGTTTACTAAAAAGAAAGGTTTTGTATGACTCACTTTATCAGTTAGTGTTTCCGGTGGCTGGAATTTTGTAGTCGATCTCCGAATGCAACGTAACATGAGGAGAGTAAAGATGGAAAGTGCCTAAAGCTTGTTTCCATGACATATTGCCATGAGCTAAGTGTCTAAGTTATCATGATTTTCATTGGAATTACAAGTTCTACCAGAAAGATTCAGGAGATAAATTGAAATAACAAGCGTATATTTATTAACAGCCCAGCAAGCATACATTTATAAAGTTCTTTGGCGTAGGCCCCGTCCTTAGCGAGCAATGCGAGGGTAGCGGAATCTGCATATCCTGCCTGAAGACGAAGGCAGGGGCGCAGCCGACCCCCAAAGAACTGTGAGTAAATATACCCACCAGTCGTGCATCCTGCAGTTCCTGAAACGAAAAAGGAAAAGGAAAATAAAGGAAAATAAGCGTGATTGACATTTCATGACATTCCCTCATATGGAGTCAGTTCATTACGTTGCATTCGGAGATCGACTACTTTTGACTGACAAAATGCCGGCGGACGGAAACACAGTGAGTTGTTCAAAATCTTTCTTTTTAGTAAACTCTGTGTACACAAACACTGTTCTCAATGCTGGAGTTCATGTGTGGAGCCCCTGGTGACACTTGAGCACAGTTTCATGTTGTGTCGAGCCTTCTTAGTGTTTTAAAAATAGCGATTTTGATGCTATCATAGTAGTGCCCCATTCACTCCTATTCACAAGACAATTTGACCGAAAACGAGAATACGGTCAATCTTAAAAGTGGCGTTTCCATTCTAATTATGCTTTTACACGAATGTTTGACGTGGGTAGATTAACAAAAAGAGCCTAGGTTCAATTTTGGCAAGAGTTACGCTTTAACACCAGTTGAGTCTATTCAGAGAGATCAAAGGAAACCACAAACACCTCAGTTGCAAAGCAAGCTTCTAGCGATTCAAGCTTCTCTTGCAAGTGGACATTCAAACTGACTTTCTGACAAACCCTTTCAAAATACTAAGTATTCTTATATGTCATTTTTCCATCTGCTTGATGATTCTCATCATCTGCTCAACCGGGGAAGATGGGTCCTTGCCTGTCTTCTTCCTCTTCTCCGTTTTCTTGGCTTTATGAAGTTCTCTGGCGTGGTATCTCTGGAGTCGTTCAACTAAAAGATCGTGTGAGTTGGTGTGTGTGTCTTATGTACGCATACTGTAGGTAGTCAATGATGTCTCATGAAAATAAAGGAAAATAAGCGTGATAAAAGCAAATCGTTGGAGCCTCTTTTTTTACATATATTTTTTTTATATATATTTTTATTTATATATATATATATATATATGTAAAAGCCATAATAGTGCATGGTTATGATGACCACCTATAGACAAGGCCGCGATGGACCATTAGACTGCAATGGGCCGCACATGGACATGGTGTAATAGACAACGTAGAGACAAGGTCCTAAGGACCACACATAGGAGCCATAATAGCGCAAGGTCGAGATGACCACACAGAGACGAGGCCGTGATGGACCACTTGACCACAAAGTGCAGCACATAAAAGCCATTGAGCGCCAGGCTATGATAGACCACATAAACACAAAGTCATGCTTGACCACAGGCCATGATAGACCACATATAAGCAGGGCCACGATGGCCACGAGACCGCGATGAAAACAGAAGATACATGAATGTTTCAGTGTCACTCGAGTCTTCTTCATTGTGAATAGTTCCGGTCATTGGTTTGTTATGATAAAAGCTAATCATGTGATTGTTAGCTCTACGGTGTTAAACAATTTTGGCTAAGTATGTGCCCTTTGACCTGAGAATCCTAAGTCTGCATTTCTCTGTACATTTAATGTTGAAATACCCATCATGTAAAATATTTCTATCACACGTATCGGTGGATAAAGTAGTCACCAGGAAACGTTGTGTGTTACGCGATTGTACACGTTTCTGTTATGTAGATCTAAATTTGGAGTATTAAAGGACCTTAATAATATGAATTTAAGTAATTAAGGTGTAAATAGTTGTTTGTGAAATGTCAGCGCTTACTGTATGTAAATGTGTCATTTATTACAGCATATGCAACAGCCAATGACCAACTTGCTCTCTTTTAGCTCAGCTTCTTTCCTTTTTCAGCAGAGGTGGCAAGTAACCAATTACGAATACTTTCTGAAATAGCTTGATGAACACAGATATATTATCAGTATCATCTGTTGACTTCGTATTTCACAGTCAAACATCTCTATTTGCATGTTATTATATCCGTTTAAGTACAGTTTGTTAGTTCTCTTCCACCACTGTTTTTCAGATTCTATTTTATTATTTTATTATTATTTTTTTATTGCTGTTCTTTATGTTTAGATAATTATATTTGCATATAAAGCCGATTTAATATTCCTGTTGCTCTTAAACTTGTTTTATTTCTATACAGTTGCGCAGTTGTTAGTAAAGTATTTTGCAAACTGCCCATGTTGAGCGCGGGATCGACGACGCTGATAGTAGATTACCAATGCACTGTAGAATATCATAACGTGAATCTTTGCATTAAGGCGAGCAATCGGGCCCTGCTGTTTAAAACGTTGCAGTATGTTGCATTGCAGTCTGCAGATCAGCGGTTTTTAAAACACTTCGTTTGTGCCCTTCATTTACACGCAAACGGAGAATTCGCGTCTGAAAACGACTCTTTCTAAAAACTCCGGCCAGGGTGGAGATTTTGGAAAACTTCGTTTGCACGTTTGAATGTAAACAATCAGGTACTGACTTCAACGAGGGGGGTAATAATTTGGCAGGGGGTCGAAATTCGGCACAACAACGGCATATACACGGGTTCGTGTAAACTAACACTTTTCTGAAAACTGACAGGTGTGCACGATGTTATTTTTGAAAACAGAGAGGGGTGAAATGTCCGTTTATGAAAATAGCCGGCCACGTGTAAACGTAGCCTAAGTCACCAATAGAACTCTGCCACTGGTGTAGGAAGCAGCAGAGTAGCCAAGTTAATATACTTACCTGAATGAAGTTTGATCATGCACTGTAAAAAAGAAAAGGTTAGTTCAACTCAAATTTTCAAGGCAACCGACTGCACAGAATTTTTGAGTTGAAGATATCAACTTAATTTTTTACGTTTTGAAGAACTACAATTATTAAGTTGCGATAGCTAAGTTTTTCAAGTTCTGACAACTAAGTTTTTTAATTCAAGTTACTGGAACTTTCAAGTCTGTAAAAGCTTATTATTTTGAGTTCAGATTACCATCCCCTGTAATAACGCAAACTTTCAAACTTTCCTATGAAACTTTCGAAGGGAGCTCTTGGGAAAATCCTTGGAAACCCCGTCGCAGCCGGTTGCCATGACACATTTCAAATGAGCATGCGCAGATAAGTTGACCTCACTCTAACTGGGTGTCAACGACCACTTTAAAATAAAATCAACTCAATTTATTAAATAAGATGAACTTTTCCTCAGAAACGTCTGAAAGTGAGTTCAAGTGGCTTACAACAGATAGTTCAAGTTCCAACTAGCAATTTTATTGTCAGTGAATGCAAAAATCTTAGTAAGGTGAACAATTTTGAGTTGTCGTTTTTACAGTGTGGTAGAGGGGACATATTAACAGTGGCTGGTGGAAGCTCCTACCAAAACTTGGAAACCGACTGAAAGCCTTGGAAGTGAAGCTTTTGAACTTGAAAACCAGTGTGAGAAGATCGCCTCTCGTGAATAGCAGAGTTGTTGATGTCGGTGGGATCAGTGATCTGCGGAAAAAAAAACGGCACCCGTGCAGACAGCGAGGTTTCTTTTTGCTGGACAAGTTGAGGATGATTTTGCAGTTCTCTTCCTGGCGGATTATTTTGGCTGAGCTGACGATATTGAGGTTTTAGATGTCGTGGAAATGGAAACTGATGGGTTACCCTGGATGTTTTGGGCCTAGAAGGAGCAAGACTTCTCTTGATAGGCCTTGGCTGATCAAACTCTCCGACGACCCTGTGCCCATGGGGAGATGCGGCACTGAATGCACGAATTGCGACGTGCAGCAGGAGAGACGGCGAGACGAATTCATCGTCGCAACTTGACAATCGTAAACAATATGCGTGTCCTGAGACATGTTGGTTGGCAACTGACTGGGAGCATTAATTGGCAGCGTCAGCATCTGCGAACTCAGATAAATGTAAGTACCAATCTTTTATACTGTGAGTGTTAGCACATGATTGCTTAGAAGTGAAGTAATGCGTGACGCGCTGATTGAGTCTTCCTGGCAGAACTTACGCTAAAGCTTTCATTTCTTGACATTTCCTCATATGGAGTCAGTTCATTACGTTGCATTCGGAGATCGACTACTTTTGACTGACAAAATGCCGGCGGATGGAAACACAGTGAGTTGTTCAAAACCTTTCTTTTTAGTAAACTCTGTGTACACAAACACTGTTCTCAATGCTGGAGTTCATGTGTAGAGCCCCTGGTGACACTTGAGCACAGTTTCATGTTGTGTCGAGCCTTCTTAGTGTTTTAAAAATAGCGATTTTGATACTATCATAGTAGTGCCCCAAGCACTCCAATTCACAAGGCATTTTGACCAAAAACGAAAATACGGTCAATCTTAAAAGTGGCGTTTCCATTCTAATTATGCTTTTACACGAATGTTTGACGTGGGTAGATTAACAAAAAGAGCCTAGGTTCAATTTTGGCAAGAGTTACGCTTTAACACCCGTTGAGTCTATTCAGAGAGATCAAAGGAAACCACAAACACCTCAGTTGCAAAGCAAGCTTCTAGCGATTCAAGCTTCTCTTGCAAGTGGACATTCAAACTGACTTTCTGACAAACCCTTTCAAAATACTAAGTATTCTTATATGTCATTTTTCCATCTGCTTGATGATTCTCATCATCTGCTCAACCGGGGAAGATGGGTCCTTGCCTGTCTTCTTCCTCTTCTCCGTTTTCTTGGCTTTATGAAGTTCTCTGGCGTGGTATCTCTGGAGTCGTTCAACTAAAAGATCGTGTGAGTTGGTGTGTGTGTCTTATATACGCATACTGTAGGTAGTCAATGATGTCTCATGTGATAAGAGGAAGAGGAAAAGTAAGTGGGAAACTATTTGACAGCAGTTTTAGCCACTTGTGAAGAAGCGCTCTGGGATTTAAAAAAAAATTCTACAAAAAATATTTCAACATTTCACCAGTTAAGCCCAATTAGATAATATTATCAACTGTTTTATCAGACTGTTATTAGGCCTACTTTTAAATTCAAATACTTTAACTGAGCCTGTAACTGAGAAGGATAAGGGAGTTCAGGGTTTTCCTCTTTCACATTTTTGAAAACATAAGTCTGAGTGAATCATTTTTACATTCCTTAGTGTCACGAACCCCGTGTGTTAGCTGGACGTTTACACAAAGCTGTAGTTGTTGCAGTCGCAGCGATCCCCTTTGTTCTTCTACAAAGTAATTATGTTAGCGTTACGTATTTCGTCGGGGATGGTGCCTTCATTCCAGCAGATTGAGAAGAGCTGATGGAGTTCCATGGCAAGTGTGTTGCCACCCCTTAAAGGAACACTCCACTTTTTTTGGAAATAGGCTCATTTTACAACTCCCCCAGAGTTAAACAGTTGAGTTTTACTGTTTTTGAATCCATTCAGCCGATCTCCGGGTCTGGCGGTACCACTTTTAGCATAGCTTAGCATAGATCATTGAATCTGATTAGACCGTTAGCATCTCTCTCAAAAAAATGACCAAAGAGTTTCGATATTTTTCCTATTTAAAACTTGACTCTTCTGTAGTTACATCATGTACTAAGACCGACAGAAAATGAAAAGTTGCGATTTTCTAGGCCAATATGACTAGGAAATATACTCTCATTCCTGTGTAATAATCAAGGAACTGTGCTGCCATAACAGCAAGTGCAATGATATTACGCAGCGCCTAGTAACTTCCAACGTGACCGGCACTAAGTTTGTAATATCATTGCGCCTGCTGGTACGGCAGCAAAGTTTCTTGATTATTACACAGGAATGAGAGTATAGTTCCTAGTCATATTGGCCTAGAAAATCGCAACTTTTCATCGTTTCACAAAACCCCTTCAGTGGACCGAAACTGGACGTCCAAGAATTACATACAACCCCAAATCAGAAAAAGTTGGGACACTGTACAAATTGTGAATAAAAACAGAATGCAATGATGTGGAAGTTTCAAATTTCAATATTTTATTCAAAATACAACATAGATGACATATCAAATGTTTAAACTGAGAAAATGTATAATTTTAAGAGAAAAATAATTTGATTTTAAATTTCATGGCATCAACACATCTCAAAAAAGTTGGGACAAGGGCATGTTTACCACTGTGTGGCATCCCCTCTTCTTTTTATAACAGTCTGCAAACGTCTGGGGACTGAGAAGACAAGTTGCTAAAGTTTAGGAATAGGAATGTTGTCCCATACTGGTCTAATACAGGCTTCTAGTTGCTCAACTGTCTTAGGTCTTCTTTGCCGCATCTTCCTCTTTACGATGCACCAAATGTTTTCTATGGGTGAAAGATCTGGACTGGCCATTTCAGTGCCCGGATCCTTCTTCTACGCAGCCATGATATTGTAATTGATGCAGTATATGGTCTGGCATTGTCATGTTGGAAAATGCAAGGTCTTCCCTGAAAGAGACGACGTCTGGATGGGAGCATATGTTGTTCTAGAACTTGGATATACCTTTCAGCATTGATGGTGCCTTTCCAGATGTGTAAGCTGCCCATGCCACACGCACTCATGCGACCCCATCCCATCAGAGATGCAGGCTTCTGAACTGAGCGCTGATAACAACTTGGGTTGTCCTTGTCCTCTTTAGTCTGGATGACATGGCGTCCCAGTTTTCCAAAAAGAACTTCAAATTTTGATTCGTCTGACCACAGAACAGTTTTCCACTTTGGCACAGTCCATTTTTAATGAGCCTTGGCCCAGAGAAAACGCCTGCGCTTCTGGATCCTGTTTAGATATGGCTTCTTTTTTGACCTATAGAGTTTTAGCCGTCAACGGCGAATGGCACGGTGGATTGTGTTCACCGACAATGTTTTCTGGAAGTATTCCTGAGCCCATGTAGTGATTTCCATTACAGTAGCATTCCTGTATGTGATGCAGTGCCGTCTAAGGGCCCGAAGATCACGGGCATCCAGTATGGTTTTCCGGCCTTGACCCTTACGCACAGAGATTGTTCCAGATTCTCTGAATCTTTGGATGATATTATGCACTGTAGATGATGATAACTTCAAACTCTTTGCAATTTTTCTCTGAGAAACTCCTTTCTGATATTGCTCCACTATTTTTCGCCGCAGCATTGGGGGAATTGGTGATCCTCTGCCCATCTTGACTTCTGAGAGGCACTGCCACTCTGAGAGGCTCTTTTTATACCCAATCATGTGGCCAATTGACCTAATAAGTTGCAAATTGGTCCTCCAGCTGTTCCTTATATGTACATTTAACTTTTCCGGCCTCTTATTGCTACCTGTCCCAACTTTTTTGGAATGTGTAGCTCTCATGAAATCCAAAATGAGACAATATTTGGCATGACATTTCAAAATGTCTCACTTTCAACATTTGATATGTTATCTATATTCTATTGTGAATAAAATATAAGTTTATGAGATTTGTAAATTATTCCATTCCTTTTTTACTCACAATTTGTACAGTGTCACAACTTTTTCTGATTTGGGGTTGTAGAAAAGATGTCACTCCGCGGTCACATGGCGCAGTGGGATGGTAGTGTGTGTGTGAAGTGTTTGGTTACTGGGAACATGATCTCAGATGAACATTTTTAACATGCTCTGGCTCCCTCTGCTGGTATAACACACACTTACACAGCTTCATCTAAACGCCCATTAGATGTGAACATTAACATTGTATCATTCTTCAAACATTATGGAACGTTACTTTTGAATCTGATCGTTCTGAAACAAGTAGAAACATTTAAAAAACATTACATTTAAAAACAAACATCCAACTGAAACATTCCCTGATCGATGTTTCTGGACCGGATCACTTTGACTGAACGTTATATTAATGACTGGAAGAACGTTTGATCAGTTTCTCCTTCACTGAGAGTGTGTTCATCAGTTGAACAGATTTGGTGTGTTTGACGGACAGTGGAATCACATCCTCTTCTTCGTTCCCGTCTGAGAGGAAATAAGGCTCTTCCCTGAGATCTGATTCCCGAACGACATCCTGAAGAGTTTGAGGAGTTTCATCTCTGATCCGAGACTCCGGGTCGCGACTCTCACAGGTGTTACATGGACGTGTTAAAGTCTCACACACACACACACACACACACACACACACACACACACACTGGCGTTACATGCACGTGTTAAAGTCTGAACGTGTCATGAAGCGTTTCACTGTTTTACTGCTGCTTTCCCACACACACACACACACACACAAAAGTGAGACCATTGGAGTGAGGACAGAGAGAGTAAAGTGAGGACATGTTGGCCGGTCCTCATTCTCTGAGAGCCTTTAAAGGCCTTTTTGAGGGTCAAGACTTGGTTTTAGGGATCAGGTTATAATGAGGTTAAGGGTCGGTTTAGGGTCAGGGGTCGGGTTAGGTACTCAGTTGTGATGGGTAAGGTTAGGGTAAGCGGCTAGAGATTGTGTCAATGAATGTCCTTATAAAGACAGATGTACAAGAATGTGTGTGTGTGTGTGTGTGTGTGTGTGTGTGTGTGTGTGTGTGTGTGTGTGTGTGTGGGTGTGCATTGAGGTGTTGTTATGGGAATATAATGGAGAGTGTGTGTGTGTGTGTGTGTGTGTGTGTGTGTGTGTGTGTGTGTGTGTGTGTGTGTGTGTTTGAGGTTGTTAATCACAACTGTTACTGTGACCATTAAGGATATGTGTAGATTCACACCATGACTCTATATGTAAGGGATAATCCACGGCTAGCCATGCATTAAAGAATTTTAATGCACGACGTAGAGGCGAAGAACCACCCGACGCGAAGCGGAGGAACAGAGAGAGAGAGAGAGAGAGAGAGAGAGAGAGAGAGAGAGATGCGTGCACGAGTTAACGTTACCTGTGTGCGTCGATCTCTTCTTTAAAGTCTAGCAGCTACAGTCCCCTCGTTGCTTAAGCCTACCTAAACGTTTTCATATGCGTCTCTCACTCTGCTTGCAAGTGTATCTGTGTTACTATGGTTACCAATGTAGCGGATTAATTTCGAACTGTAATCAAACTGACTGGAACTACCTGTGCATTAAACGGTTTTACTGCACACCTTCCAGCCAATCAGAATCGAGTATTTAAACAGCCCATGGTATAAATATATATATACTGTATAAGAATATTTGCTTTTCAAAGCAACACTATTGTTATTGCTCATACTTATATTCCACACAAAGTTTGGCGCGTAATGCGCCCCGCACCGTTTGTCACAGACCCCTGAGTGAGGTGTCAAATCGACCGGCTCATTGAGGAGAGGTGTGCTATGACTTTTCTAAGCGATCGGGTGTACGATGTTCGCACAGCGGACGAAAAAGCGGCCAGAAAAGTCCCATTGACTTAACATTGGGCATTCTAAAAATATTCAAATCCAAACCGACGTTTTCACACATACAGACTCCAAAGGGCCTGACACCCCTGCATCTCTCCCTCTCTCTCTCCCTCAGAGGATTTATATTATCAAGCAGCCAATAAGTAATGGCCTAAAATCTTCATAGCCACACCCTAGCAACCAGTTTCAGCACCCTAGCAACCACTAAGAGCTCCCTAGCAACCACCCTAAACCAAAAAAAAAAATTTTTTTACATTTTTTTGTATTTTTTAACGCAATATTACACTCGTGGCCTTGCGATATTGCTCCATGCTTGTGCCTATTCGGCCATATTCGGCCGTTATTAAAGATTTTAATAACTCTATAAAAACTCCATAGTAACCATCTTTGACAACTACCAACCACCTAGTAACACTATAGCAACTAAAAAAAATACCTTAGCAACCATCCTGAACACCCTAGCAACGTCTAGAAACGCTCTAGTAACCACCAAAAATACCGTAGCAACCACCCAGAACACCCTAGCAACTGTCTAGCAACCCCCAGAACACCTAGCAACTGCCTAGCAACCACCCAGAACACCCTAGCAACTGCCTAGCAACCACCAATAATACCCTAGCAACCGCCTAGCAACCACCCAGAATACCCTAGCAACCGCCTAGCAAAACCATAGCAACCACCCAGAATACACTAGCAACCGCCTAGCAACGCCCTAGCAACCACCAAGAATACCCTAGCAACCACCTAGCAACCACCTAGCAACACCATAGCAACCACCCAGAATACCCTAGCAACGCCCTAGCAACCACCAAGAATACCCTAGCAACCACCTAGCAACCGCCTAGCAACACCATAGAAACCACCCAGAATACCCTAGCAACCGCCTAGCAACACCCTAGCAACCACACAGAACACCCTAGCATCTGCCTAGCAACGCCCTAGCAACCACCCAGAATACCCTAGCAACCACCTAGCAACCACCTAGCAACACCATAGCAACCACCCAGAATACCCTAGCAACTGCCTAGCAACCACCCAGAATACCCTAGCAACCACCCAGAACACCCTAGCAACCGCCTAGCAACACCATAGCAACCACCCAGAATACCCTAGCAACTGCCTAGCAACGCCCTAGCAACCATCTAGAATACCCTAGCAACCATCTAGCAACACCATAGCAACCATCCAGAATACCCTAGAAACTGCCTAGCAACGCCCTAGCAACCACCCAGAATACCCTAGCAACCGCCTAGCAACACCATAGCAACCACCCAGAATACCCTACCAACTGCCTAGCAACGCCCTAGCAACCACCAATAATACTCTAGCAACCGCCTAGCAACCACCCAGAATACCCTAGCAACCGCCTAGCAACACCATAGCAACCATCCAGAATACCCTAGCAACCGCCTAGCAAAACCATAGCAACCACCCAGAATACACTAGCAACCGCCTAGCAACACCCTAGCAACCACCAAGAATACCCTAGCAACCGCCTAGCAACACCATAGAAACCACCCAGAATACCCTAGCAACCGCCTAGCAACACCCTAGCAACCACACAGAACACCCTAGCAACTGCCTAGCAACGCCCTAGCAACCACCCAGAATACCCTAGCAACCACCTAGCAACACCATAGCAACCACCTAGCAACACCATAGCAACCACCAAGAACACCCTAGCAACTGCCTAGCAACCACCCAGAATACCCTAGCGACCGCCTAGCAACACCATAGCAACCACCCAGAATACCCTAGCAACCGCCTAGCAACACCCTAGCAACCACACAGAACACCCTAGCAACTGCCTAGCAACGGTCTAGCAACCACCCAGAATACCCTAGCAACCGCCTAGCAACACCATAGCAACCACCCAGAATACCCTAGCAACCACCTAGCAACACCATAGCAACCACCCAGAACACCCTAGCAACTGCCTAGCAACCACCCAGAATACCCTAGCAACCACCTAGCAACACCATAGCAACCACCCAGAATACCCTAGCAACCGACTAGCAACTTCATAGCAACCACCCAGAACACCCTAGCAACTGCCTTGCAACACCCTAGCAACCACCCAGAATACCCTAGCAACCGCCTAGCAACACCATAGCAACCACCCAGAACACCATAGCAACCACCCAGAACACCCTAGCAACCACCTAGCAAAGCCCTAGCAACCACACAGAACACCCTAGCAACAACCTGAACAACATGAATAAGCCATATCTCAGCAGCAGAACATCGTACAGACATGGTTGTTGACTCGTATGCAATCATGTATAACACCCTAGCAACCGAGTGGCGAGTTTTGCCACTGCAAGCACCACTTCACATTTTCTTCAGGAAATGTACATTCTAGAAACTGTGTGTGTGTGTGTGAGTGTATGTGTTAATGAGTGTGTGTGTGTGTGTGTGTGTGTGTGTGTGTGTGTGTCCATGTAAAAATCCAGATTTTTTTTAATGCTCTTTATTTAATGATAATAAAGCAAAAGGCAAACAGAAAGCTGTGTGTGTGTGTAATCAGACATCCACACATTAATTCACTTTTCAACATTGATTAGATAAAAATGAAAGAAGCAAAGCTTAAGAGTGACATCATCCAGAATCTAATTTCTGTCGGTCAGACTTTCAACATCAGGAATAAAGCTTGAGTGTTTCTTAACCCACTGCAGTTTGGCTGATTATTATCTGGTTTAGCATTATTGTCATTTGGGTGAAAATGAATAGGTTTACATTTGTTCTCGATTTTTTCACAGCCAAGAAGCACATGTTGATACATTGGTTTGACCCTCGTGACCTGCTTCCTATCATTGATGTAAACATTGTAGAAGCTGAGAGGCTTCTTGCTGATGCAGAGGTTTACGGTGTTAGGATATATCTTTCCTCCTGTTGAACACACACCTAACACTTTCCTGTGTTCTGCTTCGGGAAAGAAGGACTGAATCGGCCGGTCCCAGGTGTCAATGCGGTCAATGAACGTCTGCCATTCATTGATGTCCAGATTGTTTGGGATCTTGTCGTTTAGGTGCTGTTTAAGGAAGGTCTCATATTGTTCTGGATTCCCCTTTTTAACACAGCGCTGCGGGATTGGCTCCGGCTTACTCAGAGCCGGCTGGAGAGTGAGAGTCAGGACGATCACGAATAACAGCATTTTCAGGATCTGGGGAGATTTGTGTAAGATAGAAATGTCAGATTGCAGATTCACTGTTGTCACGAACCATAAAATCCCAGAAAAGTACATTTTACTTGTTTAATTGCAATACAAATAAACACTTTACCATAAGCTTTCACTAGTTAACATTAATGTATAAACTAACATGAGCATTTGTGACTGTATTTGTTCATCTTTGTTAACGCTAGTTAGAAATACATCCGTTCATTGTTAGTTTGTGTTAGTTCACAGCATTAACTAATGTTAACAACTTTTGATTTTAATAATGTATTAGTAAATGCTGAAATAAAAGTAAATTAATTAGTTCACCCTAAAATGAAAGTTCTGTCATTAATTACCAAACCTGTGAGACATTCGTTCCTCTTCAGAACACAAATCAAGATCTTTATAATGAAACCAAGAGCTTTTTGTAAATTATGTTTTTCTCGCACAAACACTCGCGTCGCTTCATAAGATTAAAGTTAAACGACTGGAGTCACACTGAGAACTTTAATGACGTCTTTCTTACCTTTCTGGACCTTGAATGTGTGAATCGCTTCTGATGGAGGGACAGAAAGCTCTCACATTTCATTAAAACATATTAATTTGTGTTCTGAAGATGAAGGTCTGATATTAATGTGGAACGACAGTAATAATGATCATTTTTGGGTGAACTAACCCTTTAACATTGAGATTAATAAATGCTGGAGAAGTATTGTTCATTCTCAGTTCATGTTCACTAATGAAACATTATTGTAAAGTGTTACCAAGAAAATCTCTATTATTGATTCATTTCTGCAATAAGAGAGAACTGGGAAACTCAAACATAATCTTGTTCAAAAGTTTTATATATCAGATTCAGGACTAGATTTATATCTTACACACACGAGGACTTGGTCTTTGTGGCAGAAGATTCCAGAGGGACGACTCTGAAGAAAACAAGAGAAGAGAAAAATGAGTAAAAAGAAAAATAAATGTATATAAAAATACACAATAGATAAAAAAGACAACAGACAATACAAGTACAGATATATAATTATACGAGGGAATGTGAATAAGAGGTTTGATAAATACATCAGAAGGAAATAAAGAGCAGGAAGAATACATTACCTTGGAGAAGAGTGTGTGTCGAGTCAAGAGTTGATCTCAGTTTGAGCGTTTGCTGAGTGTATCTGAGAGTTGGTGTGTGTGTCTTATATACACACAGGTAATCAATGATCTCATGTGAAAAGAGGAAGTAAAAGTAAGTGAGCAACTATTTGTCAGCAAAAGTTTTAGCCACTTATGAAGAAGCGTTCTGGGATTTAAAAAAAAACACATTTTCTACAAATAATATTGAAATATTTCACCAGATAAGCCCAATTAGATATTAATATTAAAATGTATATTATAAAACGGATAGTTCCAGTCCTTGATTCTGATTGGTTGAGCCGCGTTCAAAATCGTTGTAAATGACACATCTGTGATTGCGTTACACTAGTGTTACTGCGCAAGTGCCGTTTATCACGAGTAACCTCTGTGGAACTACATTGCTTGGCGGAGCAATAAATGTGTTATAACGTTATATTTTTTGTTGCTGGTGTTTATTTTATGAATAAAATAAATATTAAAATGAATTTTTTATGGAGTAACCGTTTTATAAAAGCAATAAGCCCCTTGAAGCCCCTTGAGCCCTTGAACAGTGGATTTACAACAGCTGAGGGGTTTTACTCCACTCCTCACCACGTCGTGCCTAACAACACCCTCAGCTGTTTAAAAGGCTTATTGATTAATCAACTGTTTTATCAGACTGTCACATTTTTAAAAACATAAGTCTGAGTGAATCATTTTTACATTCCTTAGTGTCATGAACCCCCTGTTTTAGCTGGTCGTTCACATCTCAGAATTGCAAAAAGTCTCTCGAAATGGGCGTGTAAAGCTGTGGAAAAGTGGGATTGTAGGGAGACAACAACCAATAAAACACAGACCTGCAACACACTCATTATGATTATACAGTGCAATGTATTTTTTAATTAACCATAACTAACATTTATTTTTCTTGCAGTAACAACATTCATATGCTGTTTCGTAACTTTGAGTGTGTGTGTGTGTGTGTGTGTGTGTGTGTGTGTGTATAAATAACAAATAGGGGAAATGAAACAGATGTCTAGGTTTGAAAACTTGTGATTAACAATGAAGTAATCAAGAAAACAGAGTTTGCTTTAACCTAGTAACAGAAGGGTTTGCCTTTGAAGAACCAATCAAATTCGCCTTTGGCTAAGCCACACCCTAGAATGTAGATTGACCAATCACAGCGCAGCCAAGAACGCGCTTCCACAGAGGTCCGACACTTTTTCACAGCGCTCCATTGACTTTATCACAGGCGTCTCATATTTTTGGTCTCGGCAGGCTATTACCGTCGTAGTTTTATCAAAAATATGGTTATTCAAATGCCTGGGGCATTTGTAACACAGATACGCGTTTCCCAGAGAGGTTGGAGGGGGGTGTCCGTTTTTTTCCCTTCCCAAAACCAAAGTCAAATCCTGACAAGTGTCGTCTTTGGATTAAACTGTGTGGACGTCCTCACAGTCAGCTAAACCCCTAACCCTATAAGCCCGATGATGTGCGCGCAAAACCCTGTGGAGCTAACCAAAACATCACCTTGTCAGCTAATGTTAACGTTACCTAGCATACCGATTGTTGATACGCTAGCACACGCTGCTAATAAATACAACGTTATACTCGCGTAGTCCGTTTGCTTTGTAATAACGATTATAGAAGTGAATAGAGACCTACCCAGCTTTGCATGAACAGTGTTGCTCCTTGATATTGTTAGTCCCAGCCTCCGTCTTGATTAGATATGCGGTGGTTCATTTTTTGACTGTGACCGGTTTGCTTTTGCCTCTATTTGGATGCCTTGTTGTTCCTTGCGTTTCAACTGTATGTCTTGAATATAGCCTTTGAACGCATATTGCAGCCCCTTTTGCCTACTTCTATCGGACACTTTATTTGCTGCTTTATAAAAGTTTAATAAAATTTCAGCAGAAAGAGCTGTCACAGCATAAGCCATGTTGATACCAAACCAGAGCCCAGATGAAGTTGTCGGACGTAGCAACAGTAACTAAGGGGGGCGGGGCTTAGCCAAAGGTGAATTGTAGGGAAATTATGTAATGTATCATGTAATTTTCACCATTCTCCTATTCTATAAAAACTGTTGTATTACTTTTGCTGGTGGGATTCTCTCTGAAATCTGTCTGAGATCCTCCGGCCGGGATTAAAGATCATTCGAAGGCATTGTCTGGAGTCGGTTATTATTGCTGCGCAGCGAGTTAGTTAGAGGAACAAGTTACAGGTTAGACACTAAAGACCTTATTCCCGAGTGATAGTGTCGATAGTGTCGTGTGTCGTTTGACTCTTTGTGAGACTCTTAGGCGGGGTTAGATTGCGGTCAGGTGACTCTAATTCTTGGGCATTTTATTTATGCGGTAAGAACAGCTACGCTTAGGCGTCAACCCGCGCGTTCAGAGGCAACTCAACTGAGGATAATAGTTTCAGGTGTCAAAGACACTCGGTTCAACCTAAGTCAGGTGCATAGGGGGGAAATCTACCACAACAGACACATGAATATTAAAATATGACCACAGAGAGAAAAAACAGAGTTGATGAAAAACAACTATTTAAAATATTTAAATAGTTTAAAATAAATAAATAAAAACACCATATAACAACAAACTGCCGAAACGACAGAGAAACACAGAGAATATTTAAAAGGTCTAATAACATTTTCAGTGCATTTACAGTCTCTGAACAAACGACACACATCAGTTTAACTCAGGGTTCAGGGTCTAAACTGCTCACACTTGTTTCTGATAATGTGACCAAACCAACTGTAGATGAGGTGAGGACTCAAACGCAGAAGAAATAAAGGCTTTTATTCAGCAAAAAATAAAACAATATAAAACCAAAACTACCCCAAGGGGGGTGACTTGACTTGACTTGACTTGACTTGACTTGACGAAGCACACAAGGGTAAACATACGGCGTACAGGATTGCAAACACAGGAAGAGTAAATAGGGAGCAAACAAAGCAGGTAATGAGGGAGGACAGGTGGGGCAAATAAATCAATAATCAGGAAGCAAGATGAGCAGGGTTAGACAATCACAGGAGAGCGCATGGCAGAAGGAAACACATGACAAGCCATGTGCCAACACCAAACATGAAAAACACACAAGCACATGGCCAGTAAAACAAATCACCAGTCATGTGCTCAGACAAAACGAGACATGAACACGCAGCCAACGAGAGCACTCATAAACCACGTGTTCACACAAAACACGACAACATGAAAGCACACAGCTAGTGTAAAAGTACGAGACAAACATGACATGAAAGCATGCGGCCGATGAACACACGAACCGCGTGCTACACAGAACACAACACACACAGACAGGAGAGTGTACGGTCTGATCGAACTCGAAACCTCCAACTCACGTGACAAGCGAAAGCTCCTCCTGTCATAACACGCGGAGCATGAATGCCCGAATCCCGACACAGAATCGAAAGAAAACTAGACAGACGTGCCGGGATCCAAACACCATGCCCCACACATGAAACACGACACACAGACAAGAGAGCGGCGCGCACACACACAGACATGACAAAACAGGAGTGTCCGAGCTCTGCCACAGAACCAAGAAATACAGGCAGAAGAGACAGAACCCTGACACTAACACACACCTTAAAGGGGGGGTGAAATGCTAATTTTCACTCAATCTCCTGTTAATCTTGAGTACCTATAGAGTAGTTTTGCATCCTTCATATCTCCAAAAAGTCTTTAGTTTTATTATATTTATAAAAGAAAGATAGGCTGTACCGAGTCTTTCCGGAAAAAACCGAGCGGCTGGAGGCGGGCCGTGTGGGCGGAGCTAAAGCTGTGCTAACGCGCCGATAGCTAACAACAACACAAGAGACATTTAAAGAGCAGTTTTACTCACCGCCCGGTTCCAACGCACGACCGCGAACCTTTATCATTGTGACTGCTCGATCCTTAAGCATTAGACGATCTGCAAATCTGTCGATCTGGGCTTTGTTTATAAAACAATCATCGTCGAAATGCAGGGAAACAGTCTTTACACAACCTCCGTTGATGCTCTGAAAAAACAAACTCCATCCACTGGTCCCTTAGTGCTGGGTTCTTTGGGAATCTGTGCAGGGTTGTCTTGCCCTGGCAACCAAAAACCCACTTCTTTGGTACTGCTTTCGCTCTCTTCTCTCTCTGGTCTACGGTTGCGCGCGCGCCCGCGCTATTCATGGAGAAGTGCCCTTAGGACCCGTATAAGGAAATTCCGCCCCATCTGACGTCACACATGCCCATACTCGAAAAAAACTTTCCGAAACTTGTGACAAACCGGAAGGAGCATTTTTGGAACAGAAATACTCCTTCAAACGTACAATTTAATTTTTGAAACTTTGTCCATGTTTAGCATGGGAATCCAACTCTTTAACAGTGTAGAAAACTCAGTATGCATGAAATAGCATTTCAGCCCCCCTTTAAAATATCCATATTTAAAACTTAATCGACTAAAATAACTAGCTTCTGACAGACGGCCGTACGCATCGATTTACGGCGAAAGTGAATTTGAACAGGCACATAACAGACATCTTACAGTCATTTTATTTTGGTTTCTTGTAGAAAAGAAAAGACATTTTACATTATACACTATATATAGAATAGAATAGAATAGTTTTCCTGCTTTTTCCTGCGTTTTGCAAAGAAGAATGCTTGCTTTTTCCCTGGAAATAAGGACTAAGCTTTTTAATAAAATGAGGAACTGCTGTTGTGTTGTTAACCAGATGAGATTTCTGGAATTAAGCGGCAGGTTTAATTTGAGTTTTGCGGTTTTCTGAGTGTTGAAATTTCAGACAAATGTGAGCTAAAAGACTTTCAAGACTGCAGAAGAAGAGGAAGTGGGCCTTCATCTCCTCTCCTCAAAGAGGAAGTGGGCACTTCTGAGGGGTCAGCACAAGACATTTTTAGAGTGTTCTTAGAGAAAGTTATGCCATCTTTTAGGAGAACATTCTGGGAACAAAAATAAAATAGACCTTATTTAGAGCAGCGCCATGTGAAAGTGAGGCTGTGAGGGACAGACTTGCCGTGTTTCCAATGGCATCCGCTGTAAAAAGACGTATAAAGCTCCTGTATTACTTACATTTTCCCACAGCTTATATTGTCGGGAGTTGTTTGTCAACTGAAATCTCTTGGAAAGATATTTTTCCAGTGTTTCATGAGCAGAACAATCCAAAAACACATTAAATAACAGTACAGCCCATTGAAGAGATGCACGTCTGTCCCTCACAGCCTCGCTTTCATTCCCGTTAAATATCAAAGATGGCGCTGCTGTGAATAAGGTCTAATGATAAAATTTAAATAAAATTTTTCTAGCTGGGATATTTCACCGCACCCTTTTGATTGACAGGATATAATCGGCACTGATCATCGGCTGTTCTTAAACACTCGTATGGCCGATAGTGAAAATAATTGCTTTTATCGGCCATACGATTGTTGGCCAATACATCAGTGCATAGCATTTTACACGTGTGCATGTAAACATAGCAATGGGTACCATTCAAAAGTATGATTTTTATTATCCCTAATTGTCACCAATGCTGAACAAAAAAATACAGTAAAACAGTGAAATATTATTACAATGTAAATCATCTGTTTTCTATGTGAATATACAGTAAAGTGTAATTTATTCCTGTGATCAAAGCTGAATGTTCAGCATCATTACTCCAGTCTTCAGAGTCACATGATCCTTCAGAAATCACTCTAATATGAGAATTTGATGATCAAGAAACATTTATGATTATTATCAGTGTTGAAAACTGTGATACTTTTTGTTTTTCAGGATTCTTTGATGAATGGAAAGTAATGGGAATATAATAAAGAGAGTCTGTGTGTGTGTGTGTGTGTGTGGGGGTGTGGGGGGGGGGGGGGGGGTGCGCATTGAGGTGTTGTTATGGGAATATACTGGAGAGTGAGTGTGTAGGTGTTTTTCGAGAGTGTGTGATTTCACACTGCTAGAGCTGTTGTGTGACCGTGGGAACGTCTCTAACTTTTTTACACATTTTCTCAATCCCAGCGAACAGGGAACGATCTCTCAAAGTAATGAACAAACGTTCTTCCAGTAACATCAATAGAACGTTCGATAATAATGTGCTTATTAATAATGTTCTCAAAACTTTAGCACAAAAAATAATGTTCATGGGACGTCTTATTTCTGAAACTTTTCAGTTGGATGTTCGTCTAACGTTTTTTAAATGTTACTTGTTTCAGAATGTTCAGATTCAAAAGTAACGTTCCATAATGTGTGAAGAATGATACAATGTCATGGCTGGACTGGCCATAGGGCATACCAGGCATTTTCCCGGTGGGCCGACGTGCTTTTTGGGCCGATCCCTCTCATACTCATACATACTTTTTTTTTTTTTTTTTTTTTTTTTTTTAACGGCCCATAAAATGTGTACATCGGCGGCCCATTCGTTTTGTTTTGTTTTGCTTAATTGGCGGCGCTGGGTTTGTGTCGGTGTAATGCACTGGTCAAAAAAAGTCAGTGTTAGTTTTTTTTTTTCTGACAGACCAGCCCATGAAACACGTAGATCAGCGGCCCATTGGCTCTTTTCTTGATTGACACTGGGCTGGCCCAATCACAACTTTAAACGAATGAGCGAGCGTGCAGCAGTGTCAGTGTGTATCTGTCAAAATAGTCAGCGATATGGAGAAGAAACGCAAGGAATGTGCAGAGAAATAGCGTGAAAAAATAGAGCCAGGCCCTTAAAGCAGACAGTTTTCTGACCTTCATCAGCTCCAGCGGCAGATGAGGATAGTGAGGATCAGGAGAGAGATGAGAAAGTGTAGAGTCCGCGGTAAGCAGAACTACTTTCAAAACACTTGGCTATGTCATGAGTGTAGGAACCCATAACCCAGTTACAGATTATTTCCACATCTGCATAGTTGACGATTACCGCAATTCACTAGAAATTTAATAAGAGGCGTTTGTAAACCATGTTTTCCGGCAAAATAAAAGCTTGATGCAGTTTGCGTCAAAATAAAAGATCATGTGCTTATTTCTTTCAAGTATAGAAATTGGTACAACACTAATTATGAAAGTTTCCTTTATTTTTTAGTGCATTTGTTTTACAAAATATGGCTATTACTGTCATTGTATTAATATTATAACTATTATTATGCAGTAGGTGTAATGTAAATCGACACTGTTACTAAAAGAGGTTTGAATTTTTCTTTGTTTAATTTGCACACTGAATATGGGTTGGAGCTTTTAATGTTGAACTCTCAAAGTGCACCAGATTGATGAATTGAACATTAAAATGCACAAAATTTTCTCACGGGGGGGCATGCCCCTAGAAGGACCGAGGTCCCACCACCATAGTTTTAATAAAAATCCTGTGAGAAACACTTGTATTGCTATGTCAATGCAGCTTATAGCTTGTTTCAGGATTCATCACTGTGGAGTATAGTTCAACTGTATTAAGAAATGTTACATTTTTACTTATTTCATCTGTTAACTCTCACTTGTTCCTCTACTCACTCATTACCTGGCATTAGTGCTTTTAATGAATAGGAGTTAGTATGCATATAATTAAGGGCGTGCAAAGATGGGTGGTGTTTATGATCATACAGTGGGCCGGTCTGGGCCAAAATGCCCGGGCCAATTTTTTGTCCCAGTCCAGCCCTGGTTACTGTTCACATCTATTGGGCGTTTAGATGAAGCTGTGTAAGTGTGTGTGTGTGTGTAAGTGTGTGTTACACCAGCAGAGGGAGCCAGAGCATGTGTTCTCTGTGTTCACTTCTGAGATCATGTTCCCAGTAACCAAACTTCACACACACTACCATAGTACTGGGAGTCAATGGGTCCATCAGCGGTTTGGTTACTCCTGTTCTCTAAAATATCTTGTTCTGTGTTCAGCAGAAGAGAGAAACTCATACAGGTCTGGAACAACATGAGGATGAGTAAATGATGACAGAACTTTCATTTCTGGCCGAACTGGCCCTTTAAAGGGTCATGAAACCCTAAACCAGATTTTCTGAGATTTTAACAGAGGTGTGTGTGTTGAACACCATTGAAGACAATGTTAGCATCTTTAATAGTAGGGGGAAAATGGTTACATTTTAGTTTTTTTCTGCTATTTTCGTCTTCCGGGTTTAAAATCTTCATCGTGTCCACAGGCTGTGACATGGCAGAGCACTATAGTACTTTGATGACTCATCGGTGTCTCATAATTATTCATGTACTGAGTTTTCTTTTCCAATGAGAAGACACTTGCTCTTAACTGAAATAATACCTCAATTGAATGGAACGTATGCTTAATTTGTGCAAATTTCTCTGTCACTGTCCATCTTTATTATGGGGGTTCAGGGGGCGCGTAGATCTAGGCTATGTACGGAACGTTTATTACTTTCAAATATATGTATTTATAGTGTGTATATAAACAAATATATATTTTATAATGACATAATTATACATATACATGTACATTTATATGTTTTAAATACAATTATGATTACTGTGATAATATATGTAGCAGGGCATTCAGTTACTTTTGAAATCACTAACATAAGGTGTCCGTGTATTTCATTAGACTTTAACTTTGCCAGCTATAAAAAAAATCTAGCATTTCCTCACGTTTTATCACTGATTTTTAGTGACAGTCGATATCCACTGGCAATGACAGTTACCCCCCCACCCCCCCCGCCGTGCCACACCACACCCACTCCCCCCCCCCCCCTTCTTCTCACAGCCATCCACGCCCATTTAAGTTGCATTTTTCAAAGAGATTGTGAGCTAGACTTGAGCTGAAAGAGGGAGGTTTCATGACCCTTCATTTATCCATATTCACTGATGATTTTTATAATAACTAATAATTGTGAATAATCAAAAGATTGTTTCCTTGTCATAAACAGAGCCGGACAGTAACGGAGTACATTTACTTGAGTACAGTACTTAAGTACAATTTTGAGGGATCTGTACTTTACTCGAGTATCATTTTTGGGGAGTACTCATGACTTTACTCAAGTACATTTGAGAGGCAAATATTGTACTCTTTACTCCGCTACATTTCTATCCATAACCGTGAGTACCCGTTACTTCTTCTAAAAAAATAATAAATAAAAAAAAAGGAAAAAAGAAAAAGCGAGCGACAGTGCGCGAGAGAGACCGAGTGTGTCTGCGCGCGCGACCGGCTCTCTCTCTCTCTGCTCGTTCTTTCAGTTAAACATGCGCCCTGTCACAAGCGGCAGTTCATCTACTTTACTCACCGATCAAATAAGACTTTGGCGGGACAAAAATTCACTTTGGCGGGCGCTAAAACAAGTTCAATGCAGGAAAATTCATGCGTGAATTTAACTGAGTAGTACATGACCATGCACTCGCACAAATGCGACCACATAGGCTACAATTTGAACTCGCACATTCTCAATAAAATGGTCGCATATTTGGTCGCAGTCTGGAACCCTGTGATTTGATTGATGAAAAAAAGAGAAACTCACATGTACACACAATTGTTAGCTGAATTTTCTTTTCTGATATTACACATTAATGTAAGCTGAGCATTTGCGTTGATGTTCTTGAGTATGCGGTGTGTTTAACACAGTCGGGTTCAAATGTGGGTGCAAAAAATCCATTAAAACTCTAGCAGAGGTTTGTCAGAGCTTTGCCATTGTGCTATTGCCTTGTGGGCAAGTGAAAATGTTAAATAAAGCAGCATGGTAAAAAGATGAAAATGACTTGATTTTACTTTCAATTTCTTTACATTCTCCAAGGTATTAACTAGGGGTGGAACGGTACATGTATTCGTATTGAACCGAATCGGTACGGGCGTCACGGTTCGGTACATGAATTTACACGGAGAATACGGTATAAAAATAAATAAAACTCGCGTGCAAATTAATTAATGTAATGCGGAACTACTGTTAGATACACGGGTTCTTTAGGGACACCTAATCTGTAGCCCCGCCTTAAGCTAGGTTTGTTTATACCTTCTTATACTGTCTATAACCATATATGGTTTATACTTTCGCCTGCCTCCGCAGCGCGCGCCTCCCCAAATGGACGAGGCATTTATACTTCGCGCTCGCCGGTGTATATTCTTTGAAACGACAGGGTGCGACTCGGTGTAATTGTCCTCTAAACCATCAGGAATCAGCGGTTTGAAGTAAGGTAGGCTACACTCGTGAATGTTTATTTTAGTAAAACAACACTTTAGTACACCAAAACCACACAGCAAAATAATCGTGTAAAGCAGTAAACCAGATTATTCCTTGTGACATTAGAAAAAAAAATGGATATGAGAACGTAACCTACAACTAAATTAACGTTATCTTACATAATTTCTAAACATTTTTATTTAGTTTTGTGAACCTTTTTATAAAACATGGCCATTTATTTGTATTTAAAGGGCTGATGTCTGCTATTGTAGGCTCATTTTGTTAATGTAAGCAACTAATTTAGACGCAAGAACTGGGTGCCGGTGCTGTGAGATGTACATGCTCGGCCAGATTCGGCTCGAAGTCGTGCGTCTTCGGATGCGGAGCCGTGCGCTAAAAGCCGTGCACTGCACACCGCCAAGCGAAATGTGGCCTTGCACACCCAACGCGCATGACCGCCCACACCGCAATGACGACATTTTTGCCGCGCGCACCCTCGCGCTCAGTTTTATCTGATTGTCTTATTTTGTTTACATCTTACTTTACACACTTCAGGGCAGGCTGTTGCAGCTAGCTCAGGGGAGAGACTGTATGACACTAGGTGGTACAGCCTGAGACATGCACAATAAAAAAAAATTGCCTTCTGCATTTTTGTTTTGCTTTTCCCTCCATTGTACCGAACTCGTACCGAACCGTGATGTCTGAACTGAGGTATGAAACGAACCGTGACTTCTGTGTACCGTTCCACCCCTAGTATTAACATTAACATTTTTCATAACTCCATGTAGGACGTTTCTGTACATAAATGTAAGCACTATGGCAGTAGTAATGCAATATTTAGAAAATGTACTCTTGTACTCTTGGTACTCAAGTACTTTTAAAAACAAGTACTTCAGTACTTTTAAAAACAAGTACTTCAGTACTTTTACTTAAGTAGACATCTGACTGTAGTACTTTTACTTGTACTTGAGTAAAATTTAGAAAGGGGTATCTGTACTTTTACTCAAGTAATGAAGCTGTGTACTCTGTCCGCCTCTGGTCATAAATGAGGATATGCTTCAGACTTCTGCTGTTTTAGAATATCCCAGCAAAAATATTAAAGCATTATTTACTTTATGAATCTTTAAGCGTTGAGAATGTGATTTATCAGATTTAGCTGAGAGGAGTCAGTGTGTGTGTGTGTGTGTGTGTGTGTGAGGAGTTAGTGTGTGTGTGAGGAGTCAAGTGTGTGAGGAGTCAAGTGTGTGTGTGTGTGTGTGTGTGTGTGTGTGTGTAAGGAGTCAGTGTGTGTATGTGCGTGTGTGTGAGGAGTCAAGTGTGTGAGGAGTCAAGTGTGTGTGTGTGTGTGTGCGTGTGTGTGAGGAGTCAAGTGTGTGAGGAGTCAAGTGTGTGTGTGTGTGTGTGTGTGTGTGTGAGGAGTCAAGTGTGTGTGTGTGTGTGTGTGTGTGTGTGAAAATGCATCAAGGTGACAACTTCTCTCTGTGGTCATATTTTAATATTCATGTGTCTGTATAACGAGTGTGTTGCAGGCCTGTGTTTTACTGGTTGTCTTCCTCTACAATCCCACTTTTCCACAGCTTTGTGTGAACGGCTAAAACACGGAGTTCGTGACACTGAGGAATGTAAAAATGATTCACTCAGACTTATGGTTTCAAAAATGAGAACGAGGAAAACCCTGAACTCCCTTATCCTTCTCAGTTATGGCCTATAACAAGTATATGAATTTAAAAGTATAATAACAGTCCGATAAAACAGTTGATATACCTTTTAATATTAATATCTTATTGGGCTTAACTGGTGAAATATAAATATTTTTTGTAGATTTCTTTTTAAAATCTCACAACACTTTACGCTTCTTTTCTTCTCGGACCTTTATCATAGTTTAAGAAGAAAGAAAGAAGCCACTCAGGCGAGATGCAGGATGTGGTTTTAACAACTTTAGGTGAAAGAATTGTTAAATGTATTTTGCTGCATTATAAGACGGCCCCAATTAAACCATATAAAAGGTTTGTTTCCTGTCGCTCGGGGCCACAATTCGGGTGGAGACCTACAGTATACACATTTCTGTATCACTGTCTTTGTATTATTCTGAAACTTTTGTAAGTAAAACTAAACCATTTTTTGGTGACTCGAAAAACTTTCAAAATAAGTCTCAAGAGTCATTTTTCTCTAGAAATATCTTTACTTTGTTGTAGTTTAGATATTAATACTAAGCAAACGCCCAGTGAACTGGATCGGACACCGCCGAGGATCCTGAGACATCTTCTAGCATCTTTAACCTGCAGGTAAGAGCAATCTATGAGTGTAATAAGTTATGGGAATGATTTACAGCGGTATACAAATACAACAAATATCAAACCTCTTATTCACATTCCCTCGTATAATTATATATCTGCACTTGTATTGTCTGTTTTCTTTTTTGTCTATTGTGTATTTTTATATACATTTATTTTTCTTTTTACTCATTTTTCTCTTCTCTTGTTTTCTTCAGAGTCGTCCCTCTGGAATCTTCCGTCACAAAGACCAAGTCCTCGTGTGTGTAAGATATAAATCTAGTCCTGAATCTGATATATAAAACTTTTGAACAAGATTATGTTTGAGTTTCCCAGTTCTCTCTTATTGCAGAAATGAATCAATAATAGAGATTTTCTTGGTAACACTTTACAATAAGGTTTCATTAGTGAACATGAACTGAGAATGAACAATACTTCTCCAGCATTTATTAATCTCAATGTTAAAGGGTTAGTTCACCCAAAAATGATCATTATTACTGTCGTTCCACATTAATATCAGACCTTCATCTTCAGAACACAAATTAATATGTTTTAATGAAATGCGAGAGCTTTCTGTCCCTCCATCAGAAGCAATTCACACATTCAAGGTCCAGAACGATGAGAGACATCATTAAAGTTCTCAGTGTGACTCCAGTCGTTTAACTTTAATCTTATGAAGCGACGCGAGTGTGTGTGTGAGAAAAACATCATTTACAGAAAGCTCTCGGTTTCATTAAGATCTTGATTTGTGTTCTGAAGAGGAACGAATGTCTCACAGGTTTGGTAATTAATGACAGAACTTTCATTTTAGGGTGAACTAATTCATTTACTTTTATTTCAGCATTTACTAATACATTATTACAATCAAAAGTTGTTAACATTAGTTAATGCTGTGAACTAACACGAACTAACAATGAACAGATGCTCTAACGTTATAACAAAGATGAACAAATACAGTCACAAATGCTCATGTTAGTTAATACATTAGTGTTAACTAGTGAAACCTTATGGTAAAGTGTTTATTTGTACCGCAATTAAACAAGTAAAAATGTACTTTTCTGGATTTTATGGTTCGTGACAAACAGTGAATCTGCAATCTGACATTTCTATCTTACACAAATCTCCCCAGATCCTGAAGATGCTGTTATTCGTGGTCGTCCTGACTCTCACTCTCCAGCCGGCTCTGAGTGCGGGCTGTGATAAAGTGGGGAAACTAAAACAATATAACACCTTCCTTAAACACCACCTAAACAACAACATCCCCAAGGGTGAGGACATCAGTGAATGGCAGACGTTCATCGGCAAAGAGAAAACCTGGAAAAGGAAGATTCAGTCCTTCTTTCCCGAAGCAGAATATAATAAAGTGTTAAGTGTGTGTTCAACAGGGGGAAAGATATATCCGAGGAGAAACCTCTGCATCAGCAAGGAGACTCTCAACTTCATCACTGTTCACGTCGACCGTAAGAAGAAGAAGGTCACGAGGGTCGAACAAAAGAGTCAACATGTTATTCTTGCCTGTAAAAAAATCAAGAAAGAAAAAAACATTTTTACCTGTCTGCCTGTTCATTTCGAGGTAAATAAAAAGAATAACGAACCAGATAATAATCAGCCAAACTGCAGTGGTTGAGCTCTGGAGCTTTATTCATGATGTTGAAAGTCTGACCGACAGAAATGAGATTCTGGATGATGTCACTCTTAAGCTTTGCTTCTTTCATTTTTATCAAACCAATGTTGAAAAGTGAATTAATGTGTGGATGTCTGCAGATTACACACACACACAGCTTTCTGTTTGCCTTTTGCTTTATTAATATCATTAAATAAAGATCATTAAAAAAAATCTGGATTTTTTCATGAACACACACACACACACACACACACACACACAAAAGTGAGACCAGTGGAGTGAGGACAAAGAGAGTAAAGTGAGGACATGTTGGCCGGTCCTCACTCTCTGAGAGCCTTTAAAGGCCGGTTTGAGGGTCAAGACTTGGTTTTAGGGATCAGGTTATAATGAGGTTAAGGGTCGGTTTAGGGTCAGGGGTCGGGTTAGGCACTTAGTTGTGATGGGTAAGGTTAGGGTAAGTGGCTAGAGATTGCACTGTGTCAATGAATGTCCTCATAAAGACAGATGTACAAGAATGTGTGTGTGTGTGTGTGAGGAGTCAGTGTGTGTGTGTGTGTGTGTGTGTGTGTGTGTGTGTGTGTGTGTGTGTAAGTGTGTGTTATACCAGCAGAGGGAGCCAGAGCATGTGTTCTCTGTTCAGCACTTCTGAGATCATGTTCCCCAGTAACCAAACAGGACACACACACTAGGCTATATATATTATATTTAATCTGCTCGTCATGGATCAGTTCAGTCAGATTAATGTTCATTTAATAACACTGACCCAGGGACATTCCTCGTTCATCATTTCATTAGTGATTCTGTTTCTGAATAAGTCATATTACATGTTGAGAGATATAAAAAACGCACACAGCGAATGTGCTTCTAGTGTTTTATAGAGACGCGATACACTATCAGCACATTTATCCATATTCACTGATGATCTTCATAATCACTAATAATTGTGCTATTGAAAACATGAATATGCTGTGGAAGCTTGAAGATATGCAAATAGTTTAATTTCTGATTCGTTTTCAAAAGATTGTTTTCAGTCGGATTCTGATGTTTTTACTAGAATAACCTAGCAAAAATATTAAAGCATTATTTACTTTATGAATCTTTAAGCGTTGAGAATGTGGCTAAAGTGAGGATTTGTCAGATTTGGCTGAATAATGTTT
>CM040794.1:52674232-52696732 GCA_022829025.1 Squalius cephalus
CATGATTTCAACATTTTTGTCATACTTTACATATATTTCATCATTTAATTTTTGTTATAATAATGATTTAGTATGTAAATCTCATAATTTTGACATTGTACATCATAACTGCTGAAAAAATTCTGACTGAAATTTTGACTTCTCGTCATAGTTTTGAAATTTATTCTCATAATTTTTACTTTTTAATCTCATAATTGACTTAGTATCTCAGAATTTTGATTTAGTATGTCATAATTTAGATTTATGTCATAATTATAATTTTCCAAAGCAAGATTTTTTTTTCTAATCTGGCAGATATGGGATCCATAGACTTAATTTTCTAAATGCAAAATGAAACGTTCCCTTTTCTTGAGATTTGAGCTGCGAGTGTTTCAGGAGAACAGAGCCAGAAACGGGATTTTCCTTCATTTTTCCATTGATTTATGATTCAGCAGATCCGTTGTGAAATAAGCAGAACAGTCCCTCCTTCTTCCTTCATTTACACTCATCTCGCTTCTCGTGTGTGTGTGTGTGTGTGTGTGTGTGTGTGTGTGTGTGAATATCTGCGTGCTGAAACTCACTGATGAGTGATTGTGAAGTTTTGTGTTTATATATATATATATATATATATCATCATCCACGTGTTAGAGTGCATTAAGTAATTGTTTACAATTAAAGTTGTGTATAAATGGTCATTTAAAAAAAACGTGTTTATATTAATGCTGTGCAACGATTAATCACGGTTTTTCTGACGACAAAAGTTTATGTTTACATAATCTATGTGTGTGTAAAGTGTATAATTATTTTATATATATAAATACACACACATGCATGTATATATTTAATAAAAATGTGTTATTTACACATAAAATATTTATATTAATATATAATATAAATTATATTTAAATATATACAGTATATACATGCAAATATTTCTTAAATATATACATGCATGTGTGTGTAGTTATATATACAAAATAATTATACACAGCACACACACATATTTTATGTAAACAAACTTTTATTTTGGATGCAATTATTCGTTGCCCAGCCGTAGTTTAAATATAAATATGAATATCAATCACTTTATAGGGAACAATGCCTAAACACCAGTGTCCCAATTTACCCCAATTATAACGTGGCCAAGATAACATCATTTAAAAGTTGTTTTGATGAAAGATTATGATTCCCAGCAAGGACACATTAAATAAAAAAAATCAATAATTTTTTTTTTTTTAATCAGAGATTTCTGGAGGATCATGTGACACATGTTTTACACGACTGACCGTGAGCATGATGAAACGCTCTTCCGTCTCGCGAGGCGTCCCACCATCCCTCTCTCCCGTAACGCCCTCCCTGATCACACACCGGCGTGTGTGTGTGTGTGGTGTGTGAGGCCATGTGCATCACGTCAGCCTGAGAGAGGCCGTAACACAGCGAAACTCCCGCCGGTTCTGTCGGGTCGCCCGGATCCGCTCGCTGCGGGGAGGCGGAGTCAGTCTGAGGGCTGCCGTCCCATTGGCTGTCGTGATCCGAGTCCGAGCGATCCGGCGGGAAACCCGAGAACTGCTGAACACAGAATATCCAAAATTATATCTGGTGTGTGAATAATTTCTGGTCTGACTGTACATGCGCTCCCATGTCAAACCAAAACTTATTCATTCAGACAAAAGTTTGTGTTTACGTAATATATGCGTGTGTACTATTTAAATATAACATCAATTTCTGTAAGTGAGGAGAGCAAAATAAAGTAAACTGTGACATATTACACCCAATAATTCTTCATTCAGTGACTACCAGTGACATTTATAAAACTTTAGGACCAAAACTTATTCTGTGTGTGAGTGTGTGAGAGTGTGTGTGAGTGTGTGTGAGAGTGTGTGTGAGTGTGTGTGAGTGTGTGTGAGAGTGTGTGTGAGTGTGTGTCAGAGTGTGTGAGTGTGTGCGAGTGTGTGTGTGAGTGTGTGTGAGTGTGTGTGAGAGTGTGTGAGTGTGTGTGAGTGTGTGAGAGTGTGTGTGAGTGTGTATGAGATTGTGTGTGAGTGTGTGTGAGTGTGAGTGTGAGTGTGTGTGAGTGTGTGTGAGAGTGTGTGTGAGTGTGTGTCAGAGTGTGTGAGTGTGTGCGAGTGTGTGTGTGAGTGTGTGTGAGTGTGTGTGAGAGTGTGTGAGTGTGTGTGAGTGTGTGAGAGTGTGTGTGAGTGTGTGTGAGATTGTGTGTGAGTGTGTGTGAGTGTGAGTGTGTGTGAGTGTGTGTGAGAGTGTGTGTGAGAGTGTGTGAGTGTGTGTGAGTGTGTGTGAGTGTGAGTGTGTGTGAGTGTGTGTGAGTGTGTGTGAGTGTGTGTGAGAGTGTGTAAGTTGTGTGTGAGTGTGTGTGTGAGAGTGTGTGTGAGTGTGTGTGAGAGTGTGAGTGTGTGTGTGAGTGTGTGAGTGTGAGTGTGTGTGAGTGTGTGAGTGTGTGAGTGTGAGTGTGTGTGAGTGTGTGTGAGAGTGTGTGTGAGTGTGTGTGAGAGTGTGTGAGTGTGTGTGAGTGTGTGTGAGTGTGTGTGAGAGTGTGTGTGAGTGTGTGTGTGAGAGTGTGTGAGTGTGTGTGAGTGTGTGTGAGAGTGTGTGTGAGAGTGTGTGAGTGTGTGTGAGTGTGTGAGAGTGTGTGTGAGATTGTGTGTGAGTGTGTGTGAGTGTGAGTGTGTGTGAGTGTGTGTGAGAGTGTGTGTGAGTGTGTGTGAGAGTGTGTGAGTGTGTGTGAGTGTGTGTGTGAGAGTGTGTGAGTGTGTGTGAGAGTGTGAGTGTGAGTGTGTGTGTGAGTGTGTGAGTGTGTGTGAGTGTGTGTGAGTGTGTGAGTGTGAGTGTGTGTGAGTGTGTGTGAGAGTGTGTGTGAGTGTGTGTGAGAGTGTGTGAGTGTGTGAGTGTGTGTGTGAGTGTGTGTGAGTGTGTGTGAGAGTGTGTGAGTGTGTGTGAGTGTGTGAGAGTGTGTGTGAGTGTGTGTGAGATTGTGTGTGAGTGTGTGTGAGTGTGTGTGAGTGTGTGTGAGAGTGTGTGTGAGTGTGTGTGAGTGTGTGTGAGAGTGTGTGTGAGTGTGTGTGTGTGAGTGTGTGTGTGAGAGTGTGTGAGAGTGTGTATGAGTGTGTGAGTGTGTGAGAGTGTGTGTGAGTGTGTGTGAGTGCGTGAGAGTGCGTAAGAGTGTGTATGAGTGTGTGAGTGTGTGAGAGTGTGTGTGTGAGTGTGTGAGTGTGTGTGAGTGCGTGAGAGTGCGTGAGAGTGCGTGAGAGTGTGTGTGAGTGTGTGTGTGTGTGTGTGTGTGACACCTGTGAGTAAGGAGAAACTGAGATCTTGCTCCTGTTGGACACCGGAGGTTTGTCCTCGCGCTCCTGATGGTTCGTGTACGGGAACGCCGGTTTACTGGGATTCAACTGGTCCAGCGAGAGCAGCAGGCCTTTATATTCAGTGTCCCTAAACACACACACACACACACACACACACACACACACACACACACACACAGACACACACACACTCATGTGTTAACACTTTATAACACTGTTCCTTCATTAATGAATAACTACAGGAACACACGAGTAACGCACTATTAACACTCCAGTAACTACATTAACTAACAACAAACTCTGATTAATGAATTAGTAAGTATTATCGCTCAGTTAAATGAAGTAGTTCACTATTAGATAATCAATAACTAATATTTTTCATATCTCTCAGAGAACTACTATATACAGGTTCATAATTAATATCAATAATAATAATGTATAATACTCATTATCTACTTTTGAGATTTTGAGATTTTTGTAAGATTTTGAATATTAATTCCTTCCTTCCGATGGATTTGGATTTGTTCCCATTACCTACCTTATATAATACATTATTACTATTGATATTAATTTAGCAATTAAATAAAAAAATTAATAAATAAATAATTTATTAATTAATTTTTAAAATACTGATCCAAATAATGAGTAGTTCCTTTAGAAAAATGTATTAACACTTTAGTCATTACTACTGGGTTACTGTTACCTACCTTATATAATACATTATTAATTATGAACCTGTATATTTGCACATTTAACTGAGCGCTATTACACACTAGTTCATTAATCAGAGTTTGTTGTTAGTTAATGTAGTTACTGGAGTGTTAATAGTGCGTTACTCATGTGTTCCTGTAGTTATTCATTAATAAAGGAACAGTGTTATAAAGTGTAAGCCCTCATGTTATTATGATGATGTCACTGACTGTGGCAGTCGTGACCCCTGACCCCTGAGCGCTTGTGAAATGTCTCTCATTGATTTCACACCTGTGGTTTTGTGTTGGTGACCTTTGACCCCGTAGCCTCTATCTGAACCCCTGAGCGGACTGGGACAGACAGTAAACAGCCTTTATTCGGCTCTTATCAGGAACATGTACGTTTGTTTAATGAGACGCAGGTTTTCATCATTTCTGATGTTGATGTTGAACTGTGAGTTTCAGACGACCTCAGTTTGACCCCGCACTTAAAATAAGAGTTCATCATGACACGTCCATTTCATGCCAAAACTTAAGCTCTTTTATATGAACTAAAAATCTGCAGCTCTCAAATCTCATTTGCATAAATGCATATTCAAATTTGGCGTGTGAAGACGTGTTCATACATCATAAAGTTAAACGCATCTCCACAAATGGAGTAAATGATTGAAATCTCCTGAAATACTGTCGCTTTTCCACTTTTTTGATTCCTGGACACTGGTGTGTGTGAGGAGTGTGTGTGAGGAGTGTGTGTGAGGTGTGTGAGTAAGGAGTGTGTGTGAAGAGTGTGTGTGAGGTGTGTGTGTGAGGAGTGTGTGTTGTGAACGTGCGACTCACGTGAGGACGTAATTGACGCTGACGATGCAGTGCGGTCGAGACGAGCGGCTGTTGTGGACGATTGTGGCGTAACTCTGAACCCAAACCCATCCGCCGTGCTTCGACAAGAAGCGGTAATACTTAGTGGTGACCTGTCCTTTCACAAGCACTGCACACACACACACACACACACACACACACACACACACACAGATCACATGTATGAAACATTAAACTGCTCTTAAATGGCTCATGTTTCACTTTACAAAAAGCTCCCATTAGATAATGTTGTGTTACACTCTTAGAAGAGAAGGGTCCATCAGATGCTCTATATATATATACTGTATATAAACTCTCCATCACACTGTGCCACTATGGAAGCTTGTTTCCGCCACAGAATAAAACATAAAAAAGATAATTGCGACTTTTTATCTCACAATTCTGACTTTTTTTCTTGCAATTCTGACTTTATAACACACAATTCGGAGTTATAGAGTCAGAATTGTGTGATATAAAGTCACAATAATGTATTAAAGTCAGAATTGCGAGATATAAACTTGCAAGTCTGACTTTATATCATGCAACTGGGAGTTATAAAGTCAGAATTGCAAGAAAAAAAAGTCAGAATTGCGAGTTTATTTCTCACATTTGTGTTTATATCTCGCAATTCTGACTTTATATCTCGCAATTCTGACTTTATATCTCGCAATTCAGACTTTATATCTCGCAATTCAGACTTTATATGTCTCACAATTCTGACTTTATATCTCGCAATTCTGACTTTATATCTCGCAATTCAGACTTTATATCTCGCAATTCAGACTTTATATCTCGCAATTCAGACTTTATATGTCTCACAATTCTGACTTTATATCACGCAATTCTGACTTTATATCTCGCAATTCTGACTTTATATCTCGCAATTCTGACTTTATATCTCGCAATTCAGACTTTATATCTCGCAATTCTGACTTTATATCTCGCAATTCAGACTTTATATCTCGCAATTCTGACTTTATATCTCGCAATTCAGACTTTATATCTCGCAATTCAGACTTTATATCTCGCAATTCAGACTTTATATCTCGCAATTCTGACTTTATATCGCAATTCAGACTTTATATCTCGCAATTCTGACTTTATATCTCACAATTCTGACTTTATATCTCGCAATTCTGACTTTATATCACGCAATTCTGACTTTATCTCGCAATTCAGACTTTATATCTCGCAATTCTGACTTTATATCTCACAATTCTGACTTTATCTCGCAATTCTGACTTTATATCACGCAATTCTGACTTTATATCTCACAATTCTGACTTTATATCACGCAATTCTGACTTTATCTCGCAATTCTGACTTTATATCACGCAATTCTGACTTTATATCTCACAATTCTGACTTTATATCTCGCAATTCTGACTTTATCTCGCAATTCTGACTTTATCTCGCAATTCTGACTTTATATCACGCAATTCTGACTTTATATCTCACAATTCAGACTTTATATCACGCAATTCAGACTTTATCTCGCAATTCAGACTTTATATCTCGCAATTCTGACTTTATATCTCACAATTCTGACTTTATATCTCGCAATTCAGACTTTATATCTCACAATTCTGACTATATATCTCGCAATTCAGACTTTATATCTCGCAATTCAGACTTTATATCTCGCAATTCAGACTTTATATCTCGCAATTCTGACTTTATATCTCACAATTCTGACTTTATATCTCGCAATTCTGACTTTATATCTCGCAATTCAGACTTTATATCTCGCAATTCAGACTTTATATCTCGCAATTCAGACTTTATATCTCGCAATTCAGACTTTATATCTCGCAATTCTGACTTTATATCTCGCAATTCAGACTTTATATCTCGCAATTCTGACTTTATATCTCGCAATTCTGACTTTATATCTCGCAATTCAGACTTTATATCTCGCAATTCAGACTTTATATCTCGCAATTCTGACTTTATATCTCGCAATTCAGACTTTATATCTCGCAATTCTGACTTTATATCTCGCAATTCAGACTTTATATCTCGCAATTCAGACTTTATATCTCGCAATTCTGACTTTATATCTCGCAATTCAGACTTTATATCTCGCAATTCTGACTTTATATCTCGCAATTCTGACTTTATATCACGCAATTCTGACTTTATATCTCACAATTCTGACTTTATATCTCGCAATTCTGACTTTATATCTCGCAATTCAGACTTTATATCTCACAATTCTGACTATATATCTCACAATTCAGACTTTATATCTCGCAATTCAGACTTTATATCTCGCAATTCAGACTTTATATCTCGCAATTCTGACTTTATATCTCACAATTCTGACTTTATATCTCGCAATTCTGACTTTATATCTCACAATTCTGACTTTATCTCGCAATTCAGACTTTATATCTCGCAATTCTGACTTTATATCTCACAATTCTGACTTTATCTCGCAATTCTGACTTTATATCACGCAATTCTGACTTTATATCTCACAATTCTGACTTTATATCTCGCAATTCTGACTTTATATCTCACAATTCTGACTTTATATCTCGCAATTCTGACTTTATATCTCACAATTCTGACTTTATCTCGCAATTCAGACTTTATATCTCGCAATTCTGACTTTATATCTCACAATTCTGACTTTATATCTCGCAATTCTGACTTTATATCACGCAATTCTGACTTTATATCTCACAATTCTGACTTTATATCTCGCAATTCTGACTTTATCTCGCAATTCAGACTTTATATCTCGCAATTCTGACTTTATATCTCACAATTCTGACTTTATATCTCACAATTCTGACTTTATCTCGCAATTCAGACTTTATATCTCGCAATTCTGACTTTATATCTCACAATTCTGACTTTATATCTCGCAATTCTGACTTTATATCTCGCAATTCTGACTTTATATCTCACAATTCTGACTTTATCTCGCAATTCTGACTTTATATCACGCAATTCTGACTTTATATCTCACAATTCTGACTTTATATCACGCAATTCTGACTTTATCTCGCAATTCTGACTTTATATCACGCAATTCTGACTTTATATCTCACAATTCTGACTTTATATCTCGCAATTCTGACTTTATCTCGCAATTCTGACTTTATCTCGCAATTCTGACTTTATATCACGCAATTCTGACTTTATATCTCACAATTCAGACTTTATATCACGCAATTCTGACTTTATCTCGCAATTCTGACTTTATATCACACAATTCTGACTTTATATCTCACAATTCTGACTTTATATCTCGCAATTCTGACTTTATATCTCGCAATTCTGACTTTATATCTCACAATTCAGACTTTATATCTCGCAATTCTGACTTTATATCACGCAATTCTGACTTTATATCTCGCAATTCTGACTTTATATCTCGCAATTCTGACTTTATTTGTCGCAATTCTGAGAAATAAAGTCAGAATTGTGAGATAAAATGTAAAATGTAAAAATCAATTTTATTGTGAGATAAAATTCTGTGGCGGAAACAATCTTCTATAGTGCCACAGTCATATGCTCCGAACAAACATATAATCCTCCAACGCGATATATATACAGTATATATATATATGAAAAACAGTAGTTCATTAGAAGTGAATAACAGTACGATTACAGTATGTTTTACTGTATTATGAAGACTCACAGAGGTGATGAGCGCAGCGCAGGTGAAAACTGTCACAGCTGTGCACGTGATGATACAGGGTCTTCTCAATCAGGTCCTGTGGTTCATATCCTGTCAGCTCTGAAACCCTTGTAGACACAGAACAACAAGAATCAGCGCTGACCGTGAAACTAATCACGTTCTTCCTCAGAGTTTCTGTCTCGTTTTCCAGCACTAATATCTGGACATTCTTAAATCAAGATGCTTTTACTGGAGAAGAAGAATGACTGAAGATATTAAGATGTGAAAAATCATCAAAATGAAGTGAGTTTGTGTTTAAAACAAGAACAAATATCTGCCAATGGAGTCAGAAAAATAAACTTAATTCACAGAGAAAACAGGATTATTTTTCTGACTCCATTTACAGATATTTGCTCTTGTTTTAAACACAAACTCACTTCATTTTGATGCATTTTTCAGAAAACAAAACTTTACAAGCTAACAAAAATATATCCCAAGAATTTTTTCCTTGAACGTTTAGGGAACAGTAACATTGTATCATTCTTCAAACATTATGGAACGTTACTTTTGAATCTGAACTTTCTGAAACATGTAGAAACATTTAAAAACTGTTACGTTTAAAAACCGTTACATTTAAAAACCGTTACATTTAAAAACTGTTACATTTAAAAACGAACATCCAACTGAAACATTCCAGAAAAAGTAAATTCATTTTGATTTAAGAATGTTTCGATATTTGCACTGGAAAACGAGACAGAAACACTGATTTTTACCGGTGTAACGGTGTGTGTCCTGTATATTACCTCGAGTCCAGGAAGATGAGCTTCATATCCAGACTGGCCCGAAACATGAACATGTTGCTGTGAAGCTTGATCTCGGTGACGGCGCTGGGCGGTAAAGTGTGTCCGACCGCCACCAGACCCACGTTCTGATAACAGCCGTCGAACAGAGACGAGTCCAGACCGAACGGCCGGATCTTCAGATACCCACTGCAGTGGATCACCTGAGGGTCAAAGGTCAACTCTGTTAGTGTCTATTAGTGTTACATAATGCAGCGTCTAAACTCAAAATATGAATAAAACTGTACCTTATATCCTCCACTCGTGAGCCCGGCGTTACGTTTCGCCAAAACACATTTCATCCTCAAGAAGAACGATCGCTCAACTTCATACTCTAAAATGAGGAAAATTCACATTCATTGACTGGTTTTCCGGGTAAGGGTTCGGGTTATCAGGAAACGCTCCCATAAACCTTTACTAAATGTTAAAGTCTCCCTGTGGTGAAAATCCAGCTTTTAATGTGGTTTATCACTGTTTATATGTGGTGTTGTTAATGTGCTTTAAGACAAACCATGTGTAAATTCATAAGTCGACAGCATTGCTGAGTATTTCCTCCTTAAAACTGCAGTGAACCAAAGACAGTCTCAAAAACACGCTTTGAAATCGCTGGTGTTTCTGACGTCACAAACTACCTTGTAACCAATCAGATCAACGTGTGATCGTCAACCAGTGGATCTCTGAGCTGAGTGAGTGAGTGGAGGCGGGGCTCATTTGCATATTCATAGAACCGCGTATACTAAATGAGGCAAGGATGTCGAGTTACATTTATAGAAGATATTTTATGACATGAATTATTTTTCAATGAAAAAACTTTAAAATATGACATTTTTGTGATCAAAGATGAGTTTTAAGGGATAAAATGATTGATGACAGGGGACTTTAAGATAAAACAATGTTTAAATAACATTTATAGAACGGTCTTATAACATTATTAAAGCAGTCATGATATGAGAAATGAAATTTGCCGTGATCTTTTGACATATAAGAAGTGTTTATACCATTAAAAGATTCTGCAAGTTTCAGAGCTTAAAACATCCTCTTCATTATAAACACAGCAGTATTTAATCAAGCTCAAAAACACACGGGATCTTTGATGTCACATGGGCTAATTCATTTGCATATGCCCGCCTCCATAACAAGACATCGACCAATTAGAACTGTGTGGGAATTACTCTGTTGTTCTAGATAGAGTGAATGTGCAAACCAAGTCTGATCTCTTACCTTGGACGAAGTGTGTGTGATACGACGGTTGTGGCGTCAGGACCGCCGCCATCTCGTCATGATCGGCCGGATGAACATATTCATAAATACTGTTTCCCGTCAACTCTACCTGTGTGAAAGGACTTCTGTAATTCTACTGGAGCAATTGTGAGATAAAAATTCGCAATTATCTTTTAAAAATATTTTATTGTGGCGGAAACAAGCGTCCATAGTGCCACAGCTCCGAACAAACATATAATCCTCCGATGATATATATATATATATGTGACCCTGGACCACAAAACCAGTCACAAGGGTCAATTTTTTGAAATTGAGATTTATACATCATCTGACGCTGAATAAATAATCTTTCCATTCAGGTATGGTTTGTTAGGATAGGACAATATTTGGCCGAGATACAACTATTAAAAATCTGGAATCTGAGGGTGCAAAAAAATCGAAACATTGAGAAAATCTCCTTTAAAGTTGTTCATTTATGTTGGCGATTGTGCTGCATTCACTCACAGAAATAAAGGTTTTATATATTTACGGGAGGAAATTTACAAAATATCTTCATGGAACATGATCTTTACTTAATATCCTCATGATTTTTGGCATAAAAGAAAAATCGATAATTTTGACCCATATAATATATTGTTGGCTATTGCCACAAATATACCCGTGCGACTCGAGACTGGTGACATGATCCAGGGTCACACACACACACAGACACACACACACACACACACACACATATGAAGCATGGCAGCCGTCAGATGTTAGTGTGTTCTTCACCTGTGAGAGTCCCAGATGAACCGACGCCGTCTCAGAAATATACATGATCTTTCCGTCTGCAGCAACTACAAATATAAACCCGTCTAACGTCTGCAGATCAAGAACATCAGACAGGTCATGACAGAAACACACAACAATCTGCGAAGAAGCTTCGTTAGACACGAGAACCAGGCATGCGTGTTTCCTTGTTACATATGTTACATGTACTTACCATAGTAATAACAGTAAATCATGCATAATTACATGCAACTAACCCTCAACCAAACCCTAACCCTATAGTAAGCACATGTAGTTGATTAATATCACTCATAGTTACAATGTAACAATGACACCTTAAAATAGTGTAACCGTTGTTATTATTTACATGTAAAACATTTCCTGCAATATTTCTCAATTATTAAAGCCGATGATAATAATAAAAAAAGTCGTAATATTACCTGGAGCATCTTGCTGATTATTACCTGGAGTAAATGCGATCCGAGCTCTTGCGCAGTGTTATCTGCAGATCTGGCTCGACCCCACACTTCCCCCAATCCTACAGACACCAACACACACACCATCATCAACACACACACACCTTCATCAATAACACCAACACACACACCTTCATCAATAACTACAGGCACCAACACACACACCTTCATCAATAACACCAACACACACACCTTCATCAATAACTACAGACATCAACACACACACCTTCAATAACTACAGACATCAACACACACCTTCATCAATAACTACAGACATCAACACACACACCTTCATCAATAACTACAGACACCAACACACACACACCTTCATCAATAACTACAGACACCAACACACACACCTTCATCAATAACTACAGACACCAACACACACACACCTTCATCAATAACTACAGACACCAACACACACACCTTCAATAACTACAGACACCAACACACACACCTTCAATAACTACAGACATCAACACACACACATTCATCAATAACTACAGACATCAACACACACACCTTCATCAATAACTACAGACACCAACACACACACCTTCATCAATAACTACACACCTCAACACACACACCTTCATCAATAACTACAGACACCAACACACACACCTTCATCAATAACTACAGACACCAACACACACACCTTCATCAATAACTACAGACACAACACACACACACCTTCAATAACTACAGACACCAACACACACACCTTCATCAATAACTACAGACACCAACACACACCTTCAATAACTACAGACACCAACACACACACCTTCATCAATAACTACAGACACCAACACACACACCTTCAATAACTACAGACATCAACACACACACCTTCATCAATAACTACAGACACCAACACACACACCTTCATCAATAACTACAGACACCAACACACACACCTTCATCAATAACTACAGACACCAACACACACACCTTCATCAATAACTACAGACACCAACACACACACCTTCATCAATAACTACAGACACCAACACACACACACCTTCAATAACTAGACACCAACACACACACCTTCATCAATAACTACAGACACCAACACACACACCTTCAATAACTACAGACATCAACACACACACCTTCATCAATAACTACAGACACCAACACACACCTTCATCAATAACTACAGACACCAACACACACACCTTCATCAATAACTACAGACACCAACACACACACCTTCATCAATAACTACACACCTCAACACACATACCTTCAATAACTACAGACATCAACACACACACACCTTCATCAATAACTACAGACACCAACACACACACACCTTCAATAACTAGACACCAACACACACACCTTCATCAATAACTACAGACACCAACACACACACCTTCAATAACTACAGACATCAACACACACACCTTCATCAATAACTACAGACATCAACACACACCTTCATCAATAACTACAGACACCAACACACACACCTTCATCAATAACTACAGACACCAACACACACACCTTCATCAATAACTACACACCTCAACACACATACCTTCAATAACTACAGACATCAACACACACACCTTCATCAATAACTACAGACATCAACACACACACCTTCATCAATAACTACAGACATCAACACACACACCTTCATCAATAACTACAGACATCAACACACACACCTTCAATAACTACAGACACCAACACACACACCTTCATCAATAACTACAGACATCAACACACACACCTTCATCAATAACTACAGACACCAACACACACACCTTCATCAATAACTACACACCTCAACACACATACCTTCAATAACTACAGACATCAACACACACACCTTCATCAATAACTACAGACATCAACACACACACCTTCATCAATAACTACAGACATCAACACACACACCTTCATCAATAACTACAGACATCAACACACACACCTTCAATAACTACAGACACCAACACACACACCTTCATCAATAACTACAGACATCAACACACACACCTTCATCAATAACTACAGACATCAACACACACACCTTCATCAATAACTACAGACATCAACACACACACCTTCATCAATAACTACAGACATCAACACACACACCTTCAATAACTACAGACACCAACACACACACCTTCATCAATAACTACAGACATCAACACACACACCTTCATCAATAACTACAGACATCAACACACACACCTTCATCAATAACTACAGACATCAACATACACACCTTCATCAATAACTACAGACATCAACACACACACCTTCAATAACTACAGACACCAACACACACACCTTCATCAATAACTACAGACATCAACACACACACCTTCATCAATAACTACAGACATCAACACACACACCTTCATCAATAACTACAGACATCAACACACACACCTTCATCAATAACTACAGACATCAACACACACACCTTCAATAACTACAGACATCAACACACACACCTTCATCAAGAACTACAGACATCAACACACACACCTTCATCAATAACTACAGACACCAACACACACACCTTCATCAATAACTACACACCTCAACACACACACCTTCATCAATAACTACAGACATCAACACACACACCTTCATCAATAACTACAGACATCAACACACACACACACACACCTTCATCAATAACTACAGACATCAACACCCACACCTTCATCAATAACTACAGACATCAACACACACCTTCAATAACTACAGACATCAACACACACACCTTCATCAATAACTACACACCTCAACACACACACCTTCATCAATAACTACAGACATCAACACACACACACACCTTCATCAATAACTACAGACATCAACACACACACCTTCATCAATAACTACAGACACCAACACACACACCTTCATCAATAACTACAGACATCAACACACACACCTTCAATAACTACAGACATCAACACACACACCTTCAATAACTACAGACATCAACACACACACCTTCATCAATAACTACAGACATCAACACACACACCTTCATCAATAACTACAGACACCAACACACACACCTTCATCAATAACTACAGACATCAACACACACACCTTCAATAACTACAGACATCAACACACACACCTTCAATAACTACAGACATCAACACACACACCTTCATCAATAACTACAGACACCAACACACACACCTTCATCAATAACTACAGACATCAACACATACACCTTCATCAATAACTAGACATCAACACACACACACACACCTTCATCAATAACTACAGACATCAACACACACACCTTCATCAATAACTACAGACACCAACACACACACCTTCATCAATAACTACAGACATCAACACACACACCTTCAATAACTACAGACATCAACACACACACACCTTCAATAACTACAGACATCAACACACACACCTTCAATAACTACAGACATCAACACACACACCTTCATCAATAACTACAGACACCAACACACACACCTTCATCAATAACTACACACCTCAACACACACACCTTCATCAATAACTACAGACACCAACACACACACCTTCATCAATAACTACAGATACCAACACACACACCTTCATCAATAACTACAGACATCAACACACACACCTTCAATAACTACAGACATCAACACACACACCTTCATCAATAACTACAGACACCAACACACACACCTTCATCAATAACTACAGATACCAACACACACACCTTCATCAATAACTACAGACATCAACACACACACCTTCAATAACTACAGACATCAACACACACACCTTCATCAATAACTACAGACATCAACACACACACCTTCATCAATAACTACAGACACCAACACACACACCTTCATCAATAACTACAGACATCAACACACACACCTTCAATAACTACAGACATCAACACACACACCTTCATCAATAACTACAGACACCAACACACACCTTCATCAATAACTACAGACATCAACACACACACCTTCAATAACTACAGACATCAACACACACACCTTCAATAACTACAGACATCAACACACACACCTCAACACACACACTTTCATCAATAACTACACACCTCAACACACACACCTTCATCAATAACTACAGACACCAACACACACACCTTCATCAATAACTACAGACATCAACACACACACCGTCATCAATAACTACAGACATCAACACACACACCTTCATCAATAACTACAGACATCAACACACACACCTTCATCAATAACTACAGACATCAACACACACACCTTCATCAATAACTACAGACATCAACACACACACCTTCATCAATAACTACAGACATCAACACACACACCTTCATCAATAACTACAGACATCAACACACACACGTTCATCAATAACTACAGACATCAACACACACACCTTCATCAATAACTACAGACATCAACACACACACCTTCATCAATAACTACAGACATCAACACACACACCGTCATCAATAACTACAGACATCAACACACACACCTTCATCAATAACACCAACACACACACCTTCATCAATAACTACAGACATCAACACACACACCTTCATCAATAACACCAACACACACACCTTCATCAATAACTACAGACATCAACACACACACCTTCATCAATAACACCAACACACACACCTTCATCAATAACTACAGACATCAACACACACACCTTCAATAACTACAGACACCAACACACACACCTTCATCAATAACTACAGACATCAACACACACACCTTCATCAATAACTACAGACATCAACACACACACCTTCATCAAGAACTACAGACATCAACACACACACCTTCATCAATAACTACAGACATCAACACACACACCGTCATCAATAACTACAGACACCAACACACACACCTTCATCAATAACTACAGACATCAACACACACACCGTCATCAATAACTACAGACATCAACACACACACCTTCATCAATAACTACACCTTCAATAACTACAGACACCAACACACACACCTTCATCAATAACACCAACACACACACCTTCATCAATAACTACAGACATCAACACAAACACCTTGATCAATAACTACAGACACCAACACACACACCTTCATCAATAACTACAGACATCAACACACACACCTTCATCAATAACTACAGACATCAACACACACACCTTGATCAATAACTACAGACATCAACACACACACCTTGATCAATAACTACAGACATCAACACACACACCTTCATCAATAACTACAGACATCAACACACACACCTTCATCAATAACTACAGACATCAACACACACACCTTGATCAATAACTACAGACATCAACACACACACCTTGATCAATAACTACAGACATCAACACACACACCTTCATCAATAACTACAGACATCAACACACACACACACCTTGATCAATAACTACAGACACCAACACACACACCTTCATCAATAACACCAACACACACACCTTCATCAATAACTACAGACATCAACATAAACACCTTGATCAATAACTACAGACATCAACACACACACCTTCATCAATAACTACAGACATCAACACACACACCTTGATCAATAACTACAGACATCAACACACACACCTTCATCAATAACTACAGACATCAACACACACACACACCTTGATCAATAACTACAGACATCAACACACACACCTTCATCAATAACTACAGACATCAACACACACACACCTTCATCAATAACTACAGACATCAACACACACACACCTTCATCAATAACTACAGACATCAACACACACACCTTCATCAATAACTACAGACATCAACACACACACCTTCATCAATAACTACAGACATCAACACACACACCGTCATCAATAACTACAGACATCAACACACACACCTTCATCAATAACACCAACACACACACCTTCATCAATAACTACAGACATCAACACAAACACCTTCATCAATAACACCAACACACACACCTTCATCAATAACTACAGACATCAACACATACACCTTCATCAATAACACCAACACACACACCTTCATCAATAACTACAGACATCAACACACACACCTTCATCAATAACTACAGACATCAACACACACACCTTCAATAACTACAGACACCAACACACACACCTTCATCAATAACTACAGACACCAACACACACACCTTCATCAATAACTAAAGACATCAACACACACACCTTCATCAATAACTACAGACATCAACACACACACCTTCAATAACTACAGACATCAACACACACACACACACCTTCAATAACTACAGACACCAACACACACACCTTCATCAATAACTACAGACACCAACACACACACCTTCATCAATAACTACAGACATCAACACACACACCTTCATCAATAACTACAGACACCAACACACACACACCTTCATCAATAACTACAGACATCAACACACACACCTTCAATAACTACAGACATCAACACACACACCTTCAATAACTACACACCTCAACACACACGCACCTTCATCAATAACTACAGACATCAACACACACACACACACCTTCATCAATAACTACAGACATCAACACACACACACACACCTTCATCAATAACTACAGACATCAACACACACACCTTCAATAACTACAGACATCAACACACACACCTTCAATAACTACACACCTCAACACACACGCACCTTCATCAATAACTACAGACATCAACACACACACACACACCTTCATCAATAACTACAGACATCAACACACACACCTTCAATAACTACAGACATCAACACACACACCTTCAATAACTACACACCTCAACACACACGCACCTTCATCAATAACTACAGACATCAACACACACACCTTCAATAACTACACACCTCAACACACACGCACCTTCATCAATAACTACAGACATCAACACACACACCTTCATCAATAACTACAGACATCAACACACACACCTTCATCAATAACTACAGACACCAACACACACACCTTCATCAATAACTACAGACACCAACACACACACACCTTCATCAATAACTACAGACATCAACACACACACCTTCAATAACTACAGACATCAACACACACACCTTCAATAACTACACACCTCAACACACACGCACCTTCATCAATAACTACAGACATCAACACACACACACACACCTTCATCAATAACTACAGACATCAACACACACACACACACCTTCATCAATAACTACAGACATCAACACACACACCTTCAATAACTACAGACATCAACACACACACCTTCAATAACTACACACCTCAACACACACGCACCTTCATCAATAACTACAGACATCAACACACACACCTTCATCAATAACTACAGACACCAACACACACACCTTCATCAATAACTACAGACATCAACACACACACCTTCATCAATAACATCAACACACACACCTTCATCAATAACTACAGACACCAACACACACACCTTCATCAATAACTACAGACACCAACACACACACCTTCATCAATAACTACAGACACCAACACACACACCTTCATCAATAACTACAGACATCAACACACACACCTTCAACACACACACCTTCATCAATAACTACAGACACCAACACACACACCTTCATCAATAACTCCAATCACACGATTGGAGAATTTAGCGGTTTTTGTGCACTTTGGTATATTTCATATTCAACTTACATGTTTAGATTCAGCTATAATTGAATCTGTTTTTAAGACTTTTATAATATTTTATAAAATATAATAATAATTTTATTGTTATTATCTGTAATTGTATAATTTATATACTCATAATCCTTATTATAACATTCTGTGTGATACTGATAAATGGTGTGTGTGTGTGTGTGTGTGTGCGTGTGTGTGTGTGTGTGTGAGAGAGAGAGAGAGAGAGAGAGAGAGAGAGAGAGAGAGAGAGAGAGAGAGAGAGAGAGAGAGTAATTTTATCGATAGTGTGAGTGAATCTAAGCTCGTGAACAAACAGTGCTGTCAGGAAAGCAAATCACGGACATCCGCCGCAAACACGCGCAAATCACGTGACTGACATGTTAATACACACAACCCTGGATATGCCACGTGTAGGCCTACACACACACACACACACAAACACACACATACACGCACGCACACACACACTCTCTCTCTCTCTTTCGCACACACACACACACACTGCTGGACTCTTGCCCGGTTTCTGAATTGATCCATTAGTGTAATTATTCGCACATTGCCGTTATAGGGACTATAACGACCAAATGTAAAAATAAAAAAACTGATTTTCTTTTTTCTTTTTTTTTACAGAAAATGTAGAACGAAGGTTAGCCTAATAAATCTATTGCAATTATAATACATTATTACTCTATATTATTTTACTACTATTATTATTGGCCTACATTTTGGCCTTGAGTGGATTTTATTCAGTTTGCGTTTCCTCCACATTTGTATTTTTCCAAAGCTGATAAATATGAAAGTGAAAAGGCAGCGTGCAGATATTGTGTTTATTAGATCGCAGGCGCAGAAAAATAATGTAACGCAGGACACAAAATTAAGTGTGTTTTTCGACTGAGTGGTTTTATTTATACGAGTTTTTAAAGTTTGTTGTCATTTGATTTTAATAATCTTATTAAGCTATCTGACTTTGCAGGGTCTCTGATCAAACATTTATTCTCCACAGATTTGGGTAAATGTAAACAACATTACGGTGTGACGAACACTTCGAACATTTCCACCCAAAATAAAATGCTTTAATTATCATATTTCACGTTGATAATTGTGTTGGCATCGCTGTAAAATAAGCTGCTTAATTAATGAAAATTATGTTTCTCACAGATATAGCTTCAAAGAAAGAAGTCAATTATAATTTCATCTGTTTCTTAAGTGACTCGTGCTCGCGGAGTCCAGACAGCCTCACGCGCGCCCGGTGTAATGAGCGCGCAGAGTGCGCAGGCACGCTCGTGACCGCGAGAGATCAGGGCAACTCATCCTCTCACAAACCCCTCTCTCTCTCTCTCTCTCTCTCTCTCTCTCTCTCTCTCTCTCTCTCTCTCTGCCTATCTATCTATCTATCTATCTATCTTCAGGCTCACGGTCAGTTACTTTCACACTCCTAAAAATAATCAGATATCAAAGAAAAAAAAAAAAAACTGGTTCAAAGTCTAATATCGAGAACCTTTTTTATGACTTATTTTCCTGCTTTAAACAGCCGAAATATCAAGCGCTGTCGAAAATTACAGTATTTATATTTCCAAGCATTTCAAACACACTGGAAAACATTTAGAATCTGAACAATTAGTTGATGTATTTCCTGTGAAGTGAAATCGATATGAAACGCGAAGCACTTTTCTATATTTAATGTTCCAGTTATTTTTATCTGTAAAAAACAGCCCGTTATTCTGCATGATATTGCAAACTGGTATTCTTACCATATTGTTGTAATATAGTCGTAATTATTGTCGGTTTGGTTTGGGCTTAGTTGCGTGTAATAATGCATAATTTACAGTTATTAACTGTAACGTCACTGTATAAATGTATCTTGATTTAAGAATGTTTAAATATTTGCACTGGAAAACAAGACAATATATACAAATAAAGTGCAACCTAATCAAGCTATAATGAAAGAAAAAATACACGTTTTAAACACACATCATGTGAATGCAGCTTCACTGTCACTGTGACAGAAATACACTAATTTCGAGCTAGTCCATATTTTTAGAGCGTTTTGAATGCAGATCTGACAGGTCACTTCAAAACCCATAAATAGTCTTAATTTAGGCCTGATGAAAAATATAATATGATAGAAAACGGGAGAATTTTCAAAGCATTTCCCCCTCTGACTCTGATATGTTGAACATATTGAAACATCATGAAGAACTTGAGAAAATCTAGCGCGCGCACCGGCCAAAAATGGTTCCTTATTATTTGTATTATTATAAAAAATTAAGTTTCCAAACGGGTTTTCCCAGTGATTCGAAAGAGGAACAATTTTTGGCTCAACAAAGAGGATTTTTTATCTTAGTGTGAATAATAATAACTGTGTATCGCTGTTGAGAATGGAATGTTATGGAACTAAACGCTTTATTTTGGCGCGCGGACTGAAACCCTCAGTGCGTGTGTGTTAGCCTACAGAACGGCTCTGACCTTGCGGGAACACCAGTCTCATCTTCAGGTAGCTGCTGGTCAGTCTGATGATGGACGCTTTGTCCAGTTGAGATGTGATCGCGGACGGTAACGGCAACATCTTGGCGAGCTCGTAAAACTCGCTGTTCTCTTTCTCCCGGCGCGTTCTCGCCGCTGTCTTTGACTTCTCCTTCATCTCAGCGTTAATAGAGTTAAAATCCCGTGAGTGTGTCAGTCCATCCAGCGAGACACGCAGAGCTCATCGGACAGGTGGAACACACACCGCCGCGTGGACGCGCATCTGACCCGCGCAGGCCTCAGACGGACAGCAGCAAAACTTTATAATGTGCTTCCGTTCCCAGCTAGAAACACACGCAAATGCAGATTAATCATGTGCATAATTAATGAAATACATAACTCTAAATTGTAGACGCATGCATTTTCTGTAAAGCTGATTTGAAACGACATTGTGAAAAGCGCTGCACAAATAAATGTGAATTGAATTGAATAATATTCCGCGTAATTCATGTATTACTGATTACAGGCACGCGGTACAGTTACAGATCTTACTGTATCAAAACTAG
>CM040794.1:52704232-52716732 GCA_022829025.1 Squalius cephalus
GAGCCACTTCTGACCTGAGAAATCTCATTACCTGAGCATCTCCGACACACACACTGAACTAAACACCTGAAGAAGAGCACCTTCACGATCAGTCACGCGCGCTCGGGGATTCGCGCGCTCGTTAAACCACAGGAACGAGTTTAGATCGATGCGCGCGCGCCCAGGGACGAGCAACGACACCCGCGCGCTTCCCGTTCTAGTAATTAGCGAGCGTCTCCATGGGGAAACTGTCATTAGAAAAGACACCTAATTATAGGATCCAAAGCTGCCGCGTCGGGCACTGTTTACAGAACGTTCATGCAAAGTTAAAATAATACTCTCAAAACGTGATTCATTGAAGGGTTTTTACCAAACGGCAACCTTCCGTTCTCTCTCTCTCTCTCTCTCTCTCTCTCAACACTGAAGAGACTTAAACTGCAGTTCATCCACTGGCCAATAGAGGCCGGCTGCAGAAGAGACTCAATCCAAAAGACTCGCATGTTAAAACGCTCAACTTTACAGCAGAAAAACACATTTACAGTCTGGTGCAAAAAGTGGTTTTGGTCTATATCGCTAATTTTGCCCTTCATGACGACTGTGAGAGGGGTGTGTTTTTTTTATAACTCATTCGTTTAAATTATATTATGCCTTAAAGATCTACATAATTAACGGCGTGGCCACTTGAGTGACAGGTGGATTGATGTCACTACTAGCCACTTGTGTGCTGTCTGTTAGCGTCACGTCACCTCAGCTAATCCGCCTCGCTGCACATTTACGTTTATCCGGGAGTGACGCGCAGCCAAGATGGCGACGGCCGGCTCCGCCCACTTTGGGCTTCAAAAAACCATAGACAGTATAAGAAATGGACACAGCGACCCCACTGGATTCAACGGAGACAAGTGAAGTCAATTAGAAGCTCTTCTTCCTGATGGCCGAGCGACTGCGCAGACTCACACTGAGCTTGACGACGTAGATGTGACGTGAGCAACCCGTCTGTCTTCTAGTAGCTGTGCCGAGAGAAATCTGAATCATTCCCTTCCGAATCTTGCAGAGACGGAGAGTGTGAGTAGGAGCTGTCCATGAGCTGGAGCAGGAGACACTTTTGCTAAGTATTCTGATTAATAATTTTGTCATTTTGCCTCCACGTCCCCCCGATCGCCCACGAGCTTCTCCTCCTGTCCATACGGTAATCTCTCTACTGTGCGACAGAGAGTCGTGTGGTTATGACACAATCGTTAGCCTATTTTTACAAAAACTGCTTCTACGGGGCCATAACGTAAGATACAAGGTAATGGAGCCTTTTATACATTTTCGTGTTTCTTTAGAAATAAATAATGGACAAATGGAGTCTTTAAACGCCTCAGATGTAAAGTTATTCGCTGTCAAAGTGACGCCAAAATGAATGGGAGTCAATGGAGTGCTAACAGCAGGTGATGGTCCGCTAATCAATGGCGGCGCCCGGGGAAACTTCAGTTTTTTCTGAAAGATTACCCCCTTGGCCAATCCGCCTCGCTGCACATTTTCCTTTATCCGGGAGTGACGGGCGGCCAACGATCTTCAGAAACACTATGGGTGACTACAGTCTATGGTTTTTACCAGAAACTTTTCAGTTGGATGTTCGTCTAACGTGTTTTAAATGTCACTACTTGTTTCAGAACGTTCAGAGAACATTCAAAAGTAACTTTCCCAGACAGCAACATAGTGTCGGCCCAGATCTGGTAGGCCTACACGTGTACCGGATGTGGGCCGGATCTGGGCCGACACTATGTTGCGGTCTGTGTTCCCATAATGTTTGAAGAATGATACAATGTAATGTTACCTTATCATTCATTTTTATAACTTAATTGGCTCTTTAATGATCTCCAAAAGGCCAAAAACACCATTAAAGTATCATAATAACAGAATGTGAGGATTTCACTGATTTCTCCTTCCCTGAAGCTCATTTCATTCACACTCTCATTCAGATTATTCTCGTTTCCAGCTTGACGAATGTGGTCGCTATAAACTGACTCAGACTTTTCTTCATTTGGCTGGATTATTGATGAGCTGCTTCACAAGACAAACAGACGATCAGTCACGAAAGAGAGGCGTGTCTGTCAGATCCTTGTTCTCGCTCTCTGATTGGATGTCGAGCTGATGGGGTTTCCGTGGTAACAGCTGTCCGTTTGGTGAGTCTCGGCACAGGGTTCCGGCGGACAGATTTGATTGATTGCTTGTCAAGATGTGAAATGGATGTTGAGTGGAGGAACACCTGCAAAAATGACCACCTCTCGCTCTCTCTCTCTCTCTCTCTCTGTGTCTGTCACACACATCTGTCTGTCTCAGTGTTTCAGAAATAAATACGGCACATTTGTGTTGGCCAGAGAGAGGGAGAGAGAGAGAGAGATGATAGTTATAATACAGAAAATAAACAGATAAAATAACAAGTAAAACTATTACATAATAAAATACTTTCTAAACAAGTAGTAAGTATTAACATAAAAAAATAAAAGATCTAACTTGACATCTAACTAAAATATTTCAGAAAAACGTATTTATGATTATTTATTTATTGACTGCGTGTTTATATGAATGAATTGTCCGAACAGTTCAGTGATTGTACGACTGGATGCATGTTGGGTAATATTTTAATCAGTCATCTTTTGTATGCCGACGATCTGGTCATGTTTTCAGTGCTGGCTTTCACACGCTGCTAAATGTTTGCTCTGATTATGGGATTAAATATGATGTGCAATATAATGCAAATAAGAGTGTTGCTGTGATATGTAGAACAAAAGGGGATAAGGACCTGAATTTTCCAGATTTTTATTTGTCATGGCAAATAAATGTATGCACTACAACACAATATTTGTGACATCATTAATGACGAAATATGTGATGATGATGACGATATGTATAGGCAGCGCTGAATGTTATATGGCCAAGCCAATTTTTTTTTTTTCAGGACGAGATGTAATACATCTTTCAAGTGCAAGCGCGTACCAGGAGAATGTACTTGACCTTGGCGGTGTAGTTGTCACAGTGGAGTTTTCAGGTGGGCATCCTCCCTTGATGGGACACATCATCAGTAGTACACCTCAAGCTTCATTGGATGTTTCGGCCATTATAACTAGACATCCTCGGTTGAGGAAGGCCCTACGGGGGTGATCAAGTCCCCGTAGTGTATCCCCCCAATCACCCAATCAAGCTGGAGCCCAGCAAGAGTCTTGCCTCTTTAACCACAGCCACTGGCTGCTTCTCTCGGCTGCCTCCGACATTGCTTTGATGGCCTGGCGCAGACTCTGGCCTCTGATTCCCAGGTCTACAAGCAGTCTGGTGGGAGACACTGCCACAAACCCCCTGCACCCCACCTCCACTGGACGGACTTCAGTTTTCCATCCGCGATCTTGTGCTTCAGCTGCTAGCTCAGCATAGCGTAGTTGTTTTCGCTCGTATGCCTCGTCCACTGAGTCCTCCCAGGGTACGGTGAGTTCGATGATGAAGACCTTCTTCAGAGAGGGGGACCAGAGAACTATGTCAGGCCTAAGTGTGGTGATTGCAATCTCTGGAGGAAAAACGAGCCGCCGCCCAACATCCTCTAGCATCTTCCAGTCACAGGCAGGGTTCACCAAATGCGGGTTAAAATTCATTTTGGCGGGTGTTAATAAAAACTTACTAGCCAGTTTGGCCAGTGATGCATGAGGCATTACATGCATGATACATAAGGCTCTGTTCCGCTCGGTCATTTATCCCCATGGCAGAACTTCCTACATTTCCCATGAACACTGTGCCGTAATGCTACGTGATGACCTTTCATACGCCCATTGGCTGCGCGCAGTTTGCAGTGAAACCAGCGCGAGAAACCATGGAAACGAACGGACACAGAAAACACAAGAAATAAGACGAACGGAGTTGGCTAGTAAAGTAGGTTAATATTAAACGAAATGCGGCGGTGGTTGGGACAGACTTCTGGGGGCGAGAAGAGGAACGAGGCAGGGGATGAGGAGGGTATCGACAGAGAAACTAAGAAAAGAAAATTTAATGCCAAATGGCTGACGGGTCGTGAATGGCTAACGGAAGGATTAAAACTGCCAAGACAGGTCGTATTGAAGAAGAAAAGCTCTGAAGACATGCGATTCAAATGATAGATAGTAGTGAAATTTATTTGAAGGATAACCCCTTGAGATGCACCATCTCGTTTTCGAGGGGGTCCTTAAAACAAACACAAATACAAATACAGACAACAGGTTACATTGTATAACACATAATACTTCACATTCATACCAACATTTAGCTCTCCATATCTCCTCACATACCAGCCCTCTAAGTACATTGAAACAGAAAATATACAGTCATCGCATATAACATGCAGGTTCAGTACCGTTCAGTATAATGAAAATCACATGTAAAGTGGGTATAATCAAAAGCAAAAACATGTATTCTGCAAATGATCATATATTAATGGCCTAAAAAGATTAAACGAAGTAATGGATCTGATTACACTTGGTAAACTGTTCCAATCTGATGGAGCTTTAAATTGGAATGCCCGACGACCAACTTCTTTATTAATTTTAGGAACATAAAAAAATAATTGATCAATGTGCCTTAAATTATATGAAGAGCGAAATGGAATTAGATATTGTTTTAGATACAAAGGATAGTTTAGGTAATAACATTTAAAAATAAACTGAAGCCAGTGAAAATGCCTTCTTGAATTTAAAGATAACCATTTTAATAATTCATACATTTGGCAGTGATGCGTTTTGTATGGACATCTCAGTACAAATCTGCAGAGACTATTATAAATAACATTAAGAGGACGGAGATTTGTATCAGAGGTGTTCTGGTAGATTATATCGGCATAGTCAAGGATTGGAAGTATTAACTGAGTAATAATTATTTTTCTAACCTGAAGAGTAAAACAATTAATAGAAGAATAAAGTATTCTGAGTCGATATGATATTTTCTTAATAACTGAGTCAATATGTGATCTAAATGACAATTGAGAATCAAGCTGAAGACCTAAATATTTAAACTCATCTACTCATCTAGATAGATAGCTGCTAGATGCCAAACTGGAAATTAAATGTTTGCACTTTCTGTGTATATTTTGTTGTATTGTACTTTGTGTTTTTCATGCCAGCAATTCTAATAAAATAATCAAATGCATTCAGTGGCACTCATAATTTCTCTTATTTTCACCGGAAAAAATTTGGCTAGTGGATATTCTGATTGGCTGGTAACTTTAGAAAGTTACCAGCCACATTGGCTGGTGATCAAAAAAGTTAATTTAGAACCCTGGTCACAGGCCCCTCGAAGCTGACCATGCTCCAGAGAAGTGCCTGGCTGCCTTTGCCCCCATGCGGACAAAGTTGATCTGCAGTGGATTGGGTGCTGATGGTGGTAGGGAGTTGGAGGCAGTCCGTTTGTTTTCCAGGGTGGTGCGAGGATCTTAAGGACTTGGTTATGACGCCAGGTATAGCTTCCCTGGGTGAGGCTGACCCTACACCAGGTCAGTATGTGCTTGAGAGAACCTGGCCTGGAGCAGAGGGCACATCCTGGATCTTCTCCCAACCACTGATGGAGATTGGTAGGTGTTGGAAGAACATGTAGTCCTGATGATGAAGCTGATTTGCTTTGCTTCCATGCTCCACAACTCCTTCCAGCTGATCCTCCTTCTCTCCACACTCTCCCAGCGTGTCCACTGTCCCTGTTTACCAAGGGAAACTGCCTTGGCCCACCTTGCTGCTTCTTCCTGCCGGCGTATTTCCTCCACCACCAATTTCCTCCGTTCGTGTGCCGTGGCTGTATTCCAGGCTGGTCGCCTAGTTGTTGGCCCAAGGCCTCCCCTTCCCTGCTGGACATGCCCCACTATGTCCGCAAGTCTGAGAGCGGCTGCTGCCTCCTCCACAGCACTGGCTGGTCTCTCACGCTTGTTACTCACCATTGCATCACAAGATTCAATCAGTGTCATCTGGAGTCTTACTTTAGCACACTTGAATTCCTCTGTGAGACTGGTGAGGGGCAGTTTGAGGGCGCAATCTCCGTAGAGGCCTATGGTGGTAAGGCATCGAGGCACTCCAAGCCATTTCTTGATGTAGCCTGTGATTCCTCTTTCCAACTTCTCCACTGTTGAGATTTGGGACCTCAAGAATGGTAAGGGGCCACAGCACTCGGGGAAGAAGGCCAAACTGTAAACACCAGGCCTTCAATCTTCCAGGGGGCTGAGTGTGGTTAATGGCCTGGAGCCCACTTCTGATTTCTTTCCGCAGCTGCTGTACCTGATCCTTATCCTTCAGGCTGGCATCATACCACCTTCCAAGGCTCTTAATAGGCTGGTCAGACACTGTTGGGATGGGTTCCTCTCCAATGAAGAATCTGCAGTCAGAGAGCACTCCCTTGACAATGGAGATGCTCCGTGACTTTGATGGCTTTATCTTCATGCAAGCCCAGCTGATGTTCTCCTCCAGTTTTCCGAGCAGTTTCCTGGTACATGGAGCAGTGGTGGTCAGAGTAGGGATGTCATCCATAAAGGCTCTGAGGGGAGGAAGGCGTGTGCCCAAATTAAGCCGCTGCCCACCCACTACCCATTTTGACGCCCGGATGATGACCTCCATTGCCATTGTAAAGGCCAGGGGTGAGATGGTGCATCCTGCCATGATGCCGACTTCCAAGGATTGCCAAGACGTGGTAAAATCAGCTGTGGTAAAGCAGAACTGCAGGTCTTGGAAGTAAGATTTAACCAGGGTTGTAATGTGTTGGGGAGAAAATTGTATATGTGTTCAGATAGACCTTTTTAGAACATACTGTACTTCTCTTTATACTGCTCCTTTGTGGGTTAAATTAAAAAAAGTAAGCATATGTAAGCTTAAGGTTGCCTACAATGATTGTATGAGGATTATATTAAAAAAGGAGCAGTGCAAGGAATCTATTTTGTATGTCAAGAGTAAAAACCTTTATGGCTTTATTGAGAAATTTGATGTATAAATGTATTTGTCGGCTGGATAATTCACAGAATGCTATTATTGTGCTGTTGAGTCTGGAAATAAAGTTGAATTAAATATACTTGAAAATATTCCATTAATATGAATATTCATTAATATTCCACTGAGTGAAGTCATGTGACCTTTGCCCTCTGGTTAGAGGTCAGTAGGTCACAGTAGTGTGTGCTGTTCCTCTGCAGATGAGACTTACATGCAGTGTGCATCAGTTATGCGTGTTTTAATTTGTGCTGTGTGTGTGTGTGTGTGTGTGTGGGTGGGTGTGTGTGTGTGTGTGTGTGTGTGTGTGTGTGTGTGTGTGTGTGTGTGTGTGTGTGTGTGGAGAAAAATAGCACATATAGAGCTGAATATTCAAAGTCAGCAGCTTTACAGAGAGAGAGAGAGAGAGATACACAGATAAAGGAAGAGAGCCCAGGATGATGAATGACTGTAGGTCTGCTTGTCATCTCTGTACTGGAGTCAAGGGCTGAGCGAGTGTGTGTGTGTGTGTGTGTGTGTGTGTGTGTGTGTGTGTGTGTGTGTGTGTGATATATCCGCTCCCCTGTGGCTCATACACATTTTAGCACTAATGAATGACAGCACAGGGCCGTCGCTGCCGATGAAATGGAGTCACGCTCTTCAAGGGCCAAACAGTTCGACCCTCGGCGTCCTCGTCTCACACACAGCATTTACACTCCGTTTCAGACTCACACACTCACAAACAGCAAAGCAACACAGTTACACTACAACATTATTTCATAATTTCGACATAGTATGTCATAATTTTGACTTTATTTTAATAATTTCGACTTTAAATGTCAATTTGATTATTATAACTTAGTATGTTTAGTTTAGTTTTAGTTTAGTATACTTTATTGTCCTTTTTCAGGAAATTTGCCTTGGACTCAAAGCTGCAGTAGTACACAACATACACACACACATAACCAAAAAAATTACACAACATACATACACAATCAACCAAAAAGAAAGAAAATATGTATAATAATAATAATAATATAAAAAAAATAAAAAAGTCATAACAATGACTACATCTTGCTATTTAACACATTAATAGATACAGGAATAAATGATTTTTTGTAACAATTACTCTTACAAAGTGGGACTCTATACCGTCTCCCTGATGGCAGAAGCTGATACATTGTAAATAAAACATGGCTTGAATCACATTCTAAAATTAAAAACTAACGATTCATAGATTAATTGTAGTAACGTATACTCTCTTACACCCATAACTTTCATTGCAGTTTTAACAAGACGTGCAAACTGTGATTTTAATTGCACCGGAAGATTGCCATACCAAGCTTGCATCCCATAATTTAAAAGACTACCTAAAACGGCATAATAAAATAATTGCATAATTCTCTGATTTACACCAAACAGCCTAAGTCTTCTTAAAAAATACAATCGTTGCTGGAATTTCGAACAAAGATAATCAATGTGGGCTTTCCAAGTAAATAAACAATCAGTGACCACACCTAGATAGATGTGTGTGAGAGTGTGTGTGTGTGTGTGAGAGATCTTTTTTGTCATAATTTTGCTTTTAAATGTCAATTTGATTATTATAACTTAGTAATGTCATAATGTCAAAAACTGAAATAATTCCGAGAACATTCAGAAATTATGTTTTCATAACTTAATACATAAACATACATTAACAGAACGTTCTTACAGCATATATTTCTTAGCTTCAGTACGGCATACTTGTATTTACAGTAGTTGTAGTGTAGATGTACAGTATGCGGTTCTCGTTCTTGTATTCAGCGGTGTATGCTTTCCTCTGTTCTCTTCTCATCCACAGCACAAGTGTCATAATATCCAGATATTCCCAGTAATGAATCCAGCTTGTGTGGGGATGAGTTGCGAGCGGTTGCGCTGACACTGAGAGGCTGATGATGTTAAACAGGTCACGGTGAGTCTGTGTTTCTTCCTCCCGCTGTGATCTTCCTCAGTTATTATCTCTCACTCTGCATTCATACACACACCTCATACGCGTGTGTCCTTGAGCCGTCCAGAGCTCAGCGAATGGGGACATTTGCTCCATGTGAAGGTGGAACTGTGTTCAAATCAGGTTTATTGGCAACGTTTACAGACTTTCAGTTGTTTGCAATGAACAAATCGAACAATAGAAACTGAAATAGCTCAACATAACAAATGTTTCAAGTGTTTTCCCCAAATTCAACTGAAAACGCAACTTTTAATGACTTCTGCTGTCTCAAACCCCCTGAATAATCCCTCAGAACAGCGCAGATCTGCAGAACAGGAGTTGTCTCGCTCATCAAGGGCTTCATTAGCTGCACCAGGTGTGCTAGAGCTAGAACACATGAAATATCTGAACTGACGAGGTTCGTTGAGTGTCACGTTTGACTGCATGTTAGAAATATGGTCTAAAAAGCTAAGAGAAGATATCATCACCCTTCACAAGGTTATAAAAAGATAGCGAAGGCACTAAATGTTCCTAGAGATACCGTTGGAAGCATAGTTTGCAAGTTCAAAGTTGGACGGGGTAGAAAAGGGCAGATATCAACGGCTGATTTCTGAGAAAGCAGGATCAGAAAAACCCTCGAGCGACTGCAGAAGACCTTCAGCAAGACTTGGTGGCAACAGACACTGAGGTTTCACATGCCAGAACTCCAGGACTACACCAATACTGACCCAAACACACAAGAGAAGTGCTCAAAATCATATAAATAAGCCACAGAAGTTTTGGGATTCAAGTCCACGGTCCCTTTAACTTTGAACTTGCAAACTATGCTTCCAGCGGTATCTCTAACATTTAGTGCCTTCGCTATCTTTTTATAACCATGTGAAGGGTGATGATATCTTCTCTTAACTTTGTGGACCATATTTCTAACATGCAGTCAAACGTGACACTCAACGAACCTCGTCAGTTCAGATATGTCATGTGTTCTAGCTCTAGCACACCTGGTGCAGCTAATGAAGCCCTTGATGAGCGAGACAACTCCTGTTCTGCAGATCTGCGCTGTTCTGAGGGAGTCTATTCAGGGGGTTTGAGACAGCAGTCATTAAAAGTTGCGTTTTCAGTTGAATTTGGGGAAAACACTTGAAACATTTGTTGTGTTGAGCTATTTCGATTACTATTGTTTGATTTGTTCATTGCAAACTGCTGAAAGTCTGTAAACGTTGCCAATAAACCTGATTTTCAATGGGGGTTGAATAATTTTGAAAGCAACTGTATATATAGCCTATAATCATTTATAATATAGGGATATACAGTATAGGGACCCTATATAATATATATAGGTTTTTATTTTTTCATTTAAAGAAATTAAATAAAAATGAAATTAGAAGTAGTGAAATAGTGAAAGTTTTCCAAGAAAAAGTGCTTTTCCTTATTAATCAAAACATGTTCAGTTTGTTTTTCTTGCTTTTGTTTGTAAGCACGTTTGCCGGTGAATTATGAATAAAAGCATCTGCCAAATCAAAAAAACATAAATGTGAATCTAATTACGGAACACTAATTACCTAGATAACTCTTTTGTGATGTGGTTAAAGCTCCTAAACGTCATTTTCTCAAGCGTTTCTCTTTGAAATGTCTCTTCGAGCAGAAGGTTCTGATGATTAATCCTCTCAGGCCCGAGCAGAACCACAGCTTCGCCAGGATGAATTCTTCTCCATTTTGGGGTTCAGATACAATGCGGAGAGCTTTTCTCTGCAAGACGCTCACAAAGGGGTTTATGAAAATCATAATTACTGCAATAAGCCCTCGGGGAGCTCAACTGGATTGTGTTTTCTAGGGAGTTTGAGTCTGTGAATACTGCAGATATCACACTGTCATTAAGTCTTGTAACATGAGAGTGCACACTTTACATTAAGAGTCTTGATTTGTTCGAGTGCGTGTTATATTATTTCACGTCTTCATTGCGTCATGTTTTATAAGATGTTTGGAACAGACACATATTAAAGCACCGAAACGAGCTTTTAAACAGAGATTCAGACGTCATTCAGCTTGAGAAACGCAGAAACACAAGTGTGTGTGAAGCGCCTCAGTCGCACTCGCTGCCAACTCGCTTTGCTTCAAGCTGTTAGCGGTTTGCAGTCCAAGCTGTTCTGATCATTCTCACTCTCTACGTGGTGCTTCTTCCCAGAGGAACGTTTCATTGCTCTTTCAAAGCTTAAAGTCACCGTGAAATCAAAGCTGACAATTGTTTATTTTTTATGGAATATTGCTGTTTTTGTGATAAATTATTTATCAATTTAAATTCATGTTCCTGGCAATCTTGAATGAGAATAAACTTCTCTTACAGCATCTCTTCTCGTCTCTGATGATGTGGGCGGGGCAACCTGTCACTCACATGAGATCAGCCAATAGCAAACCACAACCATCCAATCAAAATCAAGCCCCGCCCACATTTGTTCTTGTTCCAGAAGCGTTTCACTCGGATATACGACACAATAGAGGAGAACAGACCAGCGCAACTTCCCTTTCATGCTGACTTTAATGAAGATTTCAGTTGTGTTAATGTGTAAATAAATAAAAATAGATTTAAATACAAATTTGATATCAATAAATGAGTGATAAATCGCTAGTCTGAGGCTAATGAACGATGTTTGCAGAAGAACTGTTTACTTCGATTACTGTTATTAATAATAATGTAACTATATGTTGAACTGTTTATTCCAGTTGCTCAGGAGAAACAATCAAGATCTTCAAGGGATAGTTCACCCAAAAATGAAAATTCTGTCATCATTTACTCACCCTCAAGTTGTTTCAAACCTGTAAGAATTTCTTTTTTCTGCTGAACACAAAAGAAGATACTTTGAAAAATGTATTGAATGTATGGAAGTCAGTGGGGTCCATCAACTGTTTGGTTACAGACATTTTTCAAAATATCTTCTTTTGTGTTCAGCAGAAAAAAGAAATCCTTACAGGTTTGAAACAACTTGAGGGTGAGTAAATGATGACAGAATTTTCATTTTTGGGTGAACTATCCCTTTCAGGAAATCTGTGATTTTTTTGGGGCACTTTGATGTTGACTTGGTCTCATCTGTCCAATACACTCAAAGTTTCACAAGAAATTCTTGTTTTGATCCATTTGTAATTCAATTCGTTTGATCCTAAAGCAGAACTGAAGCTCTTAATTGGTGAATTATGACGAGTGGCCAGAAGCAGGAGCTCCGTATCAAAGAGAACAAGCTGAAATGTAATGTTTGGTCTCAGAGGCGCAGCAGGTGTGATCTGATCTCCGTGGCTGTTTTTGGGTGCTAAATTAATCATTTCCTCCAGAGAACAGCAGTCTATGGGATATCCACTTCTGTTTGAGCACTCAGGCGTCTGATACTGGATCTGCGGCAAATCTAGACAGCATTTAAAGGCACAGTAAGCGATTTCTGAGAAACCATATTAGAAGTCATCAAAACAAACACGCCCCTACCCAAAAGGATCACACCCCTATCTTCATAGCTCCGCCCCCAAATTCACGAACACACTATGCAGCACAGGCTCCTCCCCCTTCATGCCTAGACACACCCCTACCCAAAATGATCACACCCCTATCTTCATAGCTCCGCCCCCAAATTCAC
>CM040794.1:52729232-52734232 GCA_022829025.1 Squalius cephalus
GTGTGTGTGTGTGTGTGTGTGTGTGTGTGTGTGTAAGCAGAAGCCGTCTGTCTCGCTGTGTTTGTCAGACAGATGTGTGAGGTGTGTGTGTGTGTGTGTGTGTGTGTGTGTTCACACAGTCAGCGAATCGATATCTCTTCATCTGCTCTAAAATCCTCATTATATTAGTATATAGATCCGGACTGAATTAGAATCAGTCGTTATCCTTTACACTCGAAACACAGGCCTAAATATCAGAGGTGTCACAATATATCACAATACAAAAATGCATCAATATGTATCGTGGATAGTTCATCCAAAATAAAAATTACTGTGTGAGAAAAAATTCAAGTTTTAGTGTCAGTACTACATTAAACTACTATATATAATGTCTAATATGATGTATAATAATGCATATTTGTGGGTCCTGATAATGTCAAATGTCTGATGTTACCAGTAAAAGTGGCCTATACATTATTTTAAATATATCTAGTCAGTGAAACATATTCATCTACAATAATTCTGTATTTTCAGCTTCAGGATCATGAATATTGTTATTCTGGTGTCTCTATTGTTCATTGGGTTTCCAGCACCAAGTCCAAGACTATTCATTTACACACACAATGTAATATCAAATTTAGCATTTTAATATAAATATAAATATAAATACATTTTAATCAACAGCACATTTTTTGTTAACCTTTTATCATGTGTCTTGGAGTATCGCGATAATATCGTATTGTGAGTTCAGTATCGTGATATGTATCGAATTGTGACGTCGTTACACCCCTACTAAATATAGGATTTATGTATTTGAAATGCACATAAAACAGTATATCTGTGCTTCAATGAAACAGGTCAGATGTCTTTCGTTTTGTTTTTGAAGTTGAATAATTGAGTTAGTTGAAGCTCAGATCACACTAGAGCATCTGAATGAGACGAGACGGAGCCCGAGATGTTCTGGGTTTGATTCTGAGGAGTAAGTGCAGATGAAATGTGACTGTAATATCTAATATCCTCTGAACACTGATCTGAGAGCTGCATGAAAGCGAGCGAAGGCTTGACATTTTACCTTCGCAGGCGGATAACATCAACTCGACTCAGGGCTGTTTTTAGCTCCGCAAAGACTGAAGCAGGATAACAGCTTTATCATAATTACACAGAGACGAGACAGAGAGAGAGAGAGAGAGAGAGAGAGAGAGAAAACGAGAGAGAAAGAGAGATAAATTCAGCTGGAAAATTCCTGAAAGTCTAGTTTTTCTGTAACTAATCACAGAATCTTCAGCATCTGTTGAATTAGCAGCTCAAACTTGCATTTGTTTTGATTTTAGAGTGTTTGAGTCTTTACAATCATTGACAGCATATTTAATAAATATTTGCATGTATATACTGTATATATATTTACATATAATTTATATTATATATAAATATAAATATTTTATGTATAAATAACAAATTTTTCTTAAATATATGCATGCATGTATGTGTGTATTTATATATACAAAATAATTATACACATATATTATGTAAACACAAACTTTTATTTTTGGAAGCGATTAATCGTTGCCCAGCACTAATTATTATACTTGAAAATAAATAGCAGCTGAATATACAAGTTTGGGCTCTGTTGTTAATTTTAACCTCTGATAATTTAATGTACTTGTGATCCTTGTGTAATTACAGCATTAGTTGGGAGAGATTTTCAGTAGTTTTTTAGTACCGATGCATCTCTAGTTTCACTCATCTCTGTCTGAGAGAGTGTTTTAGTGACTATAATCATTAGCAGATTCACACATTCACACATTAACACCTCAGATTCAGCAGGAGAAGATAATGATCCACTCAGAGAGCTGAAACAAGCTTTGTGCTGCACTTATCGCCGGCGCTGTGATTATGAATATGTGTGTGTTCCTGCAGACGGAGGCGGTGAGAGCGATAAAGACACAGATATTGGCAATTATTTCACAACTCATTGCATAATTCAACGCTTTATACATCACAGATTGTTTCAAAAGCAGCTTCATGGTAATAAACAGAATCAATTATGCAAACTTCATCATCAAATATAAGACAACTTTAGAGTCAGGTGTAAAGCAGCTCTACAGAAGACTGAAGAGTCATTATTCAGATCCATGTTGATTCAATTCAGTTCAATAACTGTAAAATTTGTCACTGTAAAGCAGCTCCACAGAAAAGAGTCATAATTGTATTATGTGTAGATTTACAATTCAGAATTACATATAATTCTACAAATTATATGTAGTAATTTTGATATCATCTGTTGAAATGTCATTCAGTTCACGGTATAAATAAATACCTAATAAAATTGTTTGAACTTGTTAACTTATTTTAATGACCAAAAACATATTTATTTATCTATCTCACATTGTTACTGGATGATTTTCAAACATGTTTCAAAACCTTATGAATGTAAATATAAAACAAGCTTTAATTAAATTTAGTTTGATCTCCAGAATTCTGTAATTGCACTGTATGAATTGCATAAGTTTTTATAAATTTTTCTTTAGTTTTAGTTATTTTAGTACATCAAGATGAACATTAATTAAACGAGAAATTTGCCTGAAATAAAAAAAAATTCTATATTTTATTTCAATTGTATTTTCAGTTAATGTTATTTAAGACAGTTATTTTAATTCAAGTAGGGGTTTTATCATTAACTAATACTAAAACTAAAATAAAAATAAATTAAACCTTAATAGTGAAAAAAAAAAAAAAAAAATGAAATGACAAAAGCACATAAAGAATGACAAAAAATTCTAAGTCCTCCTGTAGTCAATAATTGTATCCCTTAAAACTCATCTTTGATCACCAGAATGACATATTTAAATGTTTTTTTAATTGAAAAATAATCCTTCGTCTTAAAATATCTTGAATGTAACTCGACACCCTTGCCTCATTTAGTATACACAGGTCTATGAATATGCAAATGAGCCCCGCCTCCACTCACTCACTCAGCTCAGAGATCCACTGGTTGACGATCACACGTTGATCTGATTGGTTACAAGGTAGTTTGTGACGTCAGAAACACCAGCGATTTCAAAGCGTGTTTTTGAGACTGTCTTTGGTTCACTGCAGTTTTAAGGAGGAAATACTCAGCAATGGTGTCGACTTATGAATTTACACATGCTTTGTCTTAAAGCAGATTAAAAACACCACATAGACACATAAACAACATTAAACGGTTGATTTTCACCTCAGGGATTAACATGAAAACAAAAGATTTAGTAGAACACAAAGAGTGCAGATGTTTGACAGATAAAGCTCCGGCGCTTTGGGAGTTTCAGTGTTTTGGTGTCCAGATGCTGTTTTCTCTCTCTGACGTTGGTGTGTGTAAGTGAGAAGATGAAGCCTGTGTGCGTGTGTGTGTGTGTGTGTGTGTGTGTGTGTTTGTGTTTGTGTGTGTGTGTCTTAAGGCAGTGTTGTGTGTAACTTATTGCAAGTAACTTGAGTTATGTAATCAGATTACTTTTTCAAATAACTTGTAAAGTAACATTACTTTTTCAATTACAACAAAATATCTTTTTCAATATATACTTATACTTTTTCAAATAAGTAACGATAGTTACTTTTTCACATTTATTGACTGACAGCTCTCCTGTCCTCATGTTGAGAGAAATAAAGTGAGGTGTGGTGTGTGTGTGTGTGTGTGTGTCTGTGTGTGTGTGTGCGCTGTGTAAACATGATGGTTATTTCAGTTCTAGACTAAATGTGAACATGAATTTACTCGTCTCGCTTGCACGAAAACATTAATTATTCCTCAAAATTAATAAAAACAATAAAATGCACATCCATAATTATAATTAACTATATTAAATTACACAAATATACTTTATGTATTTAATCTCACTTTATTAACTGACCTTCAATGATCTAATTCACCCATACTAATAAGCAAAAATGACTTTAGATTAGATTTAGAAATAAGAGTGTTGAACTTCTCCTGTCTCCTATTGTTCTTTAATCCAGAATAACAGAAGCTGAAAGGGTTAAATCTGCATTTCCTTAATCCTGAGTATTATTCATTTCACTTTCGGTGTGAAAGGGCCTTTACATTTACCAAAAATATAACTTTTTTTTGTTGTTATCAAAAAGCAAACAAGCAAGTCCAGCCCAGGTGAGAAAAAGTAACGCAAAAGTAATGTAACGCATTACATTTCATAAAAAGTAACTAAGTAACGCAATTACTTACTTTTTTTTGGGAGTAACGCAATATTGTAATGCATTACTTTTAAAAGTAACTTTACCCAACACTGTGTGCAGGAGGGATCTTCGAGTCGATAGAAAGCGGCCCATCTGGACCAGAAGAACTGGCCTTTAAATTCGCACTGAACACCATCAACAGGAACCGAACGCTTCTGCCCAACACGACGCTCACGTACGACATCCAGAGAATCAACGTCTTCGACAGTTTCGAGGCGTCCAGGAAAGGTGAGGGAGTTTTCCCTGAAAACACTCCTGAAAACAGGCTCTTTTATCTTCCCAAACGCTGCCCTATTTTCCTGCTCTTTGTCACTTTAGACCCAAAGCTTCAGCTCTGGCCTCATTTGTAATTTTAATGACCTTTTTTTCTCCGGCTGCTTTCAGACGCGACGGTTACGCTGGAATGGAAAGTGAAATTGGGCTCATTTAGAGAAATAGCATGTGAGGTGCTTTTGCTGTCAAAGAACATCCAGTTTAAAACTGAGACTGAGATGAAATGGACAAATAGAAGCGGCTCATTTGAATATGTGCATTAGTGACCTCGACTGCTGCGGAAAAACTGTGTTTTTACCATAAAATCTAATCTAATACCATAAAAAAAGACAGTATGTGGGAATAAATTCTGTCATCATGTCGTTCCAAATAAGTAGATTTATGCTGATTTATACAGTCATGCTTTAAAAGGAACACAAAAAAAATCACTTCAGAATTATATGATCACTTTGTGTGAGAAAAAGAGCCAATATTAAAGAAAGTTCTGGTTTCTATACAATTTCACCATATGAACTGCATCTGTCTAT
>CM040794.1:52739232-52741732 GCA_022829025.1 Squalius cephalus
TTTGTACCACAAGCCATTAAGGCTTTAAATCAATTGAAATAAGTTATCTGTCCAGCTGGAATGGTTAGACCCAAGGGTGTATAGTATATTATAGTGTTTTTTAGTTTAGTGTATTTTAGTGTTTTGTAATGCATTGTATTGTTTGTGTCATGTTTGTCATGTAGTGCCTTGCGACTGCGCCGCAAACCCAATTGCCCCACGGGGACAATAAAGTTCTTCTACTATAAGAATCAGAATTGTTAAAATTCAAACGATACCCAACCGTAGAGACGGATCTGCTGTGGTGTGTGTGTCAGAGCTGTAGTGTGTGTGTGTGTGTGTGTGTGATCTGGATCTGCTGTTGTTCTCCTCAGGTCTCATCCGTCTACAAGAGCTCATTAAAGCTCCTTCTCGTTTCAACATCCGGCTGAAGATCCGGCAACTCTCCGCCGACACCAAAGACGCCAAACCGCTTCTCAAAGACATGAAGAAAGCGAAGGAGTTCCACGTCATCTTCGACTGCAGTCACGAGATGGCAGCCTGGATCCTCAAGCAGGTGAGCGTTCCTCTCACACACACACACACACACACACACACACACACACACACACACACACACACACCTTCATTCATCCTGGAGGAAAAGTTTCTGATAACTTGAATCCAACACTGAAGTGATTTAAACTGCAGTTCATGGACTGGCCACTAGAGGCCGGCTGCAGAAGAGACTCAGTCCCATAGACCCCCATATTAAAGGGCCCTATTTTAAGGATCTAAGCTCATGGTCTAAAGCGCAGGGCGCAAGTGCACTTAGGTCGTGTCCGAATCCACATTTGTTAGTTTAACGACGGGTAAAATGGTCGGTGCTCCCGGTGCACGGTCTAAATGTGTCATCTCTATTCTCTTAAAAATAATGGGTGTGTTTTTGTCTATATTCTCTTAATGAATAATGGGTGTGTTTTGGGCGTAACTTGCAATAAACCAATCAGAGTCTCGTATCCCATTCCCTTTAAAAGCCAGTTGCGCTCACGCCGTGGCGGATTCGCTATTTACACGGCGGAATTTGCAAGCGGAAAGACTGAGCGCTTCTCTAGCGAGGAAACGGATAATAGGCGCACATTACTAACGCGCTCTTTAAAGGTGCAGTGTGGAATTTTTAGCAGCATCTAGTGGTGAGGTTGTGAATTGCACCCAACAGAAGTTACGGTGGCCGACAGGAAGTGATGTCGTCGTCTGGTTTTTTTTTTTTTTTTTTTTTGCCTTATTGGAAATTGAAATTAGGAATCGATAGAAATCAAAATCGATAAGCAGAATCGAAATCGGAATCGTTTAAATCCAAACGAGACCCAAGCGTAGTCTACAGTTGTTCCTCATCAGAGTCTGGTTACTGTAATACAGCCAGAAACTTCTCCGCTCGTTCTCCAGAGTGAGGGATTCTCTCAGTCCGGATCGTTCTTCTCGTCTTCAGAGACGCTTCATTCACGTCTCCAGGATGAAGGATGATCGTTCGTCTCCTCCAGTCATATTTCTCATGTTAAATCTCAGTGTTAGAAATTCTATTAGTGTGACATTATTACAAAGGCTTCGGACCAAAATGGGAATGTAATTAAAGAGGCGTTTTGGCCGTAGGGCTTGAAGATCTGATTAAAGATGCAGAACTGATGAAGAGACTCACTTATTAAAACCACAGCACTGATGATGGAGGTCGATGAGAAACAGGGAACGTTCTCTCAAAGTTACAAACGCTCTTCCAGTTACGCTAATAGAATGTTTAAAGTTCTCTCCTCTTTAATGATGAAACATAAGAACAAAAACATGATTTATACTTCGATCATGGAATGTTTCAGTTGGATGTTTGTTTTTAAATGTAACGTTTTTTTTTAAATGTTTCTACTTGTTTCAGAACGTTCAGATTCAAAAGTAACGTTCCATAATGTCTGAAGAATGATACAATGTTACAAATGGTTGTTTTGAACATTCAGAGAAATTTCAGAAAACGTGTTTCCATAACTTAATAAAAACGTTCTTAGAACATACTTTTGTAAGCTGGGTTTATGTGAGAAAGTAATGATATATTATTTAAACGGGAAAGTATTTAGAGAGCATAGTATCATTTGTTGAACTGATGATTTAATCTATGGTTATTTCAATAATTAATCATTATATTGCAGTTATGAGATTCTAAAGAGATTAATTTTGGGGAATAATAAGAGTTACAAAAAACCCTCATGGTGTCTTTGTGGCGCTTCATTCTCAGGAAAATAAAGGTGAAAAAAATGGTAAAAGCTGTAAAATGTAATTTTCTGTTTTGTTTTCTTTTGTATTTGGTGAAATATGACTTATTCATGTTTGTGTTATTTTATTTTTACACAGGCTCTTTCAATGGGAATGGTGACAGAATACTATCATTACATCTTTACAACTCTGGTGAGACTTACACACACACACACACACACACCACACTCACTCACAAACACACTCACTCACACACACACACACACACACACACACACACACACAC
>CM040794.1:52764232-52801732 GCA_022829025.1 Squalius cephalus
GTTAGGCGCTGTTTTTGGCGCTGTTTTTGGTAACACATGATTTTGACCGCTTCATTAAGTTTTGTTTTATAGAAAACTCTTTTAAAAAGATTTTCGTTTTGTATACATTGTATCTTAATTTTGATCAATGTTTTATCAATCAATTGCCCGTATTTAATAAATAAGAAGCAAATATATAGCAGACAATGTAATAAGGCACCGGCACGATCACTTGCATTGCACGTGAACTGGAGGGCGCCGAAACTCAGCTTGTGCCTCACAGATTTGAGAAATATAGGCTATATATTACAGAAAGCTTGAAATGTCTACTTTTAAACGAAAATATTCAAACCAAAATAAATAGGCTACTCTCTGATTGTGTGATCCATATGAAATGTGCATTTCTCTCTGGCGCTCATGGCGAGTCCACATCGTCAACTTCATCTTTGCAGCGACACACAAAACACCAGTTTATTACTAAACAATTAAATGTCTCCTTGCTAATTTAGACACATTCATAATCATTACTTTAGCCGGTTCTTTGTGGCAAGCTTTATGCGTGTGGTCATAAGGCTTATTATCCTGTAGGCTATAGCCTATTTAAGTAATTAAATTAATAGAAAGGGGCGATTTGTCCACGAATGGCTTAAATGAACAACTACTAGTCGACTAGAAAAAAAAAATTAGTCGGAGGCAGCCCTTATTCCACATATTTTCGAACCAGCAGGCCATCTGGGTTGGGCGAGCGACCGTGAGCGGAGCGGAATATTCAGAAATGCGCTCTCCGCTCACGAGCTCTGATCGGAACAAACCCGAACCACTGTCTGCTGAACTTGCGCAGAAACATCAAAATAGACATAGCCAGCTTTTTAAAATTGTCTTTAAAACTAAACATTTAGACTATTTTAGTACAAATTATGAGCTTATTGACGATTTTATATAATTCTTGACAAAATTAGAATATATTAAGTTATATTAAGACGCTACGATGAGCATTTACTACTTTTAACAAATGTGGGTCAGGAAGCGGGTCGGGTACAATATTTTCTTTTTCTTTTTTTGCGGTCCGAGTTGCGGGCGGGTTAGTTGTAAACGTCGGTCGGGTGCGGTTTGTTCATACATTGACCCGCGCATCACTGGCTGACACTATGTGTACATTCTGTCAGTGAGAGTATGGGCAGGTTGAAAAGCTCCTCCTACTGGCTGGAGTCTCTCGCCTCTGGCCAAAAAATCCCCTGATGACGCAAAATGACGATTTTTGCGTCATCGGAGGATTTTTTCCAGACAAAAAATACATAAATCTCTCGTCTCAGGGGGATATGAGGGAGGGAAGCACGGAATTCGAAAATACTACAGGTTTTCTACTGATACAAAGCTTAATGCTAAATGCTGAAGTATCCCTTTAAGTCATTATTCACTGAAAATAAAACTATAATGAATCCTGCTTGACCTGTGCAGGTGTGTGTTGTTCTCTCTCTCTATAGAGTCTATAGGGTGTGTCTTAATTAATCTACCTGTTTGTTTGTGTGTTTACCTGTTCTTGTATTTCTCCTCTAGCGCTCGTTCTGCAGTGCGATGGTGGAGGAGCTCAGGGTGTCTCTGAAATGCCAGCGACGGCGGAAACAAAAACCTCAACCTCCCGCCATCGTCAAAACAGAAGAGGTCATTAACATGCACACCTTTAACGACAGGAGGCTCCCGGGGAAAGAGACCATGGCCTGAGATCCTGCGGGATTCTCCTGTAACTCTCGTCCAAACGACGGACACGAAGATGTTTCCTGTGGAAATCCGGATACGTGAGCGACTCAGAAACTCGGTTATCGGCCCAAAAACGCTGTCTCTCTCTCTCTGTCCTGCTGGACCTTCTTATTCTGTGTCGCTTATCTCTGTTTTCTCTGTGAAAGACGTGTAGGATGCTGTGAAATGAAGTAGATGTTTTAAACGGATCAGTTTTGATGTGAGAGAAATGCTGCCTTCAAGAGCGCCGGATGACGACAGACTCCCAGAACCTCCTCGGAACGTTTATGAGACGTTATTAGTAGGGATGCGCGATATATCGGCCGCCATATCGGTATCGGCCGATATATGTTCATTTTTACTGTTATCGTTATTGGCACGATAAGAAAATTTGGCCGATATATTAAAGCCGATAAATAATGTATTTCCTTCAGATGCGCACTGTTCAACATGATGGATTTGAATTGCTTGAAATATGATTGGAATCACTTAAAAAAGGAAAATACGGTTCAGTGCAAGTCTGTCATATCGGCTACATAACATCATAATGAGAACATCATTATAATTGTGTGTTTGGGTCATGGATTTTAATGGTGAGACTTTTGTTTTTGTAATCAGGCTCTTAAAAATTATATATAAAATTTGGTTTTATGTTTATCTGCCAATATATCGGTTATCGGCTTTCAAATATAAAGAATTATCGGTTATCGGTATCGGCCAACATTTTCATATCGGTCCATCCCTAGTTATTAGACGTTAATTAGATTAATATGAACTTTTAGAGAAAGTTCTTATTAGTTTTGTCACACAAAAACCTTCCTGCAATGTTTTTAGAATGTTTGTTACTCGAAATAGAACCTTGAGAGAACGTTCATGGAATGTTAGGAATTGTTAGATGTCAAAAGTCTTAATTATGATCTGATGTGCGTGAACGAAATGAATGCTTTTAATTACTTTCTTTCCTTTTTACTCACTGACAAATACAGGAATCTTTTTAGCACCAGTGCAACAAAATGACGAGCAAGAGACCCCTAAAGCTGGAAGGCAGAATGTTTTCAACACAGAAATTAATTAAAATTATCTTACGCATGTCCCTCGTGGGTCAAAATGACCCGAAGCCCTAAAATTATACTACTTTTTTTTTTTATCCAGAAAGCTTATTTTATTTCATTTTGATCATATTTTTTAAAAAATTTTATTCAATTTTTTGGGAGATTTTTTATTTTATTTTTATTTAATTCCTCACAACTCCTATCCCCAACTTAAATTCAAAATAACTCACAATTTCATGCATAACCCTTTTAATTCAGCTCTAAATATCTTACATTGAGTGTCTTTGCCTCTTGTGGAAAAATAATAATATAAGATGATATTTCACGACTCTAGATGGCCTTATAGCTCTATATGAGCTGTTCCTCTGGGTCCTAAAGTCTCTTCAGTGTGTCAGATACACAAGTAGACATTAACTAAATCATTTTTTGGTAAAGTTTTAGCATTCTTAGTTTGAATTTTGAGCATTTTTAGGTTTTTCTATGTGTACTGAAGCATTCCTCTCATTCCATTCATTCCTAAGGGGGGCAAATTGAGCCGCGAGAGAGGGATTTGTTACCACAATTTGTGGTAATTTCAACCACAAAACTCCTCGAGTCCTTTTAATTTTATTTGTGTGTATTCGTGGTTCAAGTGCGACAAAAGTCCTGGGGTCTTGGACCCCTCTGATGAACACTCAATTTGTAAAAAAAAATGTAACCCGAGGGAAGACCAATGACGTTGGAGCGCAAAGAAAAGCAGCATGAATACTTACTTGAAGGCACCAATAAAATCCATGAAACAATGTCCGTCAGTTGTATGTCGCGGGCTGCGTCCTAAATCACATACTTCCCTACTACTGTATATAGTAGGCGAAAAACAGTCAGTATGTCTGAATTTACAGTACTTGTGAAAAATTACCCGTACGACCTACTAGTTCTGAAGTGTGCATCTGATGGACACTTTATGAATGATAATGACAACATGGCAAATGCACTACATCCGGATCGCATTCATACTCTATAGAGCAGGGGTGTCAAACTCAGTTCCTGGAGGGCCACAGCCCTGCAGAGTTTAGCTTCAACCCTAATTAAACACACCTGATCAGCTAATCAAGTCCCTCAGGCTTATTTGAAAACTGCAGGTGAGTGTGTGTTGAAGCAGGGTTGGAACAAAACTCTGTAGGGCTGTGGCCCTCCAGGAACTGAGTTTGACACCTGTGCTATAGAACATGCTTTTTTAGCGGTTGCAAAGTAATTCCTCGCTATTTGGGACGCAGCCGCATTCACACTCGGTGTCATGATGATCAACGACTCAAACCAAAGTTCTGTCATTTAGATAAACTTCAACTTTTCTAGGAAAACTTTCTACTAGCGTCCATTCTGTCTGTCACAGGCAACTCGACTTTGTTTGTCATTCAACGGAGATTTATAACGAGAAAAAAAGAGAAAAGCAGTTTTTGTACAGACAAATTTTGTAGTAAATCTTTATATTGCCGTGTCTGATGCCTATGTAGGTTAAAGAGGACGGCCGCGCATTAGACGCCCCACACACACATATGCACGTCCATCCAGCCGAGAGCAAACAGCGTCTCTATCCCAGACAGCAACATCGTACTGACCCATATTCAGTTCACATCCGGCTCACATCTGTCTCACATCCGGCTCACATCCGGCTCACATCTGGCTCACATCTGGCTCACATCCAGATACGCGTGGAATCCACATGCATCGGCTCACATTCGGCCAACATCTGTTTCACATCCGGCTCACATCTGACCCACATTTAGCTCTGATCCGGCTCACATCTGACCCACATCTAGCTCTCATCCGGCTCACATCTGACCCACATCTGGCTCACATCCAGATACGCAGGGAATCCACATGTACCAGCTCACATCTGACCCACATCTGGCTCACATCCAGATACGCAGGGAATCCACATGTACCAGCTCACATCCGGCTCACATCTGACCCACATCTGGCACACATCCAGATACGCGTGGAATCCACATGCATCGGCTCACATTCGGCTCACATCTAGCTCACATCTGACCCACATCTAACTCTCATCCGGCCCACATCTGGTTCACATCTGACCCACATCTAACTCTCATCCGGCCCACATCTGTTTCACATCCGGCTCACATCTGACCCACATTTAGCTCTGATCCGGCTCACATCTGACCCACATCTAACTCTCATCCAGCCCACATCTGGTTCACATCTGACCCACATCTAACTCTCATCCGGCCCACATCTGGTTCACATCTGACCCACATCTAACTCTCATCCGGCCCACATCTGGTTCGCATCTGACCCACATCTAACTCTCATCCGGCTCACATCCGGCCCACATCTAACTCTCATCCGGCTCACATCCGGCCCACATCTGGTTCACATCTGACCCACATCTTGCTCTCATCTGGCTCACATCTGACCCGCATCTGGCTCACATCCAGATACGTGTGGAATCCACATGCACCAGCTCACATCCGGCCCACATCTGTTTCACACCGGCTCACATCTGACCCACATCTAAATCTCATCCGGCTCAAATTCGGCCCACATCTGGTTCACATCCGGCTCACATCTGGCTCTCATCCGGCTCACATCTGGATACTCGTGGAATCCACACGTACCAGATGTGGCCCGGATCCGAGTCGACACTGTGTTGCTGTCTGGGTACAAACCTCCTTTGTTGTTTTACAAGCATATTTTCTGTTTCTGTGTGCTGATGTTTGTGTTTTACCTGACGACGAGTCTCTCTACTGTATAATAGTGTGCTGAGCAAAGGATTTCTCCAAACCGGGTTTAATCTACAGGGACCTTTGGAAAAGAACCATGTGCAAATTAGCATCGGGTGGAGAACTGTTCAAGCTCATCTTGTAATAAAAAAAGAGATTATACTGTGTAGAAGGTGTCGTTTCCTTTCTGTGTGTGTGTGTGTGTTGTTCAGTGTTTATCGTTTTTAGTTGTAAATCAAGTTATTCTAGATCAACTGGACTGTCTGTTGCTTAAAGTCAGTATGAAAGGGAAGTTGCGCTGGATTTTACTCTATTATTGTGCCGTATATTCGAGTGAAATGCATCTGGAACAAGAACAAATGTGGGCGGGGCTTGATTTTGTCCGTGGGGAATTGATTTGATGGTTGTGGTTTGCTATTGGTGGATCTCATGAGAGTGACAGGTCATCAGAGAATCAGCTACGGGGAGAGTCACAAAACTAACTAAACACTTTGATTTGAAGTGAAAATGTTTCTGAAAATCAGACAAAAAGACAAAGGTACTTAAAGGCTTTAGTGAGGGAAAGAACTACAATCCCATGAAGCATTGCAAACAGCAAGATCGAATTAAAAATGGAGAAATATGTAACTATTCATTTAGCGTATAGGTAGATCGACTCGATTTCACGGGAGTGGGCGGAGCTAAAGAGCTATTTTTGCTTGGTTGCTTTTTTTGACTCTGATTGGTGCAATTTTCTGCACAGCATCATGGGTAATGTAGTGTTCACCAGGAATTTCACCCTTAAACATGATTATATATAAAAAAAAAAAAGCTGAAATAAAGTAGGCTGATGCCTTCAGCAGAAGCAAAAACCATTGATTATCAACCTCGTAGCTCACAGTAAGGCTGTCTTTAATGATTTATAAGTTATCGTTAAAAATCAATTTCCCTGTGGAGAAAATAAATGGAGGATTTACTCTATAAGACCGTCTCTAAAGAGATGTCGCTGCAAGAAGGAGGGGAAGTTAGTTTGATTCAAGATTACAAGGATATCCGATGTGCATATATTTATTATAGCCTAAAATATTGCAATATGCCATAAAAAAAATAGGCACTGTCCATTTTGATTTCATGAGGACTTTAATAATATTACAGGCTCTAATAGTGTATTTGATTTTACTTGTAACATCACAACAATTTAGTTTAAAATCGAAATGTTTTGTAGGTATATGAAACTTCCTCATGGACAATCGGTCAGCTGATGCGGCGTCACATGACATGATGTGGTCACATGACCGCTGGATCACACACACACACACACACACACACAGAGACACAGACAGAGAGTGAGAGTGTGTGTGTGTGAGAGAGAGCTGTTTCCAGCAGCAGAACTGAACCGATCAGACCCAGAAAAGCAGTGACATCTGATTCGGAGTGAGAGAATATCTAGATCCGGATCCGGTGAGTGATGAAACCATAATCAATCGCGTGCATCAGTTTCATTCAGGTTTTTAACTCTATTCTAATTCATCTGATCAACACAGTTCTATAGAATATCAATGCATGTGGAGATTTAAACAATTCTTCATTTATATGTGCTATAATGTATGCGATGCACGTATAGATTCGTGTTGTGCTTTCTAACAGGAAGTGTCTAACAGGAAGTAAAAGACGTGCTCATTTATTGTGATGAGTTATTATTAAAAATGAGATTAATATCGCTGTTTGTTCCAGTAGGAGATATATATATATAAAAGTGAGTAAGATTGTTTAAGGTTAGGGTTCTTAAGGACGTTTACTTTACCTGTGTGTGTGAAAGTCACGTGTGTATCATGTGAGTCATGTGACACTGACAGGTGTTTCTCTCATGATGTTTACAACTGACATTAAAATAAAGCTTTAATAGTGCAAAATATATTTGAAATGGTCTAATTCCACATTAATGTTGTGTTTGTTTAAAACACAATGTAATCATTCAGTGTTTGTGTCAAAAATTCCGATTATAATATTCATTGTTACATTGGTTTACAAAATTGCTACATTTGGAAAAATAGAATGTAACATCACAGTTTTATATAGTATTGAACTGACTTGATCTAAATAATGTCACTAATATCTTATGAAGTTGAAGGCGTTTCATAATTTCAAAATTTGTTATCAGGAAACTGTCTAAGTTATGTATTTCAGAAATGTACATATACAAAGTCACAGTTAGCTAAAAATGTATTCATTTAAACAATGTAATAATTTAATGCAGAAACAATGAGCTCATTGAAGTAATGAATACAAGGAAGACTTTCTTTTCTCAACTCAAAACAAGTTGATTTAAATGCCATGTCTTCAGAATGAGTGTTAGTACGGTGTGTTTCAGATATGCAGTGGTCAGCGCTGACTCTGGTTCTGGCGTTCTCCTCGGCCACCTTGGCTCTGGATAATGGTCTGATGAGGACCCCTCCCATGGGCTGGTTGGCATGGGAACGCTTCCGCTGTGACATCGACTGTGACCAAGACCCGCAGAACTGCATCAGGTGATCCAGAACCGGCCTTTCATTCGCTTATTTCACTGATCCAGAACCAGCCTTTCATTTGTATATTTCAGTTTAAGTTGAAAATTTTGCTTTTGTGAGTTCTATTAGTTTTGGTTTTTCATCAAATTTTTATATTTAATTTAATTAACACAAATAGTTTTAGTATTATTTATATACTATTATAGTTTTCATTAATATTTATATGTTCTGTTTTCTGTTTATTTTTAATAATTGTATGCGCTTTTGTCCATTCTTTAAGTTAGTATTACTATTTGGGTTTTATTTATTTATTTTTAATTAATTAATTTCAGCTTTATTTCATCAACAAAAATATTTTTTTTAATATCACTATTTAGGTTACATTTATTTTAATTTTAGCTTTAATTTTAAATTATTTCGGTTTATTGCCAAGGCACCATTTCTAATTTTCGTTTACCTTGTTTTCTTATCTAATATTTATCCATTTTTTATTTCATCTTTATTTTAATTAATACAAATATTTTATAATTTGTATTAATATTTTGAATTCGCTTTTATATCAATATTTTCCATTTTAATTTTAGTGCATTTTTTATTACACTATTTATTATTATTTTATTTCATTGCCAAGGAAGGCAACGTTTCTAATGTTCTTCAAGTCTGTTTTTCATCTAACATTCACACTCTAACGCTGAATGCGTGAAGAATCCCAGCGCTGATGGTGTGTGTGTGTGTGTGTGTGTGTGTGTGTGTTCCTCCTGCAGCGAGTCGTTGTTCACAGACATGGCCGACAGACTGTCGGAGGACGGCTGGAGAGAGCTGGGTTACGTCTACATCAACATCGACGACTGCTGGGCCTCCAAACTCAGAGACAGTCAGGGCCGACTGCAGGCCGACCCCAAACGGTGCTGACCTCTGACCTTCTGATAGCAGAATAGAGAATATCACTCTGAACACCAGAGTCTCTCACACACACACACACACACACTCCATCTGAACACCAGAGGGCATCTCTCTCTCACACACACACACACACACACACACACACACACACACACACACACACACACACTCCATCTGAACACCAGAGGGCATCTCTCTCACACACACACACACACACACACTCCATCTGAACACCAGAGGGCATCTCTCTCACACACACACACACACACACACACACACACACACACACACACACACTCCGTCTGAACACCAGAGGGCATCTCTCACACACACACACACACACACACACACACACTCCATCTGAACACCAGAGGGCACCTCTCTCACACACACACACACACACACACACACACACACACTCCATCTGAACACCAGAGGGCGTCTCTCACACAATTCACAATTCAATTCACAAACTCACCACTAGTTGCCGCTAAACATCACACACTGCACCTTTAACTGCGATTACATGGAGATTGCGATGAGTCCTGCAGCTCTACAGCAGAAGCAATGCTCCTCATCTCACGTTATTGTGAATCAATCTGCAGGTTTCCACATGGCATTCCTCGTTTGGCGCGTTACATCCATGACCGTGGGCTAAAGCTGGGCATTTATGGAGACATGGGCACATACACGTGTGGCGGATATCCGGGAACAACTCTAGATAAAGTGCAGATAGACGCCCAGACGTTTGCAGACTGGGAGATCGACATGCTCAAACTGGACGGGTGTTACTCAAACTCCAGCTATCAGGAACAAGGTGAGGGAACCAACACAGTATTCCTCATTATAATAATTAATGCGCTGAATAAAGGGGCGGGGCCTGGTTGAGTTAGTTAGTAGTGTGTTAAACTGGCGGTTATGGTAAGGGGCGGGACATTTCCCAAACACACTCGAAGCGCTCGACCAATCACAACACACTGCTCCAGCTGACCAATCAGAGCACAGATTAATTATACAAATGTGCCATTAAATAAGATTTATAAAACTGATCCAAGAACAGGTAAAAAATCATAGACAGTGGTTCATTGAAACCAGTGAAGTCTCCGAAGCCTCGTTTCAAATTACCTTTTTTCATAACGAGTTTTCTACAATACTGATAGTTTACAGATGACGTCACACACACGACGCTCATATTCTTTACAGTGTATGTTTGATACGCGCTCTGAATCGCTGATTCCAAACATTATCCTGTTCTCATTATCTTTTGTTGATTATATTTAAACACAGGCTATCCGATGATGTCGAAGGCCCTGAACGCTACGGGCCGTCCCATTGGCTACTCCTGCAGTTGGCCCGCCTACCAGGGCGGACTCCCTCCTAAAGTGAGTAAAGTTACTGTAGTATCTCTAATCTGAAGCACGATGGAATTGTAATATATGATTAATAGGGGTGTATCGTGTCACAATATATATCGTGGATGGTTCATCCAAACTAAAAATTACTGTGTGAGAGAATTTTTAGTGTCAGTACTGCATTAAACTACTATATATAATGTCTAATATGATGTATAATAATGCATATTTGTGGGTCCTGATAATGCCAAATGTCTGATGTTACCAGTAAAAGTGGCCTATACATTATTATAAATATATCTAGTCAGTGAAACATATTCATCTACAATAATTCTGTATTTTCAGCTTCAGAATCATGAATATTGTTATTCTGGTGTCTCTATTGTTCATTGGGTTTCCAGCACCGAGTCCAAGACTATTCATTTACACACACAATGTAATATCAAATTTAGCATTTTAATCAACAGCACATTTTTTGTTTAACGTTTTATCAAATGTCTTGGAGTATCGTGATAATATCGTATCGTGAGTTCAGTATCGCGATAATATTGTGTCGTGAGTTCAGTATCGTGATAATATCGTATCGTGAGTTCAGTATCGTATCGTGAGTTCAGTATCACGATAATATGGTATCGAGAGTTCAGTATCGTGATAATATCGTATCGTGAGTTCAGTATTGTATCGTGAGTTCAGTATCGTGATAATATCGTATCGTGAGTTCAGTATCGTGATAATATGGTATCGTGAGTTCAGTATCGCGATAATATCGTATCGTGAGTTCAGTATCGCGATAATATGGTATCGTGAGTTCAGTATCGCGATAATATGGTATCGTGAGTTCAGTATCGTGATAATATGGTACCGTGAGTTCAGTATCGCGATAATATCGTATCGTGAGTTCAGTATCGTGATAATATGGTATCGTGAGTTCAGTATCGTGATAATATGGTATCGTGAGTTCAGTATCGCGATAATATGGTATCGTGAGTTCAGTATCGCGATAATATCGTATCGTGAGTTCAGTATCGTGATAATATGGTACCGTGAGTTCAGTATCGCGATAATATGGCATCGTGAGTTCAGTATCGTGATAATATGGTACCGTGAGTTCAGTATCGCGATAATATCGTATCGTGAGTTCAGTATCGTGATAATATGGTATCGTGAGTTCAGTATCGCGATAATATGGTATCGTGAGTTCAGTATCGCGATAATATCGTATCGTGAGTTCAGTATCGCGATAATATCGTATCGTGAGTTCAGTATCGCGATAATATGGTATCGTGAGTTCAGTATCGCGATAATATGGTATCGTGAGTTCAGTATCGCGATAATATCGTACCGTGAGTTCAGTATCGCGATAATATCGTATCGTGAGTTCAGTATCGTGATAATATGGTACCGTGAGTTCAGTATCGCGATAATATCGTATCGTGAGTTCAGTATCGCGATAATATCGTATCGTGAGTTCAGTATCGTATCGTGAGTTCAGTATCACGATAATATCGTATCGTGAGTTCAGTATCGTGATAATATGGTATCGTGAGTTCAGTATCGTGATAATATGGTATCGTGAGTTCAGTATCGTGATAATATCGTATCGTGAGTTCAGTATCGTATCGTGAGTTCAGTATCGTGATAATATGGTATCGTGAGTTCGGTATCGTGATAATATGATATCGTGAGTTCAGTATCGTATCGTGAGTTCAGTATCGTATCGTGAGTTCAGTATCGTGATAATATGGTATCGTGAGTTCAGTATCGTGATAATATCGTATCGTGAGTTCAGTATCGTATCGTGAGTTCAGTATCGTGATAATATGGTATCGTGAGTTCGGTATCGTGATAATATGATATCGTGAGTTCAGTATCGTATCGTGAGTTCAGTATCGTATCGTGAGTTCAGTATCGTGATAATATGGTACCGTGAGTTCAGTATCACGATAATATCGTATCGTGAGTTCAGTATCGTGATAATATGGTATCGTGAGTTCAGTATCGTGATAATATGGTATCGTGAGTTCGGTATCGTGATAATATCGTATCGTGAGTTCAGTATCGTATCGTGAGTTCAGTATCGTATCGTGAGTTCAGTATCGTGATAATATCGTATTGTAAGTTCAGTATCGTGATAATATCGTATCGTGAGTTCAGTATCGTGATAATATTGTATCGTGAGTTCAGTATCGTGATAATATCGTATCGTGAGTTCAGTATCGTGATAATATGGTATCGTGAGTTCAGTATCGTGATAATATCGTATCGTGAGTTCAGTATCGTATCGTGAGTTCAGTATCGTGATAATATGGTATCGTGAGTTCGGTATCGTGATAATATCGTATCGTGAGTTCAGTATCGTATCGTGAGTTCAGTATCGTGATAATATGGTATCGTGAGTTCAGTATCGTGATAATATGGTATCGTGAGTTCAGTATTGTGATAATATCGTATTGTGAGTTCAGTATTGTGATAATATGGTATCGTGAGTTCAGTATCGTGATAATATCGTATCGTGAGTTCAGTATTGTGATAATATCGTATCGTGAGTTCAGTATTGTGATAATATGGTATTGTGAGTTCAGTATCGTGAGGTATCGGTATCAGTATCGTTACACCGCTAACGATGTATGTTCTCAGGTGAACTACACACTGCTGGGTCAGATCTGCAACCTGTGGCGGAACTACGCTGACATCCAGGACTCGTGGGATAGCGTACTGGGAATCGTGGACTGGTTCTTTGACAATCAGGACGTTCTGCAACCCGTGGCCGGACCGGGTCAGTGGAACGACCCCGACATGGTGAGCTCATCATCACTGGCTGCGTTTACACTGGTCTTAACAAACCATACATCAATGGAAAGCTTATTTATTCAGCTTTCATATGATGTATAAATCTTAATTTAAAAAAAAATGCCTGGTCACATATGGTCAAAAGATCGGATCTGTGCATTAAGACTTGCAGTGTAAATGCAGCCGCAGAAAACCATGATTTATGCTAATGATTTATGCTCATTTGCATCATCCTCAGTTGCTGATTGGAGACTTCGGCCTCAGCCTGGACCAATCGCGCGCTCAGATGGCGCTGTGGGCGATCATGGCCGCTCCTCTCTTCATGTCCAACGACCTGCGTACGATTAGCAGCGACGCTCGCGCAATCCTGCAGAATAAAGTCGTCATCGGCATCAATCAGGACCACTTAGGCATCCAGGGCAGACGCCTGTTCAAGGTCAGTAATCTACAGGATCGGGTTTCACTGTTGCATTTAGCTCTTAGCTGGGCTATTGACTAAAACTAAGACTGTTAATAACGTTAAATGAAATATAAATATTAGTTGAAAACATTAAACTAAAATAAAAATAAAAAATAAACCTAAAAAAACTTAAATGAAAAAAGCAAATTGCTCAAATTAAATTAAAATGAATACTAAAAATATAAAAATAATAGCTAATTCAAAATATTAATAAAAATGCAAGGGTATTGACTAAAACTAAGACTATTAAAAACATTAAATGAAATATAAATATTAGTTGAAAACCTTAAACTAAATGAAATTTTAAAAAATAGCAATATTTTTTTAAAAAACTAATAAAATGACAAGCAAATTGCTCAAATTAAACTAAAACTAACACTAAAAATATACAAATTATAGCTAATTCAAAATATTAATAAAGGTGCTCATTTTTGCACTGCACTGTATTTTTTATTTATTTATTTAAATATAGTAGCATTTATTATTTAAACAGATTTGTATTACTTAATTTTAATAATGGTTATAATTTATTATAATTAATAATCACATTTATTTATTTAATAATATTCTAAGCCAGGACACTACAGGTGAAAAGGGTAAAATTGAACAAATAGATGTAAAGCGATTACATTTTTTTTAATCTAATTAATTACATGACATGCCTATTAATTAATCGCACATGAACTTCGGCTGAGAAATTACCCTCAAAAGTTGATTTAAAGTCATTATTGTGTTAAATGAGAATGGCATCAAGTAGACATTAGAAAAATAGCTTTAGAGAGATGTATTTTATAAGATTCAACATAGAAGTTATTACTCATAAATGCTTAGCCATGTTTTTTTTCAGAAGCTGCATCTGAATTGGTATTTAAATATATCTTTGTTCCACTAAAGAAGGAAAGTCATACAGGTTTGAAACGACATGATGGAGAGTAAATAAATAAAAAAACACTGAATTTTCACTTCTAGGCAAACTATCCACAAAATATGATTTTTTTTTTTTTTCAAAACGCTGATTCATTCAGGAATGAAGTAAGTGGCTCTCTTTATGAATGAGTCATTGAATCATTGGTTCACCCGACTGATTCGTTCAATACACTGATTCATTCAGAAACTAAACTTGAGCTTATTGAACTTATTGAGCAAATATTGAGCAAAAACACACAATATTGTGTCTTAAATATAACAGAAAATTAACTTTTTTAACTTCAGTATCGCATTTGCACTCGTGTGATATTGCTTAACTATATCATATGATGTAAACATGAGACAAAAGCTCATACGAGTGCATTTTTGACCTGATATCTTGACCTGAGCTCAAGAGCTGAGCAGTGCATGAGAAACAGAGCAGTTTGCACAGTTTGAAAGCGATGCTTGTGTGTTTCTGTCAGGAGAAGAGCAGGATTGAGGTGTACCTGCGACCTCTCTCTAAAGGAGCCAGCGCTCTGGTGTTCTTCAGCAGGAGGACAGATATGCCGTATCGATACATGACATCTCTGAAGACGCTGGGATACACACCAGGAGTGTATGAGGTGAGCCTTTAAACACAGACAAGCTGACAAACAGACAAGCCGGGGCCCAGGGGTTAATAAAGTCCTTCTGAAGGGAAGGGATGCGTTCATGTTTTAAAACTTAAAAACTTAATCGACTAATAAAAAAAGGTAAAAAAAGGGTTTACTAAAATCTTGTATTAAAATAGAATTTACTTTTTAGAAACTGGTCAATGACATGGAAATGTTTAATGCTCTCTCTCTCTCTCTCTCTCTCTCTCTCTCTCTCTCTCTCTCTCTCTCTCTCTCTCTCTCTCTCTCTCTCTCTCAGGTGTTTGATGTGTTTTCGGAGACGCGTTTGCCCGAACTGAAGGACAGCACAGAGTTTGTTGTGTCGGTCAACCCGTCTGGTGTGGTCATGTGGTACATCCATCCAGCAGCTGATTGGTGGAAAGGGGCGGAGCCTAGTCGTTTCAGCGAGAAGCTGAAAGGTCCGAAGTTCCATCGGTATGCTAATGAGGCCGACGCCCCTCAAGTGCTTTGATTGTTTTTGGAAAGGAAATTAACTACGCACTCTGGGATCTTTCGCCAATCAAACGTGCCTCTCTCGATTTTTTTAAAAATGTAATTTTTTTTTAAAATGTTAATTTTTTAGGACCATTTCTACTGAATGTCTTTTGAATGAGTTTCCATTAATGTTTTTGCATTGACTTTAATAAGAAGTCTAACGCTAGCATCTCATTTGTGCAAATTCACGTTTCAAGTCGCTTTCGCTTTTTTTATCATGATGCATTCGGTGATGTGTGATACTGTATTTGAACTCAAATAAACACAAATGATGGTCAAACTCACAGATGTTACAGTGTGGATTTGTACACTAGTATTTGATTGATGCTTAACCCTGATTGGTTAGAGTCATGATGATAATTGGCTGCAGCTTTCATTGTTTATCAGTAAACTGACAGTCTTACAAAACGTGGATTCCTGTTCATTAAACCGAAAGTATTAATCCACCGAACATGTGCTTTCAGTTCCTCAACCCTGAATCAGGGTTTCTCATTCAGAAATGTTAAATCCAGTTGCACTGTCCTTGCATCATCAGACCCGTTTGATATGATTTCAAGCTAATCGGTGAACAGGCCAAACAGGAACAAAACCTCACTTCATATAAGAGTATTTATAATGTCCTTAAGCAACAAAGAAATGCCACAATTGATCAAGACTTTGAAGCAGAAATGAGGGAGAAACTCCTGCTCCCAGTATAAGGGTCTTTCCTTGCCATTAATGTTGGACAACACGACTACGTCTCCTTCCGTTAAAAATAATGGCTGAGATATACATAACACTAACAACATCAGTTGCCGTGATTTTTGGAATGACTTATCGCAAGGAAAAAAATAAGTTTTAGTTGCATAACATCGGTTAATGGAAACGCCGTCATTTCGCAAGTTTTTTTATCGACATTTAGAAAATATCGCAAAAGTTTTGTGCAAAACTGTAATGGAAACACTGCTAATGATTGCACTGCTGGTTATATTCACTGGTGAGAGTCGGGTCGTGATGGGCGAGTGGTTAACCACACGGTCTCTGTGCGCAAGGCTGCGATAGAGACACGGGTTCAAATCTGACTTTAACTGGTTTATTGTAGAATCAGGTATGAGCGCTGCCTCATGGTTCAGAGGTTCCCGGTTCGAATCCCGGTCAGATCTCCATGAAATCAACAAATGATTGGTGGAGAGGACAAGAGGATGGCGGACTGAGGAGGAGCCGAAGACAGGGTCCTGTTGGAGCAACTGGTTATCCAGGAAAACCAGCTGTAAAATTGTTGACTTTGTCTCAGAACTGGATATTTTTTATATAAGTAAACATTTTACGTAAAATATAACTGTTGCTGTTTATGGTCCAAGAAATCCCAAGGGTGAGGAGTTTGGATATTCCCTCCCCCCTTCGTTTACAAGCTTCTCTCACCAACCGTTCAACGCAACCACGCTTCAGTGTCCAGGCCGGTTTCTTGCCAACCAGGGAGAACAAGCTCAAACCACTGAGCCACTGGAACTTCCACAAGAACTCTTCTTTTTTTGGAGGGCATGTCTTTTTTATTTGGACAAAACCAGTGAAACTAAAGCATTTTAACAAAGTGTGGGCCACACAAAGTGTGTGACCTCGCCACTATAATCCGACAGTAAAGTGCAGTTCTTCATCCGCTCCACTCGGCGGCAGAAGCGGGTTTCTCCTTCAGTCTGACACTTCTGCTGCTTGACAACATGATGACAATCACAACACGTGCAGATCCTGCAGATGAGAAGATGACAGCTCTTAATGGCACTTTATCAGCACATATTCCAGCTCAACTGCAGATCATAAAACTGACACACAGACTGATAAAATGAAGGAAACGAGTGTCACGAGACTCACCTGTAAGTAACTTTCCGCTTAAAGTCAATTTCTCTTGTCAAATGACTTGCACGAACTACATATCAAATCAATCGCTAGTTGTAGCGTTACCATTTTGGTCTGTGAATGAATCGCCCTCTGATAGTCACACTATGAGGTGTAGAAGGACTCAGTTGATATTGCAGTGTTTTCTGGACTGATATGAGAGTCAGCAGGAGTTGTGTGAAGCTCTGATGTTCTCCTGTTGCTTCATGCTTTTCTACTTCCTGTTGTGACTGGGATATGAGAGTAAAACAGCCTCTAAAATGGTATTTTTATTCAAAATGTCCAAATACTAGAGGCATGAAACAATGAAGTCAAGAGCAGTGACTAGACACTTTGCTCTTGGTTTTCATTGCGTATTATTTCTGTAATCTTGCTCTGATGTTTGTAGGTCTGGCATTCTTTGAATGAGGAGTGAGTTTTAGTTCTATCAGAGAATGTCTAATAAGGGGAGAACTTCCACTCTCAGTAAACTTCCGGCTTCTGAGCTGGTTGCAGTTCCGCTCTGGCTCCACATGAGGGCGCTCACAGGACGAGTGCAGTTCCACTCTGGCTCCACATGAGGGCGCTCACAGGACGAGTGCAGAATGAATGGAGGTCTATGGCGCTATACCCCTCAAAATCCACTTTTCTCAGGATATCATTTTTTGTCTAGTAATTTGAATGTTGTATTCGAAAGGAGATGCAAAGAAATTACACACTGCTGGGTGTTAGATTTTTTAGAGTCACTTATTTGCTTTAAAAAGTCTTTTAAAATGTCAATGACGTCATACACATCGTACGACCAGAGATACTGCTTTACGGCAATCCTTCAGTCACTTTGGTGCTTTCAGCTCTGCACTTTCTTTTCTCTCGAGGCATCGACAACACAGCTGACACAGGTAAACACACAACACAGCTGACACAGGGAAACACACAACACAGCTGACACAGGGAAACACACAACACAGCTGACACAGGGAAACACACAACACAGCTGACACACGGTAAACACACAACACAGCTGACACAGGGAAACACACAACACAGCTGACACACGGTAAACACACAACACAGCCGACACAGGTAAACACGCAACACAGCCGACACAGGGAAACACGCAACACAGCCGACACAGGGAAACACACAACACAGCCGACACAGGTAAACACGCAACACAGCCGACACAGGGAAACACGCAACACAGCTGACACACGGTAAACACACAACACAGCCGACACAGGGAAACACACAACACAGCCGACACAGGTAAACACACAACACAGCCGACACAGGTAAACACACAACACAGCCGACACAGGGAAACACGCAACACAGCTGACACACGGTAAACACACAACACAGCCGACACAGGTAAACACACAACACAGCCGACACAGGTAAACACACAACACAGCCGACACAGGTAAACACACAACACAGCCGACACAGGTAAACACACAACACAGCCGACACAGGTAAACACACAACACAGCCGACACAGGTAAACACACAACACAGCCGACACAGGGAAACACACAACACAGCTGACACAGGGAAACACACAACACAGCTGACACACGGTAAACACACAACACAGCCGACACAGGTAAACACGCAACACAGCCGACACAGGGAAACACGCAACACAGCCGACACAGGGAAACACACAACACAGCCGACACAGGGAAACACACAACACAGCCGACACAGGTAAACACACAACACAGCCGACACAGGTAAACACACAACACAGCCGACACAGGGAAACACACAACACAGCCGACACAGGTAAACACACAACACAGCCGACACAGGTAAACACACAACACAGCCGACACAGGTAAACACACAACACAGCCGACACAGGGAAACACACAACACAGCTGACACACGGTAAACACACAACACAGCCGACACAGGTAAACACGCAACACAGCCGACACAGGGAAACACACAACACAGCCGACACAGGTAAACACGCAACACAGCCGACACAGGGAAACACGCAACACAGCCGACACAGAGAAACACGCAACACAGCCGACACAGGGAAACACGCAACACAGCCGACACAGAGAAACACGCAACACAGCCGACACAGGGAAACACACAACACAGCTGACACAGGCAAACACACAACACAGCCGATACAGGTAAACACGCAACACAGCTGACACAGGTAAACACACAACACAGCCGACACAGGGAAACACACAACACAGCCGACACAGGGAAACACACAACACAGCTGACACAGGGAAACACACAACACAGCCGACACAGGGAAACACGCAACACAGCCGACACAGGGAAACACACGACACAGCTGACACAGGGAAACACGCAACACAGCCGACACAGAGAAACACGCAACACAGCCGACACAGGGAAACACGCAACACAGCCGACACAGGCAAACACACAACACAGCCGACACAGGGAAACACACAACACAGCTGACACAGGGAAACACACAACACAGCTGACACAGGGAAACACACAACACAGCCGACACAGGGAAACACACAACACAGCCGACACAGGGAAACACACAACACAGCTGACACAGGGAAACACACAACACAGCCGACACAGGGAAACACGCAACACAGCTGACACAGGGAAACACACAACACAGCCGACACAGGGAAACACACAACACAGCCGACACAGGTAAACACACAACACAGCTGACACAGGCAAACACACAACACAGCTGACACAGGGAAACAACACAGCTGACACAGGTAAACACACAACACAGCCGACACAGGTAAACACACAACACAGCTGACACAGGGAAACACACAACACAGCCGACACAGGGAAACACACAACACAGCCGACACAGGTAAACACACAACACAGCTGACACAGGCAAACACACAACACAGCTGACACAGGGAAACACACAACACAGCCGACACAGGGAAACACACAACACAGCCGACACAGGGAAACACACAACACAGCCGACACAGGGAAACACACAACACAGCCGACACAGGTAAACACACAACACAGCCGACACAGGTAAACACACAACACAGCCGACACAGGGAAACACACAACACAGCCGACACAGGGAAACACACAACACAGCCGACACAGGGAAACACACAACACAGCCGACACAGGGAAACACACAACACAGCCGACACAGGTAAACACACAACACAGCCGACACAGGTAAACACACAACACAGCTGACACAGGGAAACACACAACACAGCCGACACAGGGAAACACACAACACAGCCGACACAGGGAAACACACAACACAGCCGACACAGGGAAACACACAACACAGCCGACACAGGTAAACACACAACACAGCCGACACAGGTAAACACACAACACAGCCGACACAGGGAAACACACAACACAGCCGACACAGGTAAACACACAACACAGCTGACACAGGCAAACACACAACACAGCTGACACAGGGAAACAACACAGCTGACACAGGTAAACACACAACACAGCCGACACAGGGAAACACACAACACAGCCGACACAGGGAAACACGCAACACAGCCGACACAGGGAAACACGCAACACAGCCGACACAGAGAAACACGCAACACAGCCGACACAGGGAAACACACAACACAGCCGACACAGGGAAACACACAACACAGCCGACACAGGTAAACACACAACACAGCTGACACAGGGAAACACACAACACAGCCGACACAGGTAAACACACAACACAGCTGACACAGGGAAACACGCAACACAGCCGACACAGGCAAACACACAACACAGCCGACACAGGTAAACACACAACACAGCCGACACAGGGAAACACACAACACAGCCGACACAGGTAAACACACAACACAGCCGACACAGGGAAACACACAACACAGCCGACACAGGTAAACACACAACACAGCTGACACAGGCAAACACACGTGCTAGAAGAGTTTTTGTTTTGTTTCTGGTCCCGCTTCGGATGCCACGATGCCATCAAGCGGTATCTCTGGTCGTAATCAGTCCTTCACTGACCAATCGGCGTTCATTAGCAGAATGCTAGCGTGTTATGGGCAACAACAACTCAACCTGTAAGAAATCGAAAGGACATAAGTACTCGTTCATTCAACTTTCGACCTATAACCCATGTTGAACTTGCAAAACCTACAATCAAATCTGAGATTTCTCAACGGCAATCGGGTGAAAGAGACACATTTAGCCGTCTAGCCTCATAGACTCCCATTCATTTTGAATTTATAAGATATACAGTGTGTAATGATGTGTTTGATTATGCCGTGACTCTACAGAATCGGTGATGTGTTGTGGAGCGTAAACCCGGTCAACAGAGTCGTGTGACAGACATTGACTGTAATGCTGGACTTCTGCTCATGGACAGGTAATGTATATGATGTGTGATTGTGTGTTTTACTGTGCTAAACATGTAGGTTCCCATCACTTTCTTTTTGAAGGGCCACTCCTTTGAAAATCTAATTATGGGAACCTTAACAGGTGGGGAAGGGACATTTTTTTATTTACAATTAACTTTTTTTTTTTGTTCCCTGTTGTCCAAAAGCATAACCGCTGCTGGAGACTGTGCCGGAAGCTCCAGGGGGAGACCGCACTGGTATCCCCCTCCTTTGGGTGCACACCACTCACACACACTCCTATCGCAGAGACCCAGCATCCTCTGAACCGTGAGGCTCTTACCTGTGAGCCACAGATCTCTTGCTGAGACATGTGAATGAACTTCTATTTCACTATTTATTTGTGTGTGACCTGTGATTTTTAAATAAACCACTTAAAGCTTTCAGCTGTGTGATTTGAACCCAAGCCTCAATTACAGAGGTAATCATTATTCATTATTCATTATTCATTATTCTTCCTTCTGCCATCTTTCCTTCATTGTCACATGGGTTCAGAACATTGTTTTGAGCCAATCACCACCAGAGTCCCAATTGTCATGTGACTAATCACTCCATATTTGAACTCCTATCAAAGACTATCAAAACTGTGTTGTCTTCGGTGGTTCAGTGGTAGTGGTACCGTCACCGAAGTGAAAGGTTGCCGGTTCTATTCCAGCTTGTTGTTGCGTTTTATACTCTGTTGTGATTTCAGACTCCGTTTCGAAAGATAAACGTACCAGGAGAACCGGCCGAACCGTGCAGGCGCTGGTGGCGCAGTGGCGGAGTCATGGTATAGCCTTCCCAAGGTCCATGGTTCAAGGCCGGGTCAGGCGTCTGCACACCCAGAAAACCAAAGGGGGGGGGTAGTGTGTGTGTGTGTCCCCCCCCCGAGGTTTCGGAGTGCCTGTCGCTGCGGTTATGCTGCTTTTCGCTTATTTTTTGCTACGTTTAATAATATAATAAATAAACTTATTTAAAACCATTTTTTTTTTTTTCTTTTTCTTTCCTTCTTTCTTCTATCTTCTTCCTTCATGGACCTTTTTTTTTTACTTGGACTCTTTTTTTCTTTTCCTTCTTTTTTTCACTTTTTTCACTTTTTTTTCCTATTCTTTCTTCATGGACTTTTTTGTTTTAGAAATTTAGTTGTCAGAAGTAACTGTTACTTAGTTACTTTTAAAAGTAATAGTTACTTTCAACATCTTTTTAAAAGTAAGTATTACTAAGTACATTTTAAAAGTAACTAAGTAACAGTTACTTTTGACAACTTTTAAATGTAACTATTACTAAGTAACTTTTAAAAGTAACTAGTAACTATTAGTGATTAGTAACTATTACTTTTAAAATTTGTCAAAAGTAACTGTTACTTAGTTACTTTTAAAAGTTAGTAATAGTTACTTTTGACAACTTTTAAAAGACATGTAATTTAAGTTACTTTTAACAACTTTTAAAAGTAACTAGTAACTATTAGTGATTAGTAACTAGTAACTATTACTTTTAAAAGTTGTTAAAAGTAACTTTTTAACTAAGTAACTTTTAAAAAAGTAACAGTTACTTTTAACAACTAAATTTCTAAAACAAAGGAAAAAAAGTCCATGAAGAAAGAAAAGGGAAAAAAAGTAGGAAAAGAAAAAAAAGAGTCCAAGTCCAAAAAAAAATTAGTTTTAAATAAATTTATTTGTTATATTATTAAACGTAGCAAATCATAAGCGCAAAGCGAGCATAACCGCAGCGACAGGCACTCCGAAACCTCGGGGGGGGGACACACACACACTACCCCCCCCTTTGGTTTTCTGGGTGTGCAGACGCCTGACCCGGCCTTGAACCATGGACCTTGGGAAGGCTATACCATGACTCCGCCACTGCGCCACCAGCGCCTGCACGGTTTGGCCGGTTCTCCTGGTAGATTTATCTTTCGAAACGGAGTCTGAAATCACAACAGAGTATAAAACGCAACAACAAGCTGGAATAGCAAAGAGTGGGATTTGAACACAGATTCTCCACATGATGGAGCAACGCTCAAACCACTGAACCACTGGAGCTCACATTCTTATACCTCTTTTTTTGGGGGCATGTCTTTTTTATTGGGACAAAACCAGTAAAACTTATGCATTTTAACAAAGCATGGGATTCAAACACAGATTCTCCACATGATGGAGCGACGCTCAACCCACTGAACCACTGGAGCTTCCACTCTTATGCCTTTTTTTTGGGGGGGGCATGTCTTTTTTATTGGGACAAAACCAGTAAAACTTATGCATTTTAACAAAGCACGGGATTCAAACACAGATTCTCCAAATGATGGAGCGACGCTCAACCCACTGAACCACTGGAGCTTCCACTCTTACACCTTTTTTGGGGGGGGCATGTCTTTTTTATTGGGACAAAACCAAAGAAACTAAAACATCTTTACCACATAGAGAAGGATTTGAAACAGGATCCTCCCAACAGGGAAGAACATGCTCGTACCACTGAGCCATAGGAGATATTATTTTTCAGCATGTCTTTTTGGGACAATATTTGTCTCTATTTATCATTCGTCAACTAAAACTAAGAACATTCCACCTCAGAAGTGAGATTTGAACCGGGATTCTCCATGTAAAGGAGTGACCGCTGAGCCAGAGAAGCTTCCTCAGCTAAACTTTGTGTTTTTGGAGGGAGTTTTGTCAAATCTGATTATTAAAACTAATGAAATTAAAGCATTTTCAACCTTAAAATTAAAATATTATTCCACAATAGTGAGAACTGAACCTGGATTCTCCACATGAGGGCGACACTCACACCTCTGACACCTTTACTTACACATTACCTATTATTTTTTTACCTGTTTCTGTCAATGTTCAACCAAAATCACATTATAATAAACCACAGCTTCATGTGCTAAATCTGAGATAAATCTGAATAGATTCAAACAAATGTTTCAGAAAATGGTTCACTGTTGCTCGTGACTCTGGCGACACCTGCTGATCAAAACTGGAAATGCAACGAGAACAAACGCGTAATGATAGCTGATATTTATGGCGCCATTTACACACTAATCAAAACATAATCTCGTAAATGATATAGAAATCATTAAGTATGAAGTGTATCATTTGTGTTCTTTTATAAATATGGGTTCATTTTATCTAAATTAAATAAAAATTTAGATAAAATGAACTATCACTCTCATTAAATATAAAACTAGCCCGAGATCAGTTAAAACAAATGCCCCCTAGTGATAAATAATTTGGAATGAACAAAGCCTCTTTGGCTGAGATCACGTGACTTGACCAGTTTATGATGCATTTTCCTATTTCTTTATTGTGTAAGGTGGCTGTTTATGTACGTATAAGATCTGCAAAGTTACAAATCTCTCCCACACAAAGATTTATTCTATCTAAAAGAGAAAGGTAGATCCAAAATGCCTCGATCGAATGCTCCCTCGCCGACCTACGTCACTAGCCAGAAATATTTGCATAATGCCGCCCAATTTTGCGTACGCAAAGAAAGAAGGCGTGGCTTCAATTGTGGTGTGTCGTCGCCGCCATTTTGTGGAGGTGCTGCGTGTTTCTTTCTACGCGAAAGCAAAAGTTCTTTATTTGGCCTTCAAAAAGTGGACACAATTAGGAATCAGTGGTTAAGATTTATTCACAACACTGTTCCAGAACAGTACAACCCAAATGTTCGTGTGTGTGCAGGGTATTTTACGGAGGACAGTTTCCTGAACCTGGGAGAGCACACGACTGTGAACAAAGGTAATTCCAAATTCTCTAGGGCAATCTGGCGCTTCCGAATCAGATCTGGTAACGTTAAGTATCTTGTATTATTTGCCATTGACTGTTCAAATGTAGAGTTTTGTGCAGTGTAGAGTAAGACATATTGGGTGTTCGGTTGGTTTATGTTACCTCAGGATGACCTGATGTGACGTCAGTAGGAGGAGCGGGAGAATTAAAACAATTTTTTAAAATAAATGAATCAACTAAAATGTAAATTATTAATAAGAAAAAGAGTCTAAGACATCATCAGCAGCCTAAATTGGGAAAATGAAGAGGGGAAACGTGCAAGGTATCCTTATAGGCTATAATATTATGCATAATAAAATAGGCTAATATCACTACATAGGGCAAAACCGGACAGAAAAATGTGTTGTAACTTAATGTATTTAAAAAAACAAACAAACAAAAAACACACAAACAAACGTTATATAACTCACTTTTATTGTTTTTACAATTTATGGTATTTTTGTATTTGCCTCAATTTATAATAATTTAAATATACCTTTACATCAAAGCACGTCTTGAACATTGGAGGGGGGACCACATTTTTTAGGGGTGGGTGATTAGGGGGTCATTTGTATTTTTATATATAGAGAAAACAAATTATTAAATATTTGCAAAAATATTTTATTTTAAAATATGCACACATTCATTATTCGTAGGCTATGTCTAATATGTCAAAAACACAAAACGTTTTTTTGCCTCGTCACATGAATCACATTTTCAATTCAAAAATAGTCTTAGTAGTCTGTATTACTGGATATTGGAGCTAAAAATGCCCATAAAAAGGTTTTAAAAAATCAATGTATTGTAAACTTATTGCAAAAGATAATTTCTCACTGATGCGAACTAACCACCACACAGAATATGAAGAATATCAAAACCTTTAGGAGTCAGCTGTCCACGCCGGCCTAAACCTGCCAAGACACCAGCACAATAAACACACTCAGCAAAATATCGTCGAATTATCGTTATCCCAGAAAATATCAAGATATAATTTGTCAATTTCGCACACCCCTACGCAACGCAACTTGTTTTCTTGTCACTCGTAGCACACTCCTTTATCAAGGTATATGAACCAAACTTTATGTCTGTTTACATTTTATTGTGTTTAAGTGAAACTATGTCCTCGAACATTTTTCTATCGTTGTTATATTCTAACAGTTATTAAATACCGATACCGTTTTATCGCCCAGGCCTAGATCTACATTTCTCAATTTCATTTATGGTAATTATATTAAAAAAATGTGCCATGGTTTAGTAGAAGATTGCTACATCTACTGGAAAACAAAGACTTTTAAAAATGAAAATAACATGAATTTTCAACTACAGCCACTAGATGGCAGCAGAAGACTACTCAATGGCTCATGTATCTTTCCCGAGTTTTTCATTTAGAATTGTTTAGACATTAAAAAAAATCGTTATTATAACAACAATTTGAACCACGGCTTGTGTAATGTAAATACATACGTGCATCAGGTTCCGATCGATCGGCTTGGACATTCTGATATGGTAAAACTGACGACATGATTAACTGTCTTTATAATTGCTTTGGAAGCTGAATCTTGCGATTATGGTAAGGGGCGTTAACATTTCCGACACGCTTCGGCCAATCAGAGCTCACTATGCTTTTCGGAAGGAGGGGCTTTGTAGAATTCAAAAGATTGGGCATAGAGGAGCTACAATAATGTACAGTCTGTGAACAATAATGCATTTTTGGAACATTAAAGGATGTAAACATATTCTATTACACCCAATACACAAAATATTGATCTTTGAAAATAGCATCATATGACCCTTTTAATACACTAATGATTCGAAACAAAGGATTCGCAGCAGAATAATCCAGGTTTATCTCAGCTGTCGTTGTTTCAACTAAAACGTGTGTGTGGTTGGACTGTAAAATAAAATAAAGTTCTGAAACCAAAAACCATAAGGGGTCCGTGTACGGTGTTTTCATTCGTTTTTCGATTTAATATTAAAAGTAGAAAAAGCCACAATTATTCATTAAAGGAGAACTCCGGTCAATTTTAACATTGAGCTCATTTTTTTGTACATTTGGAGTGCTGTCAATACAGAGAACAACGACAAAAATCGGTGTTGCCTACACCGTGTTATCCTCTTTTTAAAATTTGCACCCTGTTACCTATGATCACGCGCGTGAACTCGGCAATCGACTACTTTGGACTTCAACCGAAAACAGAATGTAAACAGGTATTTGCGCTGGCTTAAATAACATCATTTTTATTCATAACTTTCATATCTACTGCAGTCAGATTCACTCGTGTTCACTCTGAAGGAATCACTCACATGACCTGTGCACTTGTAATGACACATCAAGGATGTTAAGAGGCTAAAAGCAGGTTTAAAACTTGCCCCATTGAAGTCAACAGGGTGCAGATTTTAAAAAGAGAATAACACGGTGTAGGCAACACCGATTTTTGTCGTTGTTCTCTGTACTGACAGCACTCCAAATGTACAAAAAAATGAGCTCAATGTTAAAATTGACCGGAGTTCTCCTTTAAAACAATTTTTTTTTTTTTTACTGAAAAACGAGAATTCGCCTTTTTTCACGTTTTTAGTTTCAGGGGTAGAAAATTGATAAGCGTCTTGAATATTCAATTTCCACATGTGGATGGCATGAGACGCCTCTTTCCGCTGATTAGTCAACCAAAGATCAACCCGTGCCAAAAAAAAAGAAGAAAAACAAATAAATGTGCCGTTTTTCATTTTTCTCTCCATATCAAACCGAAAAACAAATTAAAGCATCAAACATAAATCCCATAATGTGCGTCATCAAACACAAATAGACAGTCCCGCCCCAAACTCACTTCATCGGACGGATTAAACAAACAATACTCATTTTTATTTAATTAGTCCACTAAAACGGTGCAAATAATGCGATTTATAAAACACTGAACGATCAGTTAACGTTCACACTCATGAATACTACTGAAGACTTTATATAGAAGTCGACTCTGCTCCTACTCACCTGGTTTGTCCTGGAAATGCGCATGCGCGACATGCTAACATCTTTGGTCAAAACATTTTAAGATAATCACATCGGCTGTAAATATCATGTCACTCAGCACGCTATCTGCTGTAATCTGGAAACGCTAGATTGTTGAAAGTTATATTCTGGTATTATGCATGTATATTTTTAATTTTATTTTTTGCAATAAAAATGAACAAGTAGGCTAAATAAATAAAAGCAGATTTCTTCAGTCCTGTTAGCAGTCGCCACACATCAATAAATCTCCAACTCCCTGAAAACCAATAACATTAGGTGTGGGTTTGACACACAAAACCTTGACGAACAGACTCCAGAGATTTAAGAGACATGATAATGATGGAGAGTTTATTTCTGTAGTAGATTTAAGCATTTTTCCATAAACGAGTTGTTTTTGTAATTTCAGATTAACTGATAAATGGTGCCATCTTGTGGGCGTCTTGAGAATTGTGGGCGAGACCGCCATTAAAGCACAACGGTGACTAGCTTTGATTAATTAACTTTAACATAACATCCTTTAATGCACTAATAAGATATGCTACATAAAAGTTTGACAGGCCTATGTCATTTAAACTTGGCGTTAAAAAGAGACATACTCACGTAATCCGTTAAATTCTGTCCCAATAAAGATTAAAGATTGACTGATATAGATTTTTTTTATAACCGTTACAATACCAATTATTTGCATGTTTATGTGCCCGATAACCGATATCCTATATTTATTTATCCTAAAACCTATATTTATTTATCGTTATATTTCTGTTTTTTGACAATTATAACAGCACTCAACTGAAAACTGTTTTAATTAACATTTTTTAATTAAATACTTTATATTTTTGCAATTTCACTCCCTCCTTACATACAAAACACATTTCTACATCAATAAATAGTCTGAATAAAATAAAAAATATAGTGCACTGTCACTAAAGTGTCTTTTTTAAAATAAAATGTTTGATAAGGTAAACAAACAGGTAATGAATATAGCATGTAGAAATAATTCTAACAAATTAAAAAAGGTTAAAACATTCTAAACTATGGAAGCTTGTTTCCGCCACAGAGTGAAAAATAAAAATGGTAATTGCGACTTTTTAATCTCACAATTCTGACTTTTTATCTCAGAATTGCATGATATAAAGTCGCAATTGCAAGTTGTTAAGTCAGAATTATGATATAAACTCGCAATCGCGAGAAATATACTTGAAATTCGGACTTTTTTTCCTCAGAATTGCATGTTTATATCTCGCAATTCTGACATTATAATACGCAATTGGGAGATATAAAGTCAGAATTGCATGATATAATGTCGCAATTGTGAGGTATAAACTATTCTGAGGTAAAAAAAAAAAAAAAAAAAAGTATTTTTTTTCCTTAGAATTGGACTTTAAATCTCACAATTGTGAGAAAAGATGTCAGAATTGCGAGATATAAACTCGCAATTATGTGTTATAAAGTCAGAATTGCGTGACATAAAGTCGCAATTGCGAGAAAAAAAGTCAGAATTCTGACTTTATAAGACGCAATTGCGACTATTTCACGCAATTCTGACTTTATATCTCGCAATTCCGAGAAATAAAGTCAGAATTGCGAGATGTAAACTCGCAATTGTGAGATAAAAAGTCTCAATTTTCTTTTAAAATGTTTTATTCTGTGGCGGAAACAAGCTTCCATACTAAACTGCCTGAATAGTAAATACAATTTATTTTTTAATTTTTTAATGTAATGCATGTAAAGTTACGACTTTATTGGGACAGGACTTGACGGATTACGTGACTCCGTGAGTTCATCTCTATTTTTAGCGACAAGTTTTAAACTAAATAAGCATTTATGTAACATCTCATTTGTGCATTGGTGGCTGTTATGTTAAATAAAGTTTATTAATTAAGGGATGGAAGTTATTTTACTTTTGAACACCATCGTTGACTCATTTAATGACGGTCTTGCGTGAAATTCTCAAAACGCCCACAAGATGGCGCCATTTATCGGAGAATCCGATATTACAAAATCTATACCCGATTATGGGAAAATGCTTAAATATCGGGAAACCGATATATCGGTCGACCTCTACCGATAAACAGAACCGATATTAATGCGTATTGCATACAAAACACACACTTCTAATAGAGGAGTCTGAAAAAGTGCCAAAAAATGAAGACGTGTTTGTCACACAAAACGACTCCATCTCCTGCTCGTAGGAATACGTGTTCAAACGTTTATTTTTTTTCCAAACAAACACACATTAAAACTCTGATGGCGATTGTGGATTGCTCTGCTACTTGAAGTCACACAATACACAAGAATGGCACCAAAAGACAAACGAGTTTGACCTGGACACAAACGAAAGAAAACTGATCAAGTGAAGTGGCCCGTCCGCTCCGAATCCACAGTTTCGTTCTTATCAAGATCAACCAGTTCATTTTAACACAATACAGCGATTCTTTTGTCATTTCTTCTTGAAATAAACAGTATTTACAGCTCAGTGCCATGTTGATATTATAAAACTCACATCTCAGATGAGGGAAACAGCCTGTAAACGCGAGACATTTGTAAACTCACTCGAGTGTGTTTGACGGAACAGGCAAGTGTGAAAATAACCCCCAGCTGACAAAACAAACGTTTCGTTCGGAATCTTCCCGGAAACATCATTTCTGAACGTTCTTTGAAAATTCTAAAAGCATTTTGAATTTTTTTAAAATGCTCAACATTCCATTTCATCATTCTTTGGGAACGTTACATTTGAATGTTCTCTGAACATTCTGAAACAAGGATACATTGTTTCGTTTAACATTTAAAAAATGCTTTAGAATTAAACGTTCCATGAATGATGTTAATGTTTTGAGAACATTATTAAAGACCAGGTAACTTTGAATGAACGTTCTATTAAAGGATTAGTTCACTTCAGAATGAAAATCTCCTGATAGTTTACTCTCCCCCACGTCATCCGAGATGTTCACGTCTTTCTTTCTTCAGGTTTCTGAGGAAAACACTCCGGGATGTTCCTCCATATAGTGTCTTCAATGGGGTCCAACGGGTCCAAGGTCCAGATGTGAGTTTCAGTGCAGCTTCAAAGTCTCAACACGATCCAGCCGAGGAATAAGAGTCTCATCTAGACAAACCAGTGGACATTTTACAACAACATAGACATTTATATACTTTTAACCACTAATGCTGGTCTTGCACTAGCTGTGAAGAGACACATATTACATAATCAGGTTGAAAGGTCACGCGTGTTCCGGTTCAGAACTGTAAGGTGAAAAACTCCATCTCATTTTCTCCTCCAACTTCAACAATCATCCGACATCGTTGTTTTACCTTTTTGTTTTGTTTTTGTAAAGGCCGTTTGACTTGAGGGGGTCTCACACACCGGACGAGAAGCGCGGTGTCACATCTTGAAAATCTGAACACATTATTCTCTGTGAGTGTACACACACACACACACACACACACACACACCGGCGGCGCCCAGCAACGGCTCATGGACCTTGTTCAAAATCCTGCCGTGACACAGAGCCCCATTTACACAGTTTTAGATAAAATTTACATTATATTTCTCTCTAATCGTTGTTAATTTATATACTGACTTCACCCTGTGCTGCAATATACATTTAGTTTTACAGTCATTCACAGAAATCAGCTGTGCGGATGAAAACTGCTGATATTATCGGATTTTCAGGAGAGATTCTCAAAGTGAATTCAGACTGCAGACTCGGCAACGAGTGTATTTAATTGTACAGTGCAATCATAACATTGTACAGACATGATCTTAATTCCATAATGTCCTTAAACATGATATTGCTGGCCATAAACTGAGAAGGTGCACATCCGGTGTGCGATACCTCGAGTTGTCCTAGACGTGGCGCTTCTCGTCCGGTGTGCGACCCACTTCAGTCCGCACGTTCTCTTTGTAAACACTGGGTCTGTTCTTACGCCTATGTCACGCTTGACCTTTCAACCTGATGTCGCATCACAGCGAGAGCAAGACCAGCATTAGTGGTTAAAGTATATAAATGTGTATGTTGTTGTAAAATGTCGGCTGGTTTGTCTAGATGAGACTCTTATTCCTCGGCTGGAGCGTGTCAAGACTTTGAAACTCACATCTGGACCTTTGACCCGCTGGACCCCATTGAAGACACTATATGGAGGAACATCCTGGAGTGTTTTCCTCAGAAACCTGAAGAAAGAAAGACGTGAACATCTCGGATGATGTGTGTGTGAGTAAACTATCAGGAGATTTTAATTCTGAAGTGAACTAGTCCTCTAACGCTCCCTGTCAGCTGGGACTCTGAGCTCGAGTCTAAACCTAAAGATGAGACTAATCTCAAGTCTTTCATTTTTGCAGCATGCAACACGACATCAGTGTCAGATTCAGCAGTGATGATGATGATGATGAAGATGATGATATACGAGTTGCTGGACGCTCACATTCAGTCCGACCGCAGCCGCTTCACTGGAATTGTGCAAATGCCACTGGAACGAGTCGACGAGCTCGAACCCGACGCAGTGACGATCCAGTGTGTGCAGATGAAGCCGGAGGTTCAGCTGATGTGTGTGTGTGATGAAACTTTAGCAGAAACACACAGAAGCGCAGCGTCGACCTCAGATGTCATCAGTCTGTTCGGAAAATCCCTCTTTCCTTGCTTTATCACACTCACTCACTCATACACACACACACACACTCTATCACACACAAACTCACACATTCACACACTCAAACACAAACACAAAATCACACACACTCACTCAAACACACATATTTACTCTTTCACACACTCACTCAGTCACACACACACAAACTCACACTCACTCACTCTCTCACACACACACTGACACACACACACAAACTCACTCACACACAAACTCTCACACACACACTGACACACACACACACACTCACACACAAACTCTCACTCACTCACTCACTCACACACAAACTCTCACTCACTCACTCACTCACACACAAACTCACTCACACTCTCACACACACTCACACACAAACTCACACATATACATACACACACACACACTCAAACTCACTCACTCACTCACACACTCACACACAAACTCACTCACACTCTCACACACACTCACACACAAACTCACACATATACATACACACACACACACAAACTCTCACTCACTCACACACACACACACAAACTCACTCAAACTCTCACACACACAAACACACACACACACACTCACTCACACTCTGTCACACACACACACACTCACTCACTCACTCAAACTCTCACACACACACAAACTCACACACACACTCACTCACACTCTCACTCACTCACTCACACACACACACTCACTCACTCACACTCTCACTCACTCACTCACTCACACACACAAACTCACTCACTCTCACACTCACACACAAACTCACACACACACACACACACACTCACTCACACTCTCTCGCTCAGTCACTCACACAAACACTCACTCACTCACTCACTCACACACACACACACACTCACTCACACTCTCACTCACTCACTCACACACACAAACTCACTCTCACACTCACACACAAACTCACACACACACACACACAAACTCACTCACACTCTCTCGCTCAGTCACTCACACAAACACTCACTCACTCACTCACTCACACACACACACACACACTCACTCTCACACACACACACACTCACACACAGTCGCAGATATGATGGTCTGCTGGGAGACCCTCCTCCGCTGCTTCATCCCTCGAGCGGCTCGAGCGCATCAGTGTGTGGCAGTGATGGAGATTAAAGGTCCAAAACGTTGTTTTCGAACCGCTCGGCTTCTTCTGAAGACGTGAAAACTAACTCTATTACAGACAGAGTGCGATATAAACTCACAACACACACTTTACACCGGCCTAAAACAAGCGCAGATGATCCTGAGAGTCACACACAAACTAAAACACTGGATGCTGACGGGTCCGTCGGGCCGGGAGAACGAGGCAGCTCGTTTTTTTAAGGCATTTGATTTGTTTTGTCGTTAAATAAGAGCTTGTATGGGAAGTAAATGAGTGTGAGATTCTCCTCTGCGGTCGATGGGTTCGGTGTCGGTGAATCAGACCTGGAGGAAGAACAGAGCGAGACACACGTGAGTATTATGCAGAGTTCACACTTCACCATTTTAGTTCACGTGAGTGAGGAACCTTTTCATCGTTCCTAGAACTATTGGCGGAAGTTCCCGGATTTTGCTGTTTGTTCCGCGTTCGGCCAATCAGCGAACACTAACGTCACGGAGAGTTCCTCTAGCGCCGGTGTAGAGCGACTCTGGAGGAGGAGTACAGGTGCTGGTCATAAAATTAGAATATCATCAAAAAGTTGATTTATTTAAGTAATTCTGTTAAAAAAGTGAAACTTGTATATTATATAGACTCATTACATGCAAAGTGAGATATCTCAAGCCTTTATTTGTTATCATTTTGATGAGTATGGCTTAAAGCTTATGAAAACCACAAAATCAAAATCTCAGAAAATTAGAATATTACATGAAATCACACAGTAATTACACAGTAATCTCATGGTCATTGAAGCAGGTTTTGGCTCTTTTGGCAGTGTGGGCCGCTGCAAATCCTGCTGGAAAATGAAGTCAGCATCTCCATAAAGCTTGTCTGCTGAAGGAAGCATGAAGTGCTCTGGACATGTCCTGGTAGACGGCTGCGTTGAGTGGACAGCACAGTGGACCAACACCAGCCGATGACATGGCTCCCCAAACCAACACAGACTGTGGAAACTTCACACTGGACTTCAAGCATCTTGGATTGTGTGCCTCTCCATTCTTCCTCCAGACTCTGGGACCTTGGTTTCCAAATGAGATGCAAAATTTGCTCTCATCAGAAAAGAGGACTTTGGTCCACTGTGCTTTATTAAATCCAGAGTCAACGCAGCCGTCTACCAGGACATTTCCAGAGCACTTCATGCTTCCTTCATTTTCCAGCAGGATTTGCAGCGGCCCACACTGCCAAAATAACCAAAACCTGGTTCAATGACCATGGTATCACTGTGTAATTACTGTGTGATTTCATGTAATATTCTAATTTTCTGAGATATTGATTTTGTGGTTTTCATAAGCTTTAAGCCATAATCATCAAAATTATAACAAATAAAGCCTTGAGATATCTCACTTTGCATGTAATGAGTCTATATAATATACAAGTTTCACTTTTTTAATGGAATTACTGAAATAAATCAACTTTTTGATGATATTCTAATTTTATGACCAGCACCTGTAAAGTAGTTCCTCTAAAACGAGTTCCTAGAACTAAAATCATTCCTAGTTCCTGCAGTCCGAACAAACACACCAAAAACTGGGAACTTCCGCCAAGGAGCGCTAGGAACGATGAAGAGGTTCCTCGATAATTCCTCATCAAATAGAGCTGCAGGGATCCGATACACTGATACACATGAACAGGAAACAGAGTCTCGACACTTCAACGATTTAAAGGAGAACTTGGTAACTTTTTTAACTTAATAAAACTGTCTAGAAATCATTTGGATGGTTAAACAACCTGTTCTGGTGATATTGGTGACTTTCCCCGCTCCCCCCAGCGTTCCCAGGCGGAAAACCAACCTTGCAACTTGGGGACTACCGTCCCGGCAAGATAGAAATTGGAAGTCTCGTGAGAAGCGAGAACGAGAACGAGAACGAGCGCGGAACACGAATTGCTTTACGGCAATTCGACATAAACACACACGCATGTATGATGTATTACCAGATTACCCACCTCGGTAGACATAGCTCCACACGATACAGTTGGCTTGCTCCGATCAAAACAAACGCACATGAGCAGCGGTAGAGAGGGGGAGGAGGCCGCCGCAAGTGAGTTTTTTACGACCGTGTTGTGAAATATCCGCCCCCCCACAGCTGTAGGGGGAGCTCGTGGGGAAAACATGCGACAACAAAGGAAAAATCAGCGAAGAAGTGACTAGAGTTCGCTAGAGTTGCCGAGTTCTCCTTTAAACTCATGTTGAAATGCTCACAAAGGAATCGATAAGTTTAATTTTAAAATGTTTAATTTTATAACAAATATCCGATTTGATTTTCGATTCCAAACTCTAGTCGGCTCGAGTGATTCTCCGTGAGAAACTGAACTCACTTCATTAGGACTTGCTGACGTTCTCGTAGATGACATCACTAGTGTGCGACTGCTGCTTCTTCTTCTTCCACATGAGCAGGACACACTGATGGATGAACACGTACTGCTCCTGCACACACACACACACACACACACGTTTTTAAGGGGACTTTCCATAGACGTTCAACTTTATGCATTTTTACATTTACACTCACACTCAGAGACACACACACACTTGAACAATCACACACAAACTCACACTCAAACACACTCACACAAATTCACAGACACTCACAAACAATCACACACACACACTCTCTCACAAAACCTTTTTTCTGTTGTTCAGGTACCTCAGTCTGCACCATGGAGAGCCGGTGCGAGCGCATGTCCGACACCAGGCCCAGGACGTCCACGTTCACACACACACACTCTCTCTCACACACTCACACACTCTCTCTCACACACTCACTCACTCACTCACACACACACACACACACACACACACACACACACACACAGGTTGTGTACCTCAGTCTGCACCATGGACAGCCGGTGCGAGCGCATGTCCGACACCAGGCCCAGGACGTCCACGTTCACACACACACACACACACACACACACTCTCTCTCACACACTCACTCACTCACTCACTCACTCACACACACACACACACACACACACACACACACACACACACAGGTTGTGTACCTCAGTCTGCACCATGGAGAGCCGGTGCGAGCGCATGTCCGACACCAGGCCCAGGACGTCCACGTACTCGTGCTCCTGGATGTGCTGCATCAGACGGTCCAGAGCGATGAACGTGCCGGTCCGACCCACTCCAGCGCTGAGGGAACACACACACACACACACACGAGCATCA
>CM040794.1:52806732-52849232 GCA_022829025.1 Squalius cephalus
TATAATAATTAAATAGTTTTAAAATGAAACATTGATATTGACTCAACAATATCATTGAAATTATTTAGAGGAGGATTAGATTATTCCTCCAACAGTTTTTCTTTTTACAAATCAAAGTTTTATAATGTTTTTCATCTGGTTGTTTTGATTATTCAACTTAGCTGTAGCCGTAGCCAATGAGAGCAGTGTTGCTATGACTACAGTGGGCGGGGCTTTCAGGCCGGCCACTCACAGGGCAGGATGTTGGTGTAGCGGTTCTTGGGTCTGTTGACGGGCAGATCAGCAGCTTCATGAGACAGATCGAGACCGACACTCTTCAGCTCCTGACGGATGAAACACAGCGGTCACACACACACACACACACACACACACACACAGAGGCCTGACATAGAAACACGCGTGTCCTTCATGTGTTCTGTTACCTCAAACTGCAGAGAGAACTTGTACGCCGAATCCTTGCTCATGTCTTTGATGTAGGCGTCGAAATCACTGAGCTGAACTGGACTGAAGACACAAACATCATCAGAACAGGTTCACACACGCGCTTAAAGTGCTTCAATACGACTTTTAAAACCCTTGAAAACAGTCATATTTATGAAGAAGTTCTTGAAAAGTGCTTGAGTTATTGAAAGACATAGGAAAATTTATATAGGAAAGGAAAAAAATCAGTTTGAATAAGGAAAGCGATATCTTTATCATCGTATCCTTTCAGTGGTTAAAGTTTCCACAGCCATTGCTTGTGCTGCACTTTATTTCTACCATTTTGTTTTATTGGTTTATTTTTATTTACCTTTTTTAGAATTTAAAAGATAATAACGAAAGATATTGTTTGATAAATGAGATCTCTGATTGTAGTGCTTGAAAAGTCATTGAAAGTCCTGTACGAACCCTGACATACAGTCAGAACGAGGCTCTTTAAAGGGTTAGTTCGCCCATTTAAGACATGAAGTTGTATGCAATCCTTACCAGCACTATAGTGCATACACACTGACCCACTCTGTGGTCACCTCCCTGGTCAGAGTTCTGGCCGCTCGAAGTTTTTCAAGAAAGTATTCCCGGTTAGTTTCCGGGGCCTCAAAACTGTGCGTTTTTACGTGAAAAAATTATATGCATTTCAAAGCTTGATTAATTTACATCACAAAAAACACTCCGGGCAAAATTCATACCTCAGTTTTTAATCGGCACTATTTTCTTTCCATTTCTATCAATCCGCGCTGCTGTCAACGTCAACAGTGCGCACGTTCCGATCAGCTGTTCCATAGTGTTTACACAATCGAATGACAACGACTTAAAAAGTACAAAATTAACAATGGTGCGAACTTGTAAATTCCCAGGTTGTGACCACAAGAAAGTGCCGGGATCACCGTTCAGATTCCATCATTTTCCTGTTTCGGATATAGCTATGAGACAGCTTTGGCTGGTTGCCATCGGCTACTCTGCGGGAGCTAAAATATCCAGAATAAAGGATTTTCGTGTGTGCAGTGCTCACTTCAGCGAAGACGATTACATCCCCAACCAAGGAGGAAAAATAAAAAAAAAGATTTTAAAGAGTTTTGCTGTACCAGTATCACAGGTAAGCTCTATTTACTAACTTTATAATCCCATGTCTAAACTGTACGGTAAACAAGCTGATGTTTAGACTCCAGTGGAAACCACGTGAAAAGAGGTCTAATATTAAAACAGTATATAGGGATATAACGATGGAATCTGAACGGTGATCCCGGCACATCGGAACGTGCACACTGTTGACGTTGACAGCAGTGCGGATTGATAGAAATGGAAAGAATATAGTGCCGATTAAAACTGAGGTATGAATTTTGCGTCTTTTTTGTGTTTTCAGTGTTTTTTTCAGTGTTTTTTGTGATGTAAATTAATCAAGCTTTGAAACGCATATAATTTTTTCACGTAAAAACGCACAGTTTTGAGGCCCCGGAAACTAACCGGGAATACTTTCTTGAAAAACTTCGAGCGGCCAGAACTCTGACCAGGGAGGTGACCACAGAGTGGGTCAGTGTGTATGCACTATAGTGCTGGTAAGGATTGCATACAACTTCATGTCTTAAATGGGCGAACTAACCCTTTAATACAAGTGCACTAAATAAAGCAGAACACACACACACACACACAGGATGGTTTGACTCAGTATTACCTGGTTAGTTTCCTCTTCTTCAGTGCAGTTTTGCTCCTGCAGGTCAAACACACACAGAAGCGTCAGTGAACTGAGATCAACACACACACACACACAACAGATCAAACTCCTGAAGATCTGAATCCTACAAACTAAACATGCATTTCCAGGTTCTCGAGCTTCAGCGCTGGCGTCCTGAACCACACACACTCATTCACAGAAAACTCGGATAGGACTTTAGATAGACATGCTTAGTAAGAGATCTGATCACATATTATAATGTTTAATGACGGTTATTTTTTTTTTTTAAACAGTATTCATTTTTCAAAATAATTTATATAAATGTATATTAAATAGATATACATTTATATACATTTTATTTAATTTGTTTACAGTGTGTATTTGTTTTACATTTTTATAATTTTATTTATATATTGTTTAAAAACTATTTTCTATTTTATAATTTATATACAAATTTATTTGATATAGATTTTTTTACTTTTATAATTTAATTCAAATTATATAATATATACATATATATATATATATAATTTATTTATATATCTATTTTCAAAACAGTGAGTATTTTAGAATTTATAAAAATGATTTTATATATATATATATATATATATACACACACACACACACACACACACATATATATATATATATACACATATATAATTTCAAAACAATTTTGTTTAGCATTTTATAATTTACCTACATTTTATTTGATCAAATATATTTTGTATTTTTTTTCTTTTAAATTTTATTCAAATGTAATATATTAAATATAAAATATGTCATAATTATTCGTTTTTTTCTATAGCCTTCCATATTATGATTTTAACTCATGTTTAATTGTGATTATACAGTGTTTTGAATCATTTATGGACATTTAATCATTTTACTTTTTTGTTTATATTTTCAAACAATCGTATTCAAATATGCATATATAATTTTATAAATAATAGCATTTCTGCATTATATCTCTTATAACTGTAAATCGTTCCCCGTAGCCTTCCATCATAAGTGCATCACTGTTATTATTTCCTGTGGTGATTGACAGCTGTCACCAGAGCTCAGCTCGTATCAAACCTGGAACATTCCTCTAGGAAATCAAAGCAATAGAAAAGGAGAAAATCTGCATTCAGTCCAACACAGAACAGAGGAACTAGAGCAAACATGCAGGACGTGAAACTGTCGGGCTACAGCTGTGTGTGTGTGTGTGTGTGTGTGTGTGTGTGTGTGTGTGTGTGTGAGAGAGAGAGACGTCATGCAGAGCGTTAGTGTCATGCTGGAGTCAGACACAGAATCAGGAGCTCAGTCTGTATCTACAGTCAGTCTACAGTGTGTGTGTGTGTGTGTGTGTGTGTGTGTGTGTGTGTGTGTTTGAGTCTCCAGAGCTCAGCGTCGGCCGTGCCGATACTTACCACGGATTAATATAAAAGGCCAAAAGATAGTCAGTCCAAAGGCAGGATGGCAGAAGCGTGAGGAACGCAAAGAGACTCCTGCGCCTGAAGCCGTTTCAACAAAACAGAAAAGCAAAAGACATAAAAAAAGACCAAGGGCAAAAAGTTGGGGACAAAACATGATGCTCCATTAGTAATAGTGACACACACACAGATGATTGAGCATATTTCATTAGTGTTCGACAGGTTAATGAACGCTTCATGCAGTCAGTGTCATCGCGGCGTGTGTGTGTGTGTGTGTGTGTGTGTGTGTGTGAGACTGACTGACTTGACAGAAATCATCTGATCGTCTCAGCTGGATATTAACAGACGCACAACAGAAAACACACACGCGTGCAACTCAATCATAACTGATGCGACGCACCATATTAAATATGAGCTTCTTCCTCAGTCTCGTTTTCCAGCACAAATATCTGAACATTCTTAAATCAAGATACATTTACTGGAGAAGCAGCGAAATGACTGATATTAAAAGGGTCGCGACATGAGAAATCAAATTTGTTGTGATCTTTTGACATATTTGAGGTCATATTTGAGGTACATTAAAACATCCTGCAAGTGTCAGAGCTTAAAACGTCCTCATTATAAACATAATTTCATTCATATTAGATGCCTCATTATAAGTATTTATTTAATCAAACTCCAAAAACGGCTGGTATGGATATTGTGTGATCTGTTACATCACAGACAAATACATTTGCATATGCCCGCCTCCAGAGCAAGACATTGGCCAATAGTAATACATCATTGCAGCATAGGCCCCGCCCACTTGTGCAATAGGCCCGCCCACTAGCGTTAATTTGCCTTCGTTGCATCAGAAGCAAACAGAAGCCATTATAATGACTGATGCTGTCTACACTGACACGTTAGCCAATCATAACAGTGGGCGTTTACTGACACGTTAGCCAATCATACCAGTGGGCGTTTACTGACACGTTAGCCAATCATACCAATGGGCGTTTACTGACACGCTAGCCAATCATAACAGTAGGCGTTTACTGACACGTTAGCCAATCATAACAGTGGGCGTTTACTGACACGTTAGCCAATCATACCAGTGGGCGTTTACTGACACGTTAGCCAATCATACCAATGGGCGTTTACTGACACGCTAGCCAATCATAACAGTAGGCGTTTACTGACACGTTAGCCAATCATAACAGTGGGCGTTTACTGACACGTTAGCCAATCATACCAGTGGGCGTTTACTGACACGTTATCCAATCATAACAGTGGGCGTTTACCGACACGTTATCCAATCATAACAGTGGGCGTTTACTGACACGTTAGCCAATCATAACAGTAGGCGTTTACTGACACATTAGCCAATCATAACAGTGGGCGTTTACTGACACGTTATCCAATCATAACAGTAGGCGTTTACTGACACATTAGCCAATCATAACAGTCGGCGTTTACTGACACATTAGCCAATCATAACAGTGGGCGTTTACTGACACGTTAGCCAATCATAACAGTGGGCGTTTACTGACACGTTAGCCAATCATACCAGTGGGCGTTTACTGACACGTTATCCAATCATAACAGTGGGCGTTTACCGACACGTTATCCAATCATAACAGTAGGCGTTTACTGACACGTTAGCCAATCATAACAGTAGGCGTTTACTGACACATTAGCCAATCATAACAGTGGGCGTTTACTGACACGTTATCCAATCATAACAGTAGGCGTTTACTGACACATTAGCCAATCATAACAGTCGGCGTTTACTGACACATTAGCCAATCATAACAGTGGGCGTTTACTGACACGTTATCCAATCATAACAGTGGGCGTTTACCGACACGTTATCCAATCATAACAGTGGGCGTTTACCGACACGTTAGCCAATCATAACAGTGGGCGTTTACTGACACGTTATCCAATCATAACAGTGGGCGTTTACTGACACGTTATCCAATCATAACAGTGGGCGTTTACTGACACGTTATCCAATCATAACAGTGGGCGTTTACTGACACGTTATCCAATCATAACAGTGGGCGTTTACTGACACGTTATCCAATCATAACAGTGGGCGTTTACCGACACGTTAGCCAATCATAACAGTGGGCGTTTACTGACACGTTATCCAATCATAACAGTGGGCGTTTACTGACACGTTATCCAATCATAACAGTGGGCGTTTACTGACACGTTATCCAATCATAACAGTGGGCGTTTACTGACACGTTATCCAATCATAACAGTGGGCGTTTACTGACACGTTAGCCAATCATAACAGTGGGCGTTTACTGACACGTTATCCAATCATAACAGTGGGCGTTTACTGACACGTTAGCCAATCATAACAGTAGGCGTTTACTGACACGTTATCCAATCATAACAGTGGGCGTTTACTGACACGTTAGCCAATCATAACAGTGGGCGTTTACTGACACGTTATCCAATCATAACAGTGGGCGTTTATTGACACGTTATCCAATCATAACAGTGGGCGTTTACTGACACGTTAGCCAATCATAACAGTGGGCGTTTACTGACACGTTATCCAATCATAACAGTGGGCGTTTACTGACACGTTATCCAATCATAACAGTGGGCGTTTACTGACACGTTAGCCAATCATACCAGTGGGCGTTTACTGACACGTTATCCAATCATAACAGTGGGCGTTTACCGACACGTTATCCAATCATAACAGTGGGCGTTTACTGACACGTTATCCAATCATAACAGTGGGCGTTTACTGACTAGTTAGCCAATCATAACAGTGGGCGTTTACTGACACGTTATCCAATCATAACAGTGGGCGTTTACTGACACGTTATCCAATCATAACAGTGGGCGTTTACTGACACGTTATCCAATCATAACAGTGGGCGTTTACTGACACGTTAGCCAATCATAACAGTGGCTGTTCACTGACACGCTATCCAATCATAACAGTGGCCGTTTACTGACACGTTAGCCAATCATAACAGTGGCTGTTTACTGACACGTTATCCAATCATAACAGTGGGCGTTTACCGACACGTTAGCCAATCATAACAGTCGGCGTTTACTGACACGTTAGCCAATCATAACAGTAGGCGTTTACTGACACGTTATCCAATCATAACAGTGGGCGTTTACTGACACGTTAGCCAATCATAACAGTGGGCGTTTACTGACACGTTATCCAATCATAACAGTGGGCGTTTACTGACACGTTATCCAATCATAACAGTGGGCGTTTACTGACACGTTAGCCAATCATAACAGTGGGCGTTTACTGACACGTTAGCCAATCATAACAGTGGCCGTTTACTGACACGTTATCCAATCATAACAGTGGGCGTTTACTGACACGTTATCCAATCATAACAGTGGGCGTTTACTGACACGTTAGCCAATCATAACAGTGGGCGTTTACTGACACGTTATCCAATCATAACAGTGGGCGTTTACTGACACGTTATCCAATCATAACAGTGGGCGTTTACTGACACGTTATCCAATCATAACAGTGGGCGTTTACTGACACGCAATCCAATCATAACAGTGGGCGTTTACTGACACGTTAGCCAATCATAACAGTGGGCGTTTACTGACACGTTAGCCAATCATAACAGTGGGCGTTTACTGACACGTTAGCCAATCATAACAGTGGGCGTTTACTGACACGTTAGCCAATCATAACAGTGGGCGTTTACTGACACGTTATCCAATCATAACAGTGGGCGTTTACTGACACGTTATCCAATCATAACAGTGGGCGTTTACTGACACGTTATCCAATCATAACAGTGGGCGTTTACTGACACGCTATCCAATCATAACAGTGGGCGTTTACTGACACGTTAGCCAATCATAACAGTGGGCGTTTACTGACACGTTATCCAATCATAACAGTGGGCGTTTACTGACACGTTATCCAGTCATAACAGTGGCTGTTTACTGACACGCTATCCAATCATAACAGTGGGCGTTTACTGACACGTTATCCAGTCATAACAGTGGCTGTTTACTGACACGCTATCCAATCATAACAGTGGGCGTTTACTGACACGTTATCCAATCACACCAGTAGGCGTTTACTGACACGTTAGCCAATCATAACAGTGGCTGTTTACTGACACGCTATCCAATCATAACAGTGGGCGTTTACTGACACGTTATCCAATCATAACAGTGGGCGTTTACTGACACGTTATCCAATCATACCAGTGGGCGTTTACTGACACGTTATCCAATCATAACAGTGGGCGTTTACTGACACATTATCCAATCATAACAGTGGGCGTTTACTGACACGTTATCCAATCATAACAGTGGGCGTTTACTGACACGCTAGCCAATCACACCAGTAGGCGTTTACCGACATGTTAGCCAATCATAACAGTGGCTGTTCACTGACACGTTAGCCAATCATAACAGTGGGCGTTTACTGACACGTTAGCCAATCATAACAGTGGGTATTTACTGACACGTTATCCAATCACAACAGTCGGCGTTTACTGACACGTTAGCCAATCATAACAGTGGCTGTTTACTGACACGCTAGCCAATCATAACAGTGGGCGTTTACTGACACTTTAGCCAATCATAACAGTGGGCGTTTACTGACATGTTAGCCAATCATAACAGTGGGCGTTTACTGACACTTTAGCCAATCACACCAGTGGGCGTTTACTGACATGTTAGCCAATCATAACAGTGGCCATTTACGGACACGCCTTAAAAACTGATCATTTCAGACGGAGGGTCATAATGAAAGTAGAAAATAATTATACATATATATATATATATATATATATATATATATATATATATATATATATATATATATATATAATTTATTGATATTATAAGTTAACTTTAAGGAACATTCAAATAATAAAAAAATCTATGTCCCCTTTAAGTCTTGTTTTTGAAAAATGTATCAGAGTGTTTGCTTAAAAAACAAAATATCTGCCAATGAGATCAGAAAAATAATCTTATTTCAAACGGAAAAAAAAGTCTGACCCCATTGGCAGAAATTTGTTCTTATAAACAAAAACTCACTTAATTTGGATAAATAAAGACTTAATATCTTGGCCTACTATTCAAAATGTAGTTTTTAGTGCTGGGCAACGATTAATTAAATAAGAGAAAAATGTGTTATTTATATATAAAATATTAATATTTATATATAATATAAATTCTGCATAAATATATATACAGATTATACATGCAAATATTTCTTAAATATATACATGCATGTGTGTGTGTTTATATATACAAAATAATTATACACAGTACACACACATTATGCAAACACAAACTTTTATTTTGGATGTGATTAATCGTTGCCCAGCACCAGTTTTGTGTAAATTCATTGTGCTTTTCTAAAAACAGCTCATTCAAGGTCAGTTTTTATTCTGCTAATTAGAACATGAAACCGTGGTGTTGCCGTTGCTTCACGAGTCTGAGGAAGATCCTCTGAAGGACTAAACATCTCAGCAGGAAAGTGACAGAAAAAACGTTTGACTTTATTAACAGCCCAAAATCTGCCTTTACTGACCCTCTTTAAGCTCTTATATTAATCATGTGTGTGTGTGTGAGTTTCACCGAGAGTGATGTCACTTCCTGTCTGTCTGTCTGTGCGAGTGCCACTGATAATCGACTGTGTGACAGTGTGACTGACAGAGAAACGCACGAGCTCATACCAGTTATACGGCATCTTCCCGTCCCGCTCGAACGAGGCGAAGTTGACGAAGGTTTCAGCGCCGCAATCCCTGAAATCAAACACACACGTCAGACACATGCTGATATGCACAATATTGATATGAGTTTATGATTATATATTCAACTTTATATATATGTATAAATATATATGTATGTATGTATGTATGTATGTATGTATATATATATAGTTTTAGTATATATAACTAGTATATTTGGTATATTATAAACTAGTAAATAGTTTATATATACAGTGAGGAAAATAAGTATTTGAACACCCTGCTATTTTGCAAGTTCTCCCACTTGGAAATCATGGAGGGGTCTGAAATTGTCATCGTAGGTGCATGTCCACTGTGAGAGACATAATCTAAAAAAAAAAAATCCAGAAATCACAATATATGATTTTTGAACTATTTATTTGTATGATACAGCTGCAAATAAGTATTTGAACACCTGTCTATCAGCTAGAATTCTGACCCTCAAAGACCTGTTAGTCTGCCTTTAAAATGTCCACCTCCACTCCATTTATTATCCTAAATTAGATGCACCTGTTTGAGGTCGTTAGCTGCATAAAGACACCTGTCCACCCCATACAATCAGTAAGAATCCAACTACTAACATGGCCAAGACCAAAGAGCTGTCCAAAGACACTAGAGACAAAATTGTACACCTCCACAAGGCTGGAAAGGGCTACGGGGAAATTGCCAAGCAGCTTGGTGAAAAAAGGTCCACTGTTGGAGCAATCATTAGAAAATGGAAGAAGCTAAACATGACTGTCAATCTCCCTCGGACTGGGGCTCCATGCAAGATCTCACCTCGTGGGGTCTCAATGATCCTAAGAAAGGTGAGAAATCAGCCCAGAACTACACGGGAGGAGCTGGTCAATGACCTGAAAAGAGCTGGGACCACCGTTTCCAAGGTTACTGTTGGTAATACACTAAGACGTCATGGTTTGAAATCATGCATGGCACGCAAGGTTCCCCTGCTTAAACCAGCACATGTCAAGGCCCGTCTTAAAGGGGGGGTGAATTGCTGTTTCATGCATACTGAGTTTTTTACACTGTTAAAGAGTTGGATTCCCATGCTAAACATGGACAAAGTTTCAAAAGTTAAGTTGTACGTTTGAAGGAGTATTTTTGTTCCAAAAATACTCCTTCCGGTTTGTCACAAGTTTCGGAAAGTTTTTTTCGAGTATGGCTCTGTCTTACGTAAGATAGAGCGGAATTTCCTTATATGGGTCCTAAGGGCACTTCTCCGCGGCCGCGCGCGCACTCGTAGACTATAGAGAGAAGAGAGCGAAAGCAGTACGTTACCTCAAAGCGCTATGCTCGGCTTTAGGGAAGTCAATGTCACCAAAGAAGTGGGTTTTTGGTTGGCAGGGCAAGACAACCCTGCACAGATTCCCAAAGAACCCAGCGTTAAGGGAATAGTGGATGGAGTTTGTTTTTTCGAAGCATCAACGGAGGTTGTGCACGACTCTTTGTTCCCTGCATTTCGACGATGATTGTTTTATAAACAAAGCCCAGATCGTCTAATGCTTAAGGATCGAGCAGTCACAATGATAAAGGTTCGCTGTCGCATGCGGTGAGTAAGAAACTGCTTCTAATGTCTCTCTGTGTTGTTGTTAGCTCAGTTAGCACAGCTATAGCACACCGCCCACACGGCCCGCCTCCAGCCGCTCGTTTTTTTCCGGAAAGACTCGGTACAGCCTATCTTTCACTTATAAATATAATAAAACTAAAGACGTTTTGGAGATATGAAGGATGCAATACTACTCTATAGGTACTCAAGATTAACAGGAGATTGAGTGAAAATGAGCATTTCACCCCCCCTTTAAGTTTGCCAATGACCATTTGGATGATCCAGAGGAGTCATGGGAGAAAGTCATGTGGTCAGATGAGACCAAAATATAACTTTTTGGTCATAATTCCACTAAACGTGTTTGGAGGAAGAAGAATGATGAGTACCATCCCAAGAACACCATCCCTACTGTGAAGCATGGGGGTGGTAGCATCATGCTTTGGGGGTGTTTTTCTGCACATGGGACAGGGCGACTGCACTGTATTAAGGAGAGGATGACCGGGGCCATGTATTGCCAGATTTTGGGGAACAACCTCCTTCCCTCAGTTAGAGCATTGAAGATGGGTCGAGGCTGGGTCTTCCAACATGACAATGACCCGAAGCACACAGCCAGGATAACCAAGGAGTGGCTCTGTAAGAAGCATATCAAGGTTCTGGCGTGGCCTAGCCAGTCTCCAGACCTAAACCCAATAGAGAATCTTTGGAGGGAGCTCAAAGCTCCGTGTTTCTCAGCGACAGCCCAGAAACCTGACTGATCTAGAGAAGATCTGTGTGGAGGAGTGGGCCAACATCCCTCCTCAGTGTGTGCAAACCTGGTGAAAAACTACAGGAAACATTTGACCTCTGTAATTGCAAACAAAGGCTACTGTACCAAATATTAACATTGATTTTCTCAGGTGTTCAAATACTTATTTGCAGCTGTATCATACAAATAAATAGTTAAAAAATCATACATTGTGATTTCTGGATTTTTTTTTTTAGATTATGTCTCTCACAGTGGACATGCACCTACGATGACCATTTCAGACCCCTCCATGATTTCTAAGTGGGAGAACATGCAAAATAGCAGGGTGTTCAAATACTTATTTTCCTCACTGTATATATATATATATACTGACTATATTAAATGAATTAACTAAAGATTAATTAGATTATTATCAGATTATTTAGCTGCATGTAACTAACTAATAATGATCCTTCATGACACTTCCTGGTAAACGCATCAGCTGATGAACCGCAGACGGCAGAAGTGATTGTGCTGAAGCGAGTCGGTCAGTGGTTATGGTGGTAATGATGGTTTGAGTTTCTCACCGGCTCAGCTCCATGTGTTTCTTGCGTAACACCAGCAGGAACAGCACCAGGAGACTGATGAGGAGAACACTGAGGACCGCCAGCGCAGAGATGGCCGCCACACTCGGGTTCATCTCGCGCACTGCAGACACATACACACACACACACACACACACACACACACCCCTGCCATGAACACACTGGTTCTGCCTGCCCTCACGAAAAGAAAATATATTTCCCAATATATTAAATGATATAACAGTATATTATATAATATACTAGAAAATATAGAAAATATACAGAATAATATATTGAATAATAAAAGGAATTGCCGCTTTTCATATATAAAAAAATTATAATGCATGTAATTTTATATTCAGTAATACACTTCATAATATATAGATGTATATGTGATCAAATATGGTACTGCATGTGTAATATTGCAGATATATTTACTCATGCATTAACACACACACACACACATATATATAGAGCACTAGTTTCTCGTATGTGACCCTGGACCACAAATCCAGTCACATGGGTACATTTTTTAAAAAAGATTTATACATCATCATCTGAAAGCTGAATAAATAAGCTTAATGTATTAATGTGTGGTTTGTTAGGATAGGACAATATTTGACCGAGACACAACTATTGAAAATCTGGAATCGAAAAAATTGAGAAAATCTCCTTTAAAGTTGTCCATTTATGTTGCCGATTGTGCTGCATTCACTCACAAAAATACATGTTTTATATATTTACGGGAGGAAATTTACAAAATACCTTCATGGAACATGATCTTTACTTAATATCCTCATGATTCTTGGCATAAAAGAAAAATCGATAATTCTGACCCATGTTTTTTTTGCCACAAATGGTTTTTGGTGATCCAGGGTCACATATCTGGAAATGTATTTTGTAATATAATGGCATTATATTTTGAAGTATATTCCCATATATGTCAGTTGTGTAAGGGTGCAGTGAGGATGATGACGGTGAGCTCTTCTTCACCTGACGTGCTGACGGTGACGTGTGCCGGTTCACTGGCGCTGTTGAAGCTGATGCTGATCACGGTGCAGTTGTACACGGTGGACGCTTGAAGACCCGAGACCGTCACGACATGAGCGCCGGTGACCAGCGGCTCGCGGAGCTTCTGCAGCACACACACACACACACAGAGACACACACACAGAGACACACACACACACACACACACACACACAGACACACACACAGACACACACACAGACACACACACACACACAGACAGACACACACACACACACACACACACACACACACACACAGACAGACACACACACAGAGACACACACAGACACACACACAGACACACACAGACACACACACACACACACACACACACACACACACACACACACACACACACACACACAGTGAGAGTGCATCGCTTTCATGGTAATTCTGATTTTAAAGCAACTGTCATAAACATGCAGCTTTTGAAAATACATGAGAATATTTAAATATTTACCATCGTATATTCTGCATAATTGGATGTTTCTGACAAAAAACTACACAAGTTTTAGTGCTGGACAATATGATGATATATAACACTGATATGAGTGATCACATGGATTTACAGCTATATTGTATTTATATAAAGCGTTCACAGGCAAATCTGCTTTATGTATTTCCCGGCCGTTGAAATCAGGCTCATATAGATGTGAGTAAACACGATTCCTGCCGCATGTCGATATCCATGATCACCGGATCTTTGGTGAGCTGTAAGGAACACTATATCGAGTCCAAGCTTTAGTTTAAACTGATAATCATTTGTTTTACTGGCGTTTTCTCAGTTTCTCCTGTTAAATGCAGTCGCTCTCTGCTCTCCTGCGGGACAGTGACGTCAGTGCATGACCTCTATACTGAGGTTTAACATTAGTTCACAATAAAAAACATAGCATTTATTAATCATAGTCATAAGTTAACAAATGTCTATAATTGCCTTCAAATCTAGGCTAAAATCACGTGTTAAACGCTATGTGAGAAACTCATGAAGGGTTTCAAGTGCATCTGTGTCTGTTTTATGTGCATTATGAAGAAAATGAAATGAAAACTTATGCTAAAGTGTTACTGAAAGAGTGAATTATGCTGCATAAAGTAGGGGTGGCACAATATATGGTGTCACTATCGCAATATAAAAAAGCATGTGTGTGAAAAAATGTCAGTACTGCATTAAACTACTATATAATGTTTAATATGATGTATAATAATGCATATTTGTGGGTCCTGATAATGCCAAATGTCTGATGTTACCAGTAAAAGTGGCCTATACATTATTAGTCAGTGAAACATATTCATCTACAATAATTCTGTATTTTCATCTTCAGGATCATGAATATTGTTATTCTGGTGTCTCTGTTGTGGTTTCCAGCACCAAGACTATTCATTCACACACACAATGTAATATCAAATTTAGCATTTTAATCAACAGCACATTTTCTGTTACGCTTTTATCATGTGTCTTGGAGTATCGTGATAATATGAGTTCAGTATCGTGCTCTGTGTCGAATCGTGACGTGAGGGATCGTTACACTCCTAGTTTAAAGTGTGTATGAGATGTGAAGATCTTACTGTGCGTTCTCTGGCGTTTCCCAGCGGTCTGCATGCGATCTGGTAGAAGTCCACGACGCCCTCCTCGGTCCAGATCAGCGTGATCGTCGTGTCGCTGGCGTTCACCGCGTACAGAGACCTCGGGGGAGCCGGTTCTGTTCGTAAAAGAGCCCAATGTCTAACTTACAAGTTCCTCTAAGGACACAGTTTAAAAAAATGAGGTAAAAAGGGAAGACGAAACAAACAGCCACATCAATTCTGGCCTGTTTTGCACAGGAAGTCACAGTCAAATCAGTTATTATTAGATGCCGAAAACACACTCTCAGCAGTGCAAACTAATGCTGTTTCTACTCAGTCAAATATCTGTGCAGTTACTGGAGAAGCAGAATGACTGAAGATATTAAGATGTGAAAAATGCATAAGATAAAGAAGATAAAAAGAAGATAAAAACTCTGCAAAGTTTAAAAAAATCAAAGTGCAAATAAATAGTCATTGTGAAACGAGTCGACAGTAATTCCAGTCTCACATGTAACTAATTTGCATAATCCCAGCCTCTGGCCCTGATTGGCTGAACAGCGTATCTTAGCTCCGCTCTCAAACACCGCAGTTTTCATTTTCCTGCGCCGCGTTGTTTAAATAGCAGATGCATTTGCGCCCATCAGTGTCCATGGGTCTGAGGACGAGTGTGTGTTCAGGCGCAGTGATGGAGCGCTGCTGTTTTGAGGAACTGAAACACACTGAGCCGTTGACCAACTGAAGCTGCTCTAAAGGCAATGGCGCAATATTGTTTTTGTTATGTAAAGAGCGCGTTACACACACACACACACTCTGCTTATTACACACACACACACACACACACACACACTCTGCTTATTACACACACACACACACACACACACACACACACACACACACACTCTGCTTATTACACACACACACACACACACACACACACACACACACACAGGGACGCGCAGCAGCACACAAACATTTTTAAATATGAAAAATAAAAGGATTACAATGTAAAAGATTATTATTGTGTACATAAAGATATGGTGGAATCCGGCTTGTCCCGTAGATGGTCTGCTCGTGCGCTTTAACCTCTCTCTCACTCACACACACACACACACACACACACACAGCTATAAGCTTGTGCACGAGCAGATCCGTTTCATAGCTAGCGTTCAGTCTTTCTGCTTGTTAATTCCTCCATGTAAATAGCGAATCTGCCACGGCGTGAGCACAACTGGCTTTTAAAGGGAATTGGAGACGAGACTCTGATTGGTTTATTGCCCGTTATGCCCAAAACACACCCATTATTCATTAAGAGAATAGAGACAAAACACACCCATTACTCATTAAGAGAATATAGACAAAAACACACCCATTATTATTAAGAGAATAGAGACGACACTTTTAGACCGTGCACCGGGAGCACCGACCATTTTACCCGTCGTTAAACTAACAAAAGTGAATTCGGACACACACTAAGTCCACTTTAGACCATGAGCTTGGAATGCCACAGATGTTAAAATAGGGCCCTGAGAGAAACGAGCTGATGCCGCAGTGAAAATTACGAGAAGATGTGTGATTTTTGACATTTGTCCTGTTGTAGCAGACTCCAAAAACAACAGTAGAAACCTTTAAAATAGCATAATAGATATTTGTGCTGGAAAACATGACAGAAATGCTCAATTGTTTGCAGTGTGGGTTCAGGGTCACTGACCGAGCTTCATGATGTGAGGCGTAGACGTGTTGCAGCTTCTCTCGGTACAGGCGGTGACCGTCAGATTATAGATATCGCCAGGAGGAAGAGTCAGAGACGCCTTCATCATGTTGCGAATCACCTGAAACACACACCAATCACTTTTACACACAAACAATCAACCAAATCAAGTGTTCGTTCCTCAGTGAGCCTGACACCATGTCCTAACCAGACTAGATGCGATAAGTTTCCAGTGTTTGTCTGTCCACACTAGACGCGACGTGACTGCGAGATGCGTCAAAATCAATCAAAACCCACAGCCAATCAGAACAGCGTGTGGGCGGAGTCTCGCGGCGAGTGCACAGCAGCACCAGAGAGTAATCTCGACGGCACTCGCAAGAAAATGGTTAAGCGCATAATCAAATTCACAAATATTCCACCATTTAAACATTATTAAAAATACATAAGCTGAGTTACTAAACCAATCTTTGTCAAAGAATACACTTGTTTGTTCTCAGTTTGAACGTTCTTGTTTCCATTTGTTTAATTTCAAGATCTGAGGTGAATTATCTATTGTTGCTTTTACAGCTACAAAGCTGGAGCACTAAATGATATTCAAAGTCACATTACACGCTTTTAACATTAAATAAAGCACATAAACAGTCCCTGAGATTATAATCGCCACACTTTGTGTTTGTTGTTCCAGCGCGACGTCGCAGAAAAATAGAAACCGTTTCTAAAATAGAATCGTCGCGTGTCGCCGTCGCGGCTGGTTAGGAACCTTTTATCGCGTCGCGGCGTCGCGTCGGGCGTAGTTAGGACACGGTGAGATTCAAAAGAACCAATTCAATGTTCATTGGTTTGTTTGAAACACTCAGATGACCGATTCAATATCTTTAAACTTTAAGTAGATGAGGAAGGAAACCTCACATGAAATAATCAGATCCTCAGTCCCTCTGCCGTAACATTACCTGCATATTACCAGATGAAATATAATAGGCAACGATTAATCGCATCCAAAATAAAAGTTTGTGCTTACATAATATATGTGTGTTTGTGTACTGTGTATAATTATTTTGTATATATAAATACATACACATGCATGTATATATTTTAGAAAAATGTGTTATTTGTATGTAAAATATTTATTTCTATATATATAATATACATTTTATATAAATATATATATATACAGTATATACATATTAATAAATAAATTATTAGTATAAATGAATTACATTTTTATTATAAATATTTCTATAAATATATACATGCATGTGTGTGTATTTATACAAAATGATTATACACAGTACACACACATATATTATGTAAACACAAACTTTTATTTTGGATGCGATTAATCGTTGCCCAGCACTAAATAAAACAGAATTCAATAGAAAGGCTTGTGTAAATGAACACAAACGAATCTTCTCTCTCTCTCTCTCTCTCTCTCTCTCTCTCTCTCTCTCTGAGTGTCGCTGGTGGGCGTCTGAAGATCTCAGTGTGGAAACATTTAGACATCGCTAATTAAATGTTGGCTGTGCATTAGATAAATATGTGTGTTTGGTAATTGGATTCATTACCGGCTAACGGCACAGTGACGTCGCTCCAGGGTGAATCTCATAAGCCAGAGCTGATAAAACACCCAGAAGAAGTGTTTTACCCTCATGTGACCGCGGTAAACGACTACAGTACATCATCATGAGCATTTAATGACCAGAGACAGTGTCATTACTCAAATCTGCATAGAAAACAGCATAGAATGCTAATTCTATAGAGAACTATAATATTATTAGTAGAGCTTGGTGACGATTAATTGCATCCAAAATACAGTAAAGATACAAAAAAATACAAACTGTGTGTGTGTTTACTGTTCATGATCGACACCCCTGTGCCTCCAGAAGCTTATGTTATATGAATATTTATGAATATTTAAAGGTGACATATTATGCCCCTTTTCACCAAATGTAATATAAATCTCTGGTGTCTCCAGAATGTGTGTAATCTCAGCTCAAAATACCAGATCATTTATTATAGCTTGTCAAATTTGCCCCTTTTTGGGTGTGAGCAAAAATGCGTCGTTTTTGCGTGTGTCCCTTTAAATGCAAATGAGCTTTAGCTCCGCCTCCGTTCAGAAGAGGGCGGAGTCTTTACACAAGCTTCAGAAACTCCGGCAATAACAGAACAGGCCAATCTCCCTCATCCAGAATCCCAGAATAACCAGTAGCGAGTGCAGCCTTACTGTGCGTTCACACCGGACGCGAATAGCGCGTCAAATTTGCGCCTGCCGCGTCTAGTTATACGCTTGACCACTTTGTGTTAACTGCGCGTCAAGAGCGAAATTGACGCGCGTAAATTTTGCTTCAAACTTTTGTTTTTACGCGCGTCAATTTCGCTCTTGACGCGCGAATTAACACAAAGTGGTCAAGCGTATAACTAGACGCGGCAGGCGCAAATTTGACGCGCTATTCGTCAGAGGCGAAATCCGGAGGCGAAAGTTTCGAAACCCGTTGGCGGCCATCTTTTTTAGATGTTTATCGAGCATTAGCATTAATCGAGAGAGTCACCGCTCGTATATGCTCTGGAGAGCAGAAACAGCTGCGTAGGGGACATCGTCGCAGTACTCGGGTCCACCAGACCCTCCGGAGGGTTTCAGGAGTTTCACAATTTGCTCCAGGAGCTAGGTTTGGTGGATCTAACGGTGAGGACGCTGACGAGGACAGCGTAGGCCGTATAAGCCTCGGCCTCGAGTGGTCGCTGCCTGACGAGCCCGCGATCTACAGCCCGGCGCGAGGTTCACCCCTCGCCCGCACCCACCTAATCTGTCATTTATTTTTGTTTTGATAATAAATGGAGACAGCCTCCAAAAGTGAAACCTGTCCTGTGATTTTTTTGTTTGTTTTTATACACTAAATTGTTTGTTGTCTTTACATTAGAATAATAATGTTTCATATAATCTAGAATAGATATGGAATAAATAGCATTCAATACAAAATGAGTATCTCTAATATATTGAAATCGAGTTTTTATGAGAAAGATTTGCTTTGTTGTGCATTAGAACCACACCAAGCATTTTAGTCATATTACAAAATAATTTATTGAGGCCAAACATAAAATAACTTTATAAACTGTCACTTCACCATGTGACAGCAGCAAGCAGGCTCCTGATTGGTTAACGCGGCGCGAATTGACGCAGAAGTTCAGATTTTTCAACTCGGACGGCAGACACGAATTCGCGTCAAACGCGTGAATGCACAAAAAGCACTACATAAAATCATTTGCGCTTAACGCACCAGACGCTCAATTCGCGCCATTCGCGTGAACTTGACGCGCGAATGAGGCGTATTCGCGTCTACCGCGCCGCGCTCTACGCCTCATTCGCGCCGCAGGAATTTTTTACGCGCATAACGCGTCTTTGCATTGATTTAACATTGAAATCACTCGCGCCTGACGCGCTATTCGCGTCCAGTGTGAACGCACCATAACGGAGAGACTCAGGAAGAGTTTCTGAATGTTAGTGGAGACATTTCTGTAGTTGTTGTGGAGTTACACTGATCATCTCATCATCATGTTTCACTTCTCCACAAGTGTCCACAGTTCCTGAGGTGTTTATAAGACAGCGGTGACATGTTCTGGTCAATAGTGTTCAGTGCTCGTCTGTGCTCAACCACAGAACAGCTTCAGGCTCTGCTGGATCTTCATCAGTGCGTTAGAACTGGTCTCTGTTGGCGCGTGTGGAACCAAATGTCGGCTGGTGTGTGTAAACGTGCAGATTAAGGGCCGCTAATATTATAATAAGATCCTCTTCATGCGTAAGAAGGAGAGCGAAATCTGATCGGCTTATTTTCTGACATGCTTGCAGAGAAAGACTCACCAGAACACAGTTACTGGGTTTCACTTTTATGTTTTCAGGGTTGGTAGAAGCACTCGATTATAACACTTTACACAGCGCTTTAATGTGATGAGGACTCACGTCGACGGAGTAGCGTCTCCGGGAGCCCTTCCGGCCCTCCGCCTTCACCTGCCAGTGTAACATGCGTGAGTGCGACAGATCGGTGAACAGATCCCCGTAGTTCCAGCGCACGTACAGCGTCCCGTGAGAATATTCCACCGAGGAGATGTGAGGAGCTTCGGGAGCTGGCGGACAGACACAAGAGGTTATTAATGGAGTCTCGACACTCATATCATTCACACCAGAACTATATGTGCTCTCAAAAGAACCTTAGTGAACAGCTCTTAAAGAGGACCTATTATGCCTTTGTTGTTGTTTCAGGCTCTACTAAAACAGGTTTTCCTGCTTGAATGTTGATTATTCTCCTCATATTCTCCATTGTTGCGGCTCCTCTCTTCCCAGTCTGTCAGTAACGCTCTGTTTAGTTCCTGTCTCTATGAAGCCCCTCCTTCTGAAAAGCACACTGTGCTCTGATTGGTCGGCTGGAGCGGTGTGTTGTGATTGGTCGAGCACTTCGAGTGTGTTTGGGAAATGTCCCGCCCCTTACCATAACCGCCAGTTTAACACACTACTAACTAACTCAACCAGGCCCCGCCCCTTTATTCTGCGCATTAATTATTATAATGAGGAATATTATGACGTGTTCGTTCCCGGAAGAAACTCAAGACTACAATGGAGGCGTTTCAGGAGTTCAGGAACACTGATATAGAGAAGAACTGGAGCTTCTTCATGATCAAACACTAAACACAGATGGAGAAAAGCAGAATAGAATTTTAAAGAATGATTTTAGTGTGAAGAACATTTTAGAACTTTTTTCTACTATAAATAAACTTTTGTGCAATGCAAAGGTTCCATAGATGTAAAAGGTTCTTGCGAAGCTTTATTTCTACTGACAAGTGATCTAGTGTTGTCAAAAGTACCGACTTCAGAACTGAAATTTAAAATAATGTGAGGCTTTGAGCGGAATCGTAAACACCTCTGATTGGCCATCGTGTATAGAGCGGCTATATATATATATATATATATAAATTAACTAAATTAATAACTTTTACAACAAAGATGAACTATCACTGAACTTACTCAATCTGGACTGTGACGCTATTTTCTTCGTCATTGATGTGTATTTACAACATGTTTTTGAAGCTCTGATCATTGTAGCCAATCACAGACATATCCGATGAGCATGTGAGCACAGCAGCCAATCAGAAGTGTTTATGATTCTGCTCAACAGCGCTCAAAGCATCACATTTTAAAAATGTCAGTACCTATTTGGTACCGAAGTCGTTACTTTTGGCAACACTGAGGTGATGTGACGCAGCGCACCTGTAACGAAGCTCACGGTGGAGCCGTCGCAGCAGCTCAGAGGCGGGTCACCCCACGTCACCATCGTCACACGGAAGTTGTAATACCAGGCCGGCAGCAGATCCGTCACTCTCTGTGGGATACGAGAGAATCCACTCATGAAATGAGAAAATGATGAAGACACTTGATAAGAGCAAGTGGTGCTCACTGCAGAGCCGAATGACGTCTAGCTCCTCCTCTCCGGATCTAATGGGTGGAGTTTGACCTAATAGGTTTATGGATAGGGTAAGGTTAGGGTGTGGCAGGACCTGGACATCAAGCTCCACCCACTGTGCACAGAGAGGTGGGGCTGGATGTCAAGCTCCACCCACTATGTCCAAAGAGGTGGGGCTGGACCTTCAAGCTCCACCCATTGGTGACAATGGACAATTCACCTCAGATCCTGTAATTAAATGAAAGGGCACAAGAACAAAATAAGTGTATTCTATTACCAGGGTTCCAGGGTTGTTATTAGTACCTAAAAATGAAGCTAAAACCATAAAAAATGCAATTAATAGAAATAAAATAAACATTGGCTGTAAAAAAAGTAAGCTGTGATTTGATTGTGAGTGCAGTGTGCTTGCAGAGAGACTCCGCCCACACTCTCTTCTGATTGGCTGTGATTTGTGATTGATTTGGCCGTGTCTGGTGTTGTTGCTGGAATAATTTGGAGTCTCCTGTGAGTCTGATATCCCAGTGTCTGACCTTTGCAGGATCTCATGCTGATTTAATTAGAGACTCTGACCTCGTTGGAACCGTGTTTTCATCCTCAGTCTCGCTATGAACGAGATGCTGTGGCGTGTCATTAAATATGATTACAATCATTTCTCACATCTCAGCCGTGACTCAGTATGCATCATAATTACCCATCTCTACTGGTTAACTGACTGATTACAGGAACGAGACTTCTGTCATTATTGATCAAAACCCTAAATAAAGGCAGAACCATCATGTCTGCAGGGTTTTTAATTAAATTAAAGACCTTTTTCAGACCTGCACATATAAAACTAAAACTGTGCGTACATTAGGGCTGTCAAATAAAAATGCGAATTTCGAATATTCGTCAAATTTTTTTTTTTAAACTGCACATTCGAATGCAAAAACAGTGCATTCGAATTTTTGGTGTGTCAAGATGTGTGTGAGACATGATGATGACATCACTGACGCGGAGTGTTTCTGTTAGTTCTGTTAAAAATGTCGGGAAAAGGTTCTTCCTGCTGATGAAAACCAAACGTTGGAGGCAAAAATCGTGCAACGACACACTTGACCAAACATGCACATCGTTCAGAGCTGAGTGTGTGTGAGTGTGTGTGTTACATCAGCTGGAAACAGTCAACAGAACTCGCTCAGATCGAGAGCGTCTGGTGTTTCTGATGAACGATATGTAGATGTAGCGAGTAGAAGTGAGTGTTTCTGAATGACAGTGATAGAGTTCATGTTTAGAGTTCATGTTTAGAGTTCATGACGCTGTGTGTTGAAGTGTGTTTTCTCAGTTACTGATGCACAAACACTATTGTAACCTCATTTTCCTTGCGTGCACATTAAGGAAATTATATCTGATTTAAGAAAAATTGTTTCAAAAGTTAATGCATTTTAAAAAGTGAATGTCACTTCATTTCAATAAAAGATGCGATGCTTGATTTGGTTTATATTTGCTTATTGCGCCCTCTTGTGGGCATAGGAGACAATACAGTACTTTTCCCCTCTAACATTAAGTATTGCTTTTAAAATTCAAATATAATTCGAATTTTGCTAATATTTAAAGGTGCAGTGTGTGATTTTTAGCGGCATCTAGTGGTGAGTTCATGAATTGCACCCAACAGAAGTTACGGTGGCCGACAGGAAGTGATGTCGTCGTCTGAAACAGCAGTAGCCAGTTAAACAATGAGGTTTCTTTACAAAGATCAATTATGATGTTTACTTGATTATTCAGTAAAACGATGTTATTGCGAATATTATTGTCACTTGTTCATCATTGTGTCAGTGTTTTATCCGCTGACTTTAGTTCGCTTCTTTACACGAAGAACAACATAGTGACGAAACGCGTTTGTCCGCTCAGGGCCACCGTAGAAACATGTCGATGTAAGCGGACCCGCGGTGTGTGTAGAGAGAAATGCTCATTCTAAGCTAATATCAACATAACGCTTCATTACAGTATGTAAGGTCTTTATACACCACTGAAAACATAGTTATGTTTATTATATTGCATTTCTGTCAACAGAGCCTCCTAAATATTACACACTGCACCTTTAAGAAAGAAATTCGAGTTTAGCTTTTCAGACATTTTGATGCATGCAGAACAAACTCATACAATAAATCAAAATCTAAATAAATCATGTAAATGAAAAGTGTTTTGGTGTTTACCACAGAGGCGATGACGGAGGCGGTGGCGGCGATCTCGTAGTAGGTCGTCCACTGGGACGTTTGCGTGGCCGAGTTGAAGAAGAAGGTCTGAAGTACGTACTTCCGGAAGGCCACGTTATACGGGCGCTGCCAGCTGAGGATCACGGCGCTGGGACTGAGAGGATAAACCACCAGATCACGAACGCCCGTCGGCTCTGAACAACCAATCACAGAGCACAGATGAGTCACAGGAGGCGGAGCTTCCTGATCTTACATGACAGTGAACCTCAACCTGATGGGCCAATCTGTGTTAAACTATTATTCCAATGTTTTTCTGAAAAATGAGCACTGAATGCGTACTACATACTGCAGAAACTGAGCACACTGAACAGAGGTGTAAAGTCCAGGTTCAGAAAGTAAAAGTCCTCCTCAGTGATTTGTTCCAGTCTCCTGGATTTGCTAATTAGCACAGTTTTCCAGCCAGGAGTAGAACTAATTAGTGAGATCAGCTGGATGAGTTCATGGGTGGAATAAACATATGGCAGGACTTTTACTTTCTGACCCCTGGACTTTACACCTCTGCCACTGAAAAAATGAGCACACTATGCGCAACATGCACACTATATACTGCAAAAAATGAGCACACTATGAAAATATGAGCACACTGTGAAGCATGGACACTATATACTTAAATAAGCACACTATGTACAACATGCACACTATATACTGCAAACAATTAGCACACTATGAAAATATGAGCACACTGTAAAGCATGGACACTATACTGAAAAAAATGAGCACACTATGAAACTGAGAAAACTATGTACAGCATGCACACTACACACTTAAATAAATTAGCACACTACACACTTAAATAAATTAGCACACTATGTACAACATGCACACTATATACTGCAAAAAAAATCACACTATGTAAAAATAAGCACACTATGTACAGCATGTACACTATATACTTAAATAAGCACACTATGCGCAACATGCACACTATATACTGCATAAAATTAGCACACTATGAAAATATGAGCACACTGTGTAAAGCATGGACACTATATACTTAAATAAGCACATTATGTACAACAACATGCACACTATATACTGCAAAAAAAATGAGCACACTATGAAAATGAGCACACTATGTACAGCATGCACACTATATACTGCAAAAAATTAGCACACTATGAAAATATGAGCACACTGTGAAGCATGGACACTATACTGAAAAAAATTAGCACACTATGAAACTGAGAAAACTATGTACAGCATGCACACTACACACTTAAATAAATTAGCACACTATGTACAACATGCACACTATATACTGCAAAAAAGCACACTATGAAAAAATAAGCACACTATGTACAGCATGTACACTATATACTTAAATAAGCACACTATGCGCAACATGCACACTATATACTGCATAAAATTAGCACACTATGAAAATATGAGCACACTGTAAAGCATGGACACTATATACTTAAATAAGCACACTATGTACAACATGCACACTATATACTGCAAACAATTAGCACACTATGAAAATATGAGCACACTGTAAAGCATGGACACTATACTGAAAAAAATGAGCACACTATGAAACTGAGAAAACTATGTACAGCATGCACACTACACACTTAAATAAATTAGCACACTACACACTTAAATAAATTAGCACACTATGTACAACATGCACACTATATACTGCAAAAAAATCACACTATGTAAAAATAAGCACACTATGTACAGCATGGACACTATATACTTAAATAAGCACATTATGTACAACATGCACACTATATACTGCAAAAAAAATGAGCACACTATGAAAATGAGCACACTATGAAAATGAGCACACTATGTACAGCATGCACACTATATACTGCAAAAAATTTGCACACTATGAAAATATGAGCACACTGTGAAGCATGGACACTATACTGAAAAAAATTAGCACACTATGAAACTGAGAAAACTATGTACAGCATGCACACTACACACTTAAATAAATTAGCACACTATGTACAACATGCACACTATATACTGCAAAAAAGCACACTATGAAAAAATAAGCACACTATGTACAGCATGTACACTATATACTTAAATAAGCACACTATGCGCAACATGCACACTATATACTGCATAAAATTAGCACACTATGAAAATATGAGCACACTGTAAAGCATGGACACTATATACTTAAATAAGCACATTATGTACAACATGCACACTATATACTGCAAAAATAAGCACACAATGAAAAAATAAGCACACAATGAAAAAATAAGCACACTATGAAAAAATTAGCACACTATGTACAACATGCACACTATATAGAGTAGAAACATTAGTATGCTTCTACAAACCGATCAGAACAGTGACTAACCTATATCAATGATGACGGGTTCAGAGGCGGGACTAACGAGCGGCCCGTTAGTGTGATAAACCACCACTCTGTACTGGGCGCCTGGAGTCAAGCTGCTGATGATGTCACTGGTGAGATTCTCCTATGAGAGACAGGAGAGCAGGTCACATGTTTAATTCTGCTCTGGCAATTAGATTTTTCCCCCAAATCATGCAGTCCTAATTCAAGATATGCATTTGTTGTGTTAATATAAATAAATAATAAATACACATAAATAGATGCAGCTTTGATTTGATGTTGATAACATTTGTATTGATTGATGTACATGCACACTATATACTACATGTACACTATATACTGCATGTACACTATATACCGCATATACACTATATACTGCATGTACACTATATACTGCATGTACACTATATACTGCATGTACACTATATACCGCATATACACTATATACTGCATGTACACTATATACTACATGTACACTATATACTACATGTACACTATATACTGCATGTACACTATATACTGCATGTACACTATATACTGCATGTACACTATATACTGCATGTACACTATATACTGCATGTACACTATATACTACATGTACACTATATACTGCATGTACACTATATACTGCATGTACACTATATACCGCATGTACACTATATACTGCATGTACACTATATACTGCATGTACACTATATACTTGAACGAGCACAGTGTGTACAGCATGCACACTATATCCTTGAGTATGTACTGCGGGCACCACCTGTGAGCAGTAGGTGTTCTCCATGCGCTGGCTGATGCTGGGCCTCAGACAGGTGAGCGACAGCACTGAGATCAGGCTCCCGTTGTACCTGTGAGTCGCCGGAGCCCAGGAGACGCTAGCCGTGCTCGAGTCCAACATCCTCACACTGACCGCCTGAGGACGCTCCTGAGGCTGCTCCATCCACTCGCCCCGCGGACCTGCACACACACACACACACACGCACACGCACACACACACACACAGACGCACACACGCACACGCACACACGCACACACACACGCACACGCACACACACACACGCAAACACAAACACACTTGTCACCTCTGCACCCTCTGTAGGCTGTATGGCATGTTTGTGGATCATGGTGTGTGTGTGTGTGTGTGCGTGTGTGTGGATCAGGGTGTGTGTGTGTGTGTGTGTGTGTGTGTGTGTGGATCAGGGTGGGTGTGTGTGGATCAGGGGGTGTGTGTGGATCAGGGTGGGTGTGTGTGTGTGTGTGTGTGTGTGTGTGTGTGTGTGTGTGTGTGGATCAGGGTGTGTGTGTGTGTGTGTGTGTGTGTGTGTGTGTGTGTGTGTGTGTGTGGATCAGGGTGTGTGTGTGTGTGTGTGTGTGTGTGTGTGTGTGTGTGTGTGTGTGGATCAGGGTGTGTGTGTGTGTGTGTGTGTGTGTGTGTGTGTGTGTGTGTGTGTATCAGGGTGTGTGTGTGTGTCAGGGTGTGTGTGTGTGTGTGTGTGTGTGTGTGTGTGTGTATCAGGGTGTGTGTGTGTGTGTGTGTGTGTATCAGGGTGTGTGTGTGTGTGTGTGTGTGTATCAGGGTGTGTGTGTGTGTGTGTGTGTGTATCAGGGTGTGTGTGTGTGTGTGTGTGTGTGTGTGTGTGTATCAGGGTGTGTGTGTGTGTGTGTATCAGGGTGTGTGTGTGTGTGTGTGTGTGTGTGTGTGTGTGTGTGTGTGTGTGTGTGTGTGTGTGTGTGTGTGTGTGTGTGTGTGTGTGTCAGGGTGTGTGTGTGTGTGTGTGTATCAGGGTGTGTGTGTGTGTGTGTGTGTGTGTGTGTGTGTCATACTGAGGTAGAAGGTGACCCCGGTGTCGGCAGAACTCTCTCGGGCCTCACAGTCTCCGCTCGAGCTGAGTGTTGTGACGAGAACCCGATACGTTCCCGGTTCCGACAGTTCGCTGAAGAACTCGTGTGTGTGTTCATCAACCGTGGCCGTTTCAGTGCAGTTTCCTGATCAACGCATCAGAAACAAACATGCATGTGTTTCTATTAATGACTGAGGATATTTACTTCCACCATCCATCCATCCATATTAACAGTCTACATATATCTATATATATATTAACAGTGTAAAAGTGAAGCTGTTTAATTGTTGATTCACGAAAGATTATTCCCACCGTCGCGGTAGATGTAGACGTTAAACCCGTCGAACGAGGTGTGTGTCGTCGGCGGAGACCAGCGCAGCTCCAGCAGGACCGACAGCGGATTGGGCCTCACTCTGGGGTCAAAGGTCACATCCAGCCTCACTCTGGGGTCAAAGTTCACATCCATGGCTGAACCTGGCTCGTTAGAGTCCTCGTACTCTGGAAGCACTGCGTTGACGAACTCCTCCTCCTCCTCGGTGGGGGCGGGGCTTCCCATAGGCTCCGCCCACAGAGGCTCAGTGCTGTTGTCATGTGTGGGTTCGGTTGTGCTGCTGTCGCCGTCGGTTACGGACTCGTTCAGGGGCGTTTGGGTGACGCCCACCTCATCAGGATTCGCCCCGTCCTGTTCTTCGGTTGAAGGGACGTCACGTGTCCTGCGGAGGAACGATGCATTGTGGGACGCCTTCAGAACGGCCCCGTGCGGGTCAGATCCGCTGAGGTGGAGGATTTTGAGGGACACGTTGAGAGGAGGGTTTGGGACTGCAGACAGAAAACATAATTCATCACTGATTACTCAAATAAAAACGAGCAAATTAAATTATGCGTAATTATTGAGGAAAAACTATTAAATTATATTTCAAATACATATTTTCAATGGATTCTTAAGCACTGATTTTTTAAAATTAAAATCAGATTAACGGTAGTATATAGAATATACGATTAATTAAAATAAATAAAAATAAAAATAAAGTGTACTTAAAGTTTTTTAATTATATTTCATATACATATTTTGAAATATGACAATATTTTTAAGCCAGCACTGATTTTTTTTATTAAAATTAGATTAACGGTAGTATATAGAATATAAAATTAATTTAAATAAATAAATAAAAATAATAAAGTGTAATTATTGAAGAATTTTTAAAAAAAGATATTTCACATACATATTTTGAATATGACAATATTTTTTCCAAAGGTGATTTCAACATTTATTTATTCAATGTATAATTTTAGCTTTTAATGTTGTCAGATTAAACCAAATGTGGTATACAAAATCTAAAAAATCTAAAAATATTAATTTAAATAAATAATAATCTAATTAAATTATTTTTAAGAACACAATTTGAGAAGAAATGTTATTAACTACAAATTTTTATTAATTATTAATATGATTAATTATTAATATTATTAGTTTTTTCATAATTCGCATTATTTTCAACAGTGACTGTCATGCAGTTATGTTACCAGGATATAAAATATTATTTTAAATAAAATCATTACAGTTCTCAGTCTAGTTTTTCTTTCAAATTACAGTAATGAGCGTTTGTGGGTAATAATGAGTTAAAATAACTATGAATGATCCTAAAAACAGGATTTTCTTGAAGCAAAACATTTTTGCTTGCTCATTAGTCTCTCGACGGGTTTGGATAATTAGAGTCTTGCTGTGAATCCGGAGAGTTTTCATCAATAATTCACAGCACAGACGAGGTTCATCCACAGCTCACGACCTCGTTCAGTGACTCCAGCGCTAATTAAAGGTCATGTGATGATGATGATGATGATCAGGGTTTGAAATTAACTTTTTCACTCACTGGCCAATTTAGATACTAAATTTTTAAGTTGCTTCAATGCAAATGAGCAAGCGCGCCGTTATGTGTTGCGTAGTGACGAGTGTGTTCAAGTAAAGCCAGATATGAGCAGATTCTGTGCAATACGCTGCATTTAATATATCATGATGATCAGTATTTGCGCAGTATTTGCGCTTGTGTGTGGCTTGCACAAACTTCTCCAGCAAAGTGAGTAAACATAATAGTAACACGCCAAATTGGCTCGTGATTTGACAGAGGCTAGGTTTACATGCAACCAAATAATACGTTAGTAATGGGATTGACGGCTCAATCGGACTGAAACGCCTTCATGTAAAACACCGTAATGGATCCGATTGAGCTCAATCCCAATGGAATTTCGATCAGATTGAAAAATTTATTCTTTTCCTAATCCGATCGAGAGAACATGTGAACACTTGATCAGATTGAAAACTGAAACTGAAAGGACTGCGCATGTGCGATGACGTAGAAATAGCGTGATGACGTAGAAATAGCGCAATGACGTAGAAATAGCGCAATGACGTAGAAATAGCGCAATGATGTAGAAATAGCGCAATGATGTAGAAATAGCATAATGATGTAGAAATAGCGCAATGATGTAGAAATGGCATAATGATGTAGAAATAGCATAATGACGTAGAAATAGCGTAATGATGTAGAAATAGCGTTATGACGTAGAAATAGCTAAATAGCGTAATGACGTAGAAATAGCGTAATGATGTAGAAATAGCGTAATGACGCAGAAATAGCAAAATAGCGTAATGACGTAGAAATAGCGTAATGACGTAAAAATAGCGTAATGGCGTAAAAATAGCGTAATGGCGTAAAAATAGCGTAATGACGTAGAAATAGCGCAATGACGTAGAAATAGCGTAATGACGTAGAAATAGCGTAATGATGTAGAAATAGCGTTATGACGTAGAAATAGCTAAATAGCGTAATGACGTAGAAATAGCGTAATGATGTAGAAATAGCGTAATGATGTAGAAATAGCGTAATGACGCAGAAATAGCAAAATAGCGTAATGACGTAGAAATAGCGTAATGACGTAGAAATAGCGTAATGACGTAGAAATAGCGTAATGATGTAGAAATAGCGTTATGACGTAGAAATAGCTAAATAGCGTAATGACGTAGAAATAGCGTAATGATGTAGAAATAGCGTTATGACGTAGAAATAGCTAAATAGCGTAATGACGTAGAAATAGCGTAATGACGTAGAAATAGCGTAATGATGTAGAAATAGCGTAATGACGCAGAAATAGCAAAATAGCGTAATGACGTAGAAATAGCGTAATGACGTAGAAATAGCGTAATGACGTAAAAATAGCGTAATGACGTAGAAATAGCGCAATGACGTAGAAATAGCGTAATGACGTAGAAATAAGCGTGATGATGTAGAAATAGAAATAGCGTAATGATGTAGAAATAGCATAATGATGTAGAAATAGCGTAATGACGTAGAAATAGCGTAATGATGTAGAAATAGTGTAATGACGTAGAAATAGCAAAATAGCGTAATGACGTAAATGTAGAAATAGCGTAATGATGTAGAAATAGCGTAATGACGTAGAAATAGCAAAATAGCGTAATGACGTAATGTAGAAATAGTGTAATGACGTAAAAATAACGTAATGACGTAGAAATAGCGTGATGACGTAGAAATAGCGTAATGATGTAGAAATAGCGTAATGATGTAGAAATAGCGTAATGACGCAGAAATAGCAAAATAGCGTAATGACGTAGAAATAGCGTAATGATGTAGAAATAGCGTAATGAAGCGTAATGATGTAGAAATAGCGTAATGATGTAGAAATAGCGTAATGTAGAAATAGTGTAATGACGTAAAAATAACGTAATGACAGAAATAGAGTAATGATGTAGAAATAGCGTAATGATGTAGAAATAGCGTAATGATGCAGAAATAGCAAAATAGCGTAATGACGTAGAAATAGCGTAATGACGTAAAAATAACGTAATGACGTAGAAATAGCGTAATGACGTAGAAATAGCGTAATGATGTAGAAATAGCGTAATGACGCAGAAATAGCAAAATAGCGTAATGACGTAGAAATAGCGTAATGACGTAAAAATAGCGTAATGATGTAGAAATAGCGTAATGACGTAGAAATAGCGTAATGATGTAAAAATAGCGTAATGGTGCAGAAATTGCGTAATGTAGAAATAGCGTAATGACGTAGAAATAGCGTAATGATGTAGAAATAGCGTGATGACGTAGAAATAGCGTGATGACGTAGAAATAGCGTAATGATGTAGAAATGCCGTAATGACGTAGAAATAGCGTAATGACGTAAAAATAGCGTAATGATGTAGAAATAGCGTAATGACGTAGAAATAGCGTGATGACGTAGAAATAGCGTAATGATGTAGAAATAGCGTAATGACGCAGAAATAGCGTAATGATGTAGAAATAGCGTAATGACGCAGAAATAGCGTAATGATGTAGAAATAGCGTAATGACGCAGAAATTGCGTAATGTAGAAATAGCGTGATGACGTAGAAATAGCGTAATGATGTAGAAATAGCGTGATGACGTAGAAATAGCGTAATGACGCAGAAATTGCGTAATGTAGAAATAGCGCAATGACAGAAATAGTGTAATGACACAGAAAATGACGAAGAAATAGCATAATGACATAGAAATAGCGCAATGACGTAGAAAAGGATGTAGAAATAACGCAATGATGTAGAAATAGCACAATGGCGTAGAAATAGCGTAATGACGTAGAAATAGCACAATAACGTAGAAAATGATGTAGAAATAGCACAATGACGTATGACGAGCTGTTCCTCCTGTTGATAAAGTGTCATATAAATGAGTGTCTCGTCCTCCTATAATCCTCCTGTCACTCAGAGTCAGTGCTGGTTTCAGACGACTGGTTTTGGCTTTTTGGTTTTAGTTTTACTGTGTGATCAATATAAGCAGCAGCACAACGGTTCATATGCTCATCGTCTCCAAATTATGACCAGAAACTTATAAATATTAATTCTGCCGTTTAAAACAAATAAAGAACCAATGTAGGAAGATAATTATTATGTGCAAACAGCGGGAAACTACATCTATTCCGATTTGAAGCTTGTGACATAAACACACACATCAACCCGATCACATGTTTAGCGTTCACGTAAACACTACGTTCAGATTGGAATGAATTCAGTCCGATTGAATCACAAGTTGTGCATGTAAACATAGCCAGTGTTTCCCGCCACAGCTGATTTGTAATCCGGGTGTTAATCTGAAACCCTGATGCTGATGATGATGATGAAGATGGAGTGGTACCGGTGCGGTGCTGTCGGGGCTCGAGGAGGATCGGGCTTCGGCTGATCATCGAGCTCTTGTTGACCGTGGCCTCAGAGATCAGCTGGAACGTGATGTTGCTGTAACACACGCCCGACAGCCAGTGCTTGAACACCGTTCTCCCTTTGTGGAAATCTGCAGACACAGAGAGAGATGAAGATTAGGGTCGGGGGTCGTTTGGGGTTTTTCGAAACCGGTGCCAAATCGATCCTTTTAAAAGGGGTGGTTGATTATGATTGAGTTATTTAGTTATAACTTTAGTTAGTGTGTAATGTTGCTGATTGATCATAAACAACATCTGCAAAGTTACGACGCTCAAAGTTCAAAGCAAAGGGAGAGATTTACTTTTACAGTTGTTAGGCTCGACGCGGAGCGGAGTAAAACCCCTCAGCTGTTCTAAATCCACTGTAAATCACGGCTTCAAGGGGCTTATTGCTTTTATAAAACAGTTTCTCCATAAAAATATTCACTTTAATATTTTTTTTTTTCATAAAATAAACACCAGCAACAAAAACTATGACGTTATAACACATTTATTCCTCCGCCAAGCAATGTAGTTCCACAGAGGTTGCTAAGCAACACATGCAGCAACAGAGAGTCACAAACGGCAGATGCGCAGTAACACTAGTGTAACGCAGTGTAACGTGTGTGTGTGTGTGTGTGTGTGGAGTAACACTAGTGTAACACGGTCACAGGTGTGTGTGTGTGTGTGTGTGTGTGTGTGTGTGTGTGTGTGTGTGTGTGTGTGTGTGTGTGTGTGTGTGGAGTAACACTGGTGTAAAGCACTCACAGGTGTGTGTGTGTGTGTGTGTGTGTGTGTGTGTGTGTGTGGAGTAACACTAGTGTAACACGGTCACAGGTGTGTGTGTGTGTGTGTGTGTGTGTGTGGAGTAACACTAGTGTAACACGGTCACAGGTGTGTGTGTGTGTGTGTGTGTGTGTGTGTGTGTGTGTGTGTGTGTGTGTTGAGGGTAAATGTGGCTGAGTCGTCGTGAGCAGATGTAAACACTCAGGAGAAGTTGGATGGATTTGAACAGATGGGATATTTTTATTTACCCCAATTAAGGCCAAAGAAAGGCATTACAAATTTTCAAACAAAAAAAGAAAAAAAAAATACTGTTTAGTAAAGAAAATAAATTGACATAAAAGTCAAAAAAAAAACAATCAAAATTTTGCAGCTGCTTAGTAATTGACCTTTACACAAGCCACTAGAACATCACACAGACTTATGTCTTTTCTTCTCATGCTCCCCCAAGAGAATAAAGCTACCCATCTTTATAGGACTAAAGGTACCCCTGAAATTGGCACATACCAACACAATATTACAATGCAGGGGTGGCTCAGGTGAATAGTCCATAAATGCTTAAAAACAACCGAAATGCTACATCTATAACACTAGAAAATTACTAAATATTATTTCTATGTTTCCAGCTAACATTTGGCAAAGCCACAAGTCATACTAACAGTCAAACAATTAATAACTCAAACTCCGGTTCACTTGCAATTGACCCGGAAGTCATAGCGTCATTTAAACCCCCCAATTGCGGCAAAATTTCCTTTACACAAACAAACCGGAGACGCCAGTAAGACACAAAGATGGTATGTCAAAGCTATGTTCCTTTTAAACTAAATAAACAGATACATAATTAACGAAAACATGTGTTACGTGGTTATTGAAACTGATCACGATTGTGAAATAAATAACAAGGTTTTAAACAGCAAGATATGTATTGATGATAGTAGCTATAGCATATAAATCACCGTAGTAATAGATATTATAAGTGTGCACACGAAACTACGGGATTACTGTGGGAGTTTTGATAAAAGGCTAAGTTACCGCTGATTTGAAACAATATAATGATTAACAAAACACATTAACACGCTTGACAAACAAGCAACATTTGCACTCAGTCTTTGTGAACTGTAATAGGTAGCGCATCGATGCCGTGACGGTCGCTATGCGCCCCGTCACACACCCCCCCCCTTAAGAGAGAACGTCCATGTCCAGCTCATGACGTGAAAGAAAGTCAGCAATGATATTGTCCTTTCCCGCCCTATACCTCACAGTAAACCTATATGGCTGCAAGGATAGGTGCCATCGGGTGATTCTGGAATTAAAGTCACGCATGCGATGTAGCCATTGCAAGGGCCTGTGGTCTGTCTCCAAGACAAACTCTTTGCCGACAAGATAATATTTTAAAGTGTCTAGAGCCCACTTGATGGCAAGACACTCCTTTTCGATGGTGGAGTACCGAGTCTCGCGAGGGAACAGTTTGCGGCTCACAAACTGTATGGGTCTTTTGTCCTCCCCCTCACCCTGCAACAACACTGCTCCCAGACCGATGCCCGAAGCGTCGGTTTGCACCGTGAAGGGTAAGGAAAAGTCAGGACTCTGCAACACCGGTTCGTGGCACATGCTCTCCTTGAGGTCGTGGAAAGCTGCCTCACACTCAGCAGTCCAGACCACCTTATTGGGGCTGGTCTTGCGAGTGAGGTCTGACAGGGGAGCTGCTCGGCTTGAAAAGTTGGGGATGAACCGCCGGTACCATCCGACCAACCCCAGAAAAGATCTCACCCCCTTCTTGGTTGAAGGCGGCTGGGAGCTGCGGATGGCGTCCACCTTGCTGACCTGAGGACGTATGGAGCCGCAACCCAGGACATATCCCAGGTAACACACTTCAGACCGGGCTAGCTGGCATTTGCTGGCATTCACTACCAGCCCGGCCTGTCGAATCCTACGGAAGACATCACTGAGGTGTTGAAGATGTTCTTCCCATGATGAACTGTGAATGATAACATCATCGATATAAGCCGCGGCGTGGTCCTCAGCGCCCCTCAGCACCTCATCCATGAGACGCTGGAATGTTGCTGCTGCTCCATGAAGGCCAAAGGGCATAACCCTAAACTGGAACAAGCCAGATGGAGCTTTGAAAGCAGTCAGTTCCTGTGCTTGGGGGGTGAGTGGCACTTGCCAGTACCCCTTACACAAGTCTAAGGTGCTGAGGAACTCAGCCTTTCCCAGGCGCTCCACCAGCTCGTCCACACGGGGCATGGGATATGGGTCAAAAGCTGAGATGGTATTCAGCTTCGAGAAATCGACACAGAAGCGGAGCCCCCCATCCTTTTTTGGCACCAGCACCACGGGACTACACCACTCGCTGTGTGAGGTCTCGATCACCCCAGTTTCCAGCATCGCCAACACCTCCTGCTTCAGCGCGGGGATCAGTCGCGCTGGAACCCTGGTGGTGGTCTGCCGGATGGGGCCTGGAGAAGTTAGCCGGATGTCGTGGGTGATGACGTCAGTTCGCCCCGGCTGGTCTCGGAACAGGCCTCTTGGGATGATTTTCAGCAGGTCTTTCTGCTGTTCAGTTGTCAAATGGGTAACGGAGGGGTAGGTTGACTCACCACCCGCAGTAGGAAAGTACTGCTCCAACGACTCTTCTTCCTCTTCCACGGTCCGCGCCCACAGCTGGTCTTGGATAGAAGATGGTCGGTCAATCCATTGTTTTAGGAGGTTCACGTGGAAGATCTGTTTGGAGCGACGTCTATCTGGCATTGAGACTTCATAGTTAACCTCACCGACCTTGCGAAGTACCTTGAACGGGCCTTGCCACTTTGCCAGCAAACTGCTTTCCGATGATGGCAACAGCAGCAGCACTTTCTGTCCGGACATAAAGGTGCGACTGCGTGCTGTCCGGTCATACCATGTTTTCTGCCTCGTTTGAGCCTGGGCCAGATGTTGGTGGGCCTTGGAGCTCAGCTGGTCCAGCTTCTCCCGCATCTTCAGGACATAACTCACAATGTTGGTTGGCTGTTGAGGAGCGTCCCCCTCCCAACTCTCTCGGAGGATGTCAAGCGGGCCTCTCACTTCCCGTCCGAACAAGAGTTCGAAGGGAGAGAACCCGGTGGATGCCTGCGGTACTTCTCTGTAGGCAAACAATAGGTAAGGCAGCCACTGGTCCCAGTCAGCTCCTGACTCGGACACGAACTTCCGCAGCATCGACTTCAAGGTCTGATTGAATCTCTCAACCATGCCGTCGGTCTGCGGGTGATAGGGTGTGGTTTTAATACCCCGAATCCCTAACAGGGAGTACACCTGCCTCAATGCCTTGCTGGTGAAATTACTTCCCTGATCGGTTAAGACTTCTTTAGGGACACCCACACGGGAGAAAAGCTGAATTAAACTATTGGCCACTTGCCTTGCCTTAGTATTTCTGAGGGGGAATGCCTCTGGGTAACGTGTTGCGTAATCACAAATTACTAAGATATAGCGGTGCCCTGCCCTACTCCTCTCTAAGGGACCAACTACATCCATAGCAATGCGACTAAAAGGTGTGTCAATAATTGGGAGACTGATGAGGGGAGCTTTTAAACCCCTTTTGGAGCGAGCAGACAACTGGCACTCTGGACATGACCTAGTGTACTCCGCTATGTCCTTGTTGAAACCTGGCCAATAAAATCTTTGTAGGATTCTCTTCTCAGTCTTCTCCCTACCTAGATGTCCTGACCACGGAATGCTGTGACCTAGGTGTAACACTTTGGCTCTAAGAGTCTCAGGAACAACTAATTGCTCTGTGTCTGCACTCACTCGATACAATTTCTCATCCTTGACAACAAAACACATGTCACCCTCCCTCGTGGCTTCTCTAGCCTCATCATCGGTCTTAACAGAAGAAAAGCAAGAGCTAAGTGTGGGGTCTTCCTGTTGAAGTTTCTTGAAGTCTTCATCACAGACTTCAGTGTCCTCTAGTTGTGGAAAGGATAGACTTTCCTGCACAGCTGTACCTGCCACCTTTGCTCTACGCCTCTCTGCCTTGGACTTTTTAGTTTTGTCACCCGAACAACCCTCAAATGGTAACTCTGACCAAACATTGGAGTCTAGTTTATCCTTGGCCTGTGCTCTAGTTGTAACATAAGCACTGACTGTGTTAACACTTTGCAATAGTTCTGTAAGAACTGGCACATCCTGGCCTAAAATCACTGGGTAAGGGCATTTATCCAAAATCCCTACGGTTAACAAGTATTTCTGGCCATTAATTTCTATGAGGACCTCACTGGTCTGGTGCTCGGACTCATCCCCATGTATGCAGCGGACCCTCACTTTGCCCACTGGCTGGAAATCAGACCTCAAACAAGATTCAAGAACAAAAGACTGACTACTTCCTGAGTCAACTAAAGCCTGGACTATCTTTCCACTTATCTTCACCGGGACAGTAACATCAGAAGACACACAAGATAAGTGCTTGCTAGGGCCAGGTAGGTAACATAGTCTGGAATCAGACACTTTCTTCAGAGTGCAATTGGGCCTAATGTGACCTTGCTGACCACAACCGTGACATATAGGTACTCTAGGTGTTCCAGCTGGAGTGGGGCTATTGGGGCTGTTAGAGGGCCTAAATACTCGACTGTTACCACCCACAGACCTACCAGAGGCTGTCTTCTCTGGCTCTTTCTGGGCTGCTTGGTAGGGTCTTCTCCAGTCCTGCTGTTGTGGACCCAGGTGATAGCCTCTTCTGGATTGTCTGGCAGCCATGAAAGTCTCCACCAGCTCTGCTGCTTGCGCCGATGAATCTGGGGTGCGTTCTCTCACCCACACCTGAAGCTCAGGATACAGCATGCCCAGGAACTGCTCCAGCACGATTTGGTCGCACACCTGGTCCCTGGTCCGTGTCTCTGGAACTAGCCACTTCTCCATCAGGTCCTTTAGCCGGGCTTGAAGTTCTTTTGCCGTCTCACCCTCCTTGAAAGACTTGGAGCGGAAACGCTGGCGGTAAGTCTCGGCACTGATGTTGAACTTGTTGAGAATGGCTTGCTTCACCTTCATGTAATCCTGGCTGTCTTCAACACACATGGCCACATAGGCAGATCTGGCCTTACCATTTAACAAGGGCACAAGATACAATGCCCAAGTGTCATGGGGCCACTGACTTGCTGCTGCAAGCCTTTCGAAAGTGGTTAAATAATGTTCAATATCTTCGTCCTCTTCATACGAGGACATCCTAGGGGGTTTCCACCCCCGCTGGAGGTTTAGAGGTGCGGCAAGGCCAAGGGCGGTGGAGTTAAGAGAGCTCTGCATCCCTGGTGCTGGGTGCTGATCTGGATGTGGCTGAGGAGTTGGTAAATCCAGAAAAGGCATGTTGAGCGGATCAAAGGCTGTCGAAGGGCGGGAGCTGGGCAGATCCATCTGCTGCATTCCGGCGAGTGGCTGCCTTGTCGCCTGCGTTGATGCTGGATCGCCTCTCATCAGTTGCTGTAGTTGCTTGAATTGGTGCTCCATACCTTTCCATCTCCGCTCTTGCCGGAGCGCCTCTGCCTCTATCTGGTCCTGCTGATGCCGCTGAGACTCCACCATCGTTCTCACAATCCTCTCCAAGCGATCTGTCCTGTCTTCGACCACAGGAGTAGGATGCTTGGACGACTCTGTGGATTTGGGCCTGGTACCCATAGCTGAACCATCTCTAGGGGGTGCCGTACCTCTGCCCTGATTGTCCATCTTGACTCACTGAGTACTGCTCGGACACTGTTTACCCGGAAACCGCTGCCACCAAATGTTGAGGGTAAATGTGGCTGAGTCGTCGTGAGCAGATGTAAACACTCAGGAGAAGTTGGATGGATTTGAACAGATGGGATATTTTTATTTACCCCAATTAAGGCCAAAGAAAGGCATTACAAATTTTCAAACAAAAAAAGAAAAAAAAAATACTGTTTAGTAAAGAAAATAAATTGACATAAAAGTCAAAAAAAAAACAATCAAAATTTTGCAGCTGCTTAGTAATTGACCTTTACACAAGCCACTAGAACATCACACAGACTTATGTCTTTTCTTCTCATGCTCCCCCAAGAGAATAAAGCTACCCATCTTTATAGGACTAAAGGTACCCCTGAAATTGGCACATACCAACACAATATTACAATGCAGGGGTGGCTCAGGTGAATAGTCCATAAATGCTTAAAAACAACCGAAATGCTACATCTATAACACTAGAAAATTACTAAATATTATTTCTATGTTTCCAGCTAACATTTGGCAAAGCCACAAGTCATACTAACAGTCAAACAATTAATAACTCAAACTCCGGTTCACTTGCAATTGACCCGGAAGTCATAGCGTCATTTAAACCCCCCAATTGCGGCAAAATTTCCTTTACACAAACAAACCGGAGACGCCAGTAAGACACAAAGATGGTATGTCAAAGCTATGTTCCTTTTAAACTAAATAAACAGATACATAATTAACGAAAACATGTGTTACGTGGTTATTGAAACTGATCACGATTGTGAAATAAATAACAAGGTTTTAAACAGCAAGATATGTATTGATGATAGTAGCTATAGCATATAAATCACCGTAGTAATAGATATTATAAGTGTGCACACGAAACTACGGGATTACTGTGGGAGTTTTGATAAAAGGCTAAGTTACCGCTGATTTGAAACAATATAATGATTAACAAAACACATTAACACGCTTGACAAACAAGCAACATTTGCACTCAGTCTTTGTGAACTGTAATAGGTAGCGCATCGATGCCGTGACGGTCGCTATGCGCCCCGTCACAGTGTGTGTGTGTGGAGTAACACTGGTGTAAAGCAATCACAGGTGTGTGTGTGTGTGTGTGTGTGTGTGTGTGTGTGTGTGTGTGTGTGTGTGTGTGTGGAGTAACACTAGTGTAACACGGTCACAGGTGTGTGTGTGTGTGTGTGTGTGTGTGTGTGTGTGTGTGTGGGGAGTAACACTAGTGTAACGCACTCACAGGTGTGTGTGTGTGTGTGTGTGTGTGTGTGTGTGTGTGTGTGTGTGTGTGTGTGTGTGTGTGTGTGGAGTAACACTGGTGTAAAGCACTCACAGGTGTGTGTGTGTGTGTGTGTGTGTGTGTGTGTGTGTGTGTGTGTGTGTGTGTGTGGAGTAACACTAGTTTAACATGGTCACAGGTGTGTGAGTGTGTGTGTGTGTGTGTGTGTGTGTGTGTGTGGAGTAACACTAGTGTAACACGGTCACAGGTGTGTGTGTGTGTGTGTGTGTGTGTGTGTGTGTGTGTGTGTGTGGAGTAACACTAGTGTAACGCGGTCACAGGTGTGTGTGTGTGTGTGTGTGTGTGTGTGTGTGTGTGTGTGTGTGTGTGTGTGTGTGTGTGTGTGTGTGGAGTAACACTAGTTTAACATGGTCACAGGTGTGTGAGTGTGTGTGTGTGTGTGTGTGTGTGTGTGTGTGTGGAGTAACACTGGTGTAAAGCACTCACAGGTGTGTGTGTGTGTGTGTGTGTGTGTGTGTGTGTGTGTGTGTGTGTGTGTGTGTGTGTGTGTGTGTGTGTGTGTGTGTGTGTGGAGTAACACTAGTGTAACGCGGTCACAGGTGTGTGTGTGTGGAGTCATTTACAACGGCTTCGAACGCGGCTCAACCAATCAGAATCAAGGACCAGAAATATCCGTTTTATAAGTACCGATTTTGGCCCCGGTACTGAAACACCCAGGCGATGCCCAGCGCTGCCGAAGACAGGAGGAAGCGCACCTTTATAAAGCATGTAGCGCTGCTGGCGGCCCTCGCTGAAGCTGATGTTCACTCTGCTGAAGATGCTCCGCTCCGGGGAACGCATCTGAAACACCACACCGGTCTCCGGAGACGGCCCGTAATCAGACATCTCAACACTGTCTAGAGGAAGAGGCTCTGAACACACACACACACACACACACACACGTCACACTGGAGAAGCTGCACAGGAGACTGAACAATCAGTGGCATCTCTTTAATACAGGACTGAAGGCACTTTGCTGTCATTGAAGACAAGGTCATTTAATATTTGTGGACATCAAGGTGTCAGTCATGTTATAATAATAGTAGCAATATAACAATTCAAATGAATTATTACTGCCTATTTCAAATAAAATATAATAAATTATATATATTATATTATAATATGTGAATAAATAAACATAAAACCGTTATAGATTAATTAAAAATATATTATTATATATA
>CM040794.1:52854232-52861732 GCA_022829025.1 Squalius cephalus
TCACAATTATGAGTTTTAGAGTATATAAAAACTCGAAATAAAGAGTTCTAAAGTGAAAAATGCAAGATAAAAAGTCACAATTATCTTTTCTCTTTTTTATTCTGTGCGGAAACAAGCTAAACCATTCAATAGAGTTCCTTTAGCAGGAAACTCTTCTATTTTCTCCTTCTGTCGGGCGTTTGACAGAGCCGATCCCGAATGAGTGAAACACAGCTGAAGTCGCAGTGGTTTCTGCATCAGCGAATCCCATCGGATCCTCAGTGAAAGCCGGAGTGTGTGTGTCAGTCTTCATGGAAACACACTGAGCGTCACGAACGACGCGCTCAATGGCCGCCTGTGTGTTCATGAATGATGACAAAGAGCATCAATGACACACACATTCAGCGGCTGAAGGGGCTTTTCACACTCACACGTCTCTCACTGCTGTACAATATCAGCCAACTACTGGAAATCATGACACACATTTATATGAGGATTACGGTTGGGGATCCTTTGAATTTTAACGATTCCGATTCCTATTTTGATTCCAATAATGCAAAAACAAAACAAAAAAAACTTAGATTTCATTCACATTTAGTCTTATTGCAAAACATGTAATTGTGTCTGAATATCATGAACGAAAAGGCTAAAGAACACTTACACACGGAGCGTTTGCCTGTGCTTTAAAAACACCATAGAAGAACAACTAGCAGAACTAATATAAACTAAAGCATTATTAAAGACAAGGAAACACTCAGTTATTAACAAAGAACAAATACAAAATTAACAATCGCAACAAATAGATAAAACTGAACAAAGATACGATTTAAATAAACAGTGTTTTAAGATTTTCAGGTTCAGAAACTGTAATCAAATGTAAAATAACTGCAGACTATGACTGTCTCTTTAAGAGCTGCACGGATCTCATATTGAAATGCTCACAAAGGAATCGATAAGAGGAATTGAAATTTTAATTTTATAACAAGTATCCGATTCCTGAATTGGAATCGATTTCTCGATTCCCAACCCTAATGATGATGCAAACTCCTGAATGCCTGAAGGTTTAATAAAGATTTCCTGCTAAAGTCTTTCCAGACTATCACTGGCGTTTCCCGTTTTCCGCTCGGACAGTCATTCTGCTGATGGAGCGTTTATGCGAATCACTGATGGTTCATGTATTATGTATTGATGGATGAAAGAGGAGCGTTTCAGATCCAGACACACACACACACACACTAATCCCATGATCTTCATCTGCATGCGTCTGATGTAGAAGAGCGAGACTGACCTCGGATCAGTGTTACGGTCTCATCCAGTGCCTGGTTAAAATTAGAGACGCACTGATATGAAAATTGTGTCCAATAACCGATAATTCTTTATATTTGAAAGCCGATAACCGATATATTGGCTGATAAATCTAAATCCAAGTTTTTATATAATTTTTAAGAGCCTGATTATAAAAACAAAATCTCACCATTAAAAGCCTCGTCCCAAACACACAATTATAATGATGTTCTCATTATGATGTTATGTAGCCGATATGACAGACTTGCTCTGAACTGGATTTTCCTTTTTGAAGTGATTCCAATCATATTTCAAGCAATTCAAAACCATCATGTTGAACAGTGCGCATCTGAAGGAAATAATCCATTATTTATCGGCTTTAATATATCGGCCACATTTGTCTTGTCGGGCCGATAACGATAACAGTAAAATGGACATATATCGGCCGATACCGATATATCGTGCGTCAGTTTAAATAACTAGTAGCTCGACGCTTCAGAGCAGCTTTAACTATTCAAGTGCTGAAACTTCAATGACATGTAAAGTGTGTGAACGTCATATTAAACAAACCCAAGATGATTTAAGAGCATTTCATCTCCACATCTACAGTTCATAACCGGAGCACTGATAAAACAGATCAAATCTTTATAAAACCAAACAGGAATCAGAATGAAGAGTCGATGGTGTGAACTAAAGTCCGAATCGAACAGCCCTACTCGTCATTACTGAGAGCAAACAGATGATTTATGAAAACATTATTGTAGGACAATCAGATATTTGTTATTCTGAGCTCAAAACACACGAGCAGCGATAGATCACTGGAGAAACACCTGCACCTGAAACATCACAACCATCACAACTTCTCCACCACAACTTCTCCATCATCACAACTTCATCATCACAACTTCTCCACCATCATCACAACTTCTCCACCATCACAACTTCATCATCACAACTTCTCCACCATCATCACAACTTCTCCACCACAACTTCTCCACCATCATCACAACTTCTCCATCATCACAACTTCATCATCACAACTTCTCCACCATCACAACTTCTCCACCACAACTTCTCCATCATCACAACTTCTCCACCATCACACCTTCTCCACCATCACAACTTCTCCACCATCACAACTTCTCCACCATCACACCTTCTCCACCATCACAACTTCTCCACCACAACTTCTCCATCATCACAACTTCTCCACCATCACAACTTCTCCACCATCACACCTTCTCCACCATCACAACTTCTCCACCACAACTTCTCCATCATCACAACTTCTCCACCATCACACCTTCTCCACCATCACAACTTCTCCACCATCACACCTTCTCCACCATCACAACTTCTCCACCACAACTTCTCCATCATCACAACTTCTCCACCATCACACCTTCTCCATCATCACAACTTCTCCACCATCACACCTTCTCCATCATCACAACTTCTCCACCACAACTTATCCATCATCACAACTTCTCCATCATCACAACTTCATCATCACAACTTCTCCACCATCACACCTTCTCCACCATCACAACTTCTCCACCATCACACCATCACAACTTCTCCACCATCACAACTTCTCCACCATCACAACTTCTCCATCACAACTTCTCCACCATCACAACTTCTCCATCACAACTTCTCCACCACAACTTCACCACATCACAACTTCACCACATCACAACTTCACCACATCACAACTTCACCACATCTTCACCACATCACAACTTCACCACATCACAACTTCACCACATCACAACTTCACCACATCACAACTTCACCACATCACAACTTCACCACATCACAACTTCTCCATCATCACAACTTCTCCATCATCACAACTTCTCCATCATCACAACTTCTCCATCATCACAACTTCTCCACCACAACTTCTCCATCACAACCATCACAACTTCTCCATCACAACCATCACAACTTCTCCATCACAACTTCTCCATCACAACCATCACAATTTCTACATCACAACCATCACAACTTCTCCATCACAACTTCTCCATCACAACCATCACAATTTCTACATCACAACCATCACAACTTCTCCATCACAACTTCTTCATCACAACCATCACAACTTCTCCACCACAACTTCTCCACCACAACTTCTCCATCACAACCATCACAACTTCTCCATCACAACTTCTCCATCACAACCATCACAATTTCTACATCACAACCATCACAACTTCTCCATCACAACTTCTCCATCACAACCATCACAATTTCTACATCACAACCATCACAACTTCTCCATCACAACTTCTTCATCACAACCATCACAACTTCTCCACCACAACTTCTCCACCACAACTTCTCCATCACAACTTCTCCATCACAACCATCACAACTTCTCCACCACAACTTCTCCACCACAACTTCTCCACCACATCACAACTTCTCCACCATCACAACTTCTCCATCATCACAACTTCTCCATCATCACAACTTCTCCATCATCACAACTTCTCCATCACAACCATCACAACTTCTCCATCACAACCATCACAACTTCTCCATCACAACCATCACAACTTCTCCACCACAACTTCTCCACCACATCACTTCTCCATAACATCACAACTTCTCCACCACATCACTTCTCCATCATCACAACTTCACCACATCACTTCTCCATCATCACAACTTCTCCAACACATCACTTCTCCATCATCACAACCTCTCCATCACATCACAACTTTTCCACCACATCACTTCTCCATCATCACAACTTCTCCACCACATCACTTCATCATCACAACTTCTCCACCACATCACTTCTCCATCATCACAACTTCTCCACCACATCACTTCTCCATCATCACAACCTCTCCATCACATCACAACTTCTCCATCACATCACAACTTCTCCACCACATCACAACTTCTCCATCACTCCATCACATCACAACTTCTCCATCACATCACAACTTCTCCATCACATCACAACTTCTCCATCACAACTTATCAATCACATCACAACTTCTCCACCACATCACTTCTCCATCATCACAACTTCTCCATCACATCACAACTTCTCCATCATCACAACTTCTCCACCACATCACTTCTCCATCATCACAACTTCTCCACCACATCACTTCTCCATCATCACAACTTCTCCACCACATCACTTCTCCATCATCACAACTTCTCCACCACATCACTTCTCCATCATCACAACCTCTCCATCACATCACAACTTCTCCACCACATCACAACTTCTCCATCACATCACAACTTCTCCATCACTCCATCACATCACAACTTCTCCATCACATCACAACTTCTCCATCACATCACAACTTCTCCATCACAACTTCTCCATCACATCACAACTTCTCCATCACATCACAACTTCTCCATCACATCACAACTTCTCCATCACTCCATAACACCACAACTTCTCCATCACATCACAACTTCTCCATCACTCCATAACACCACAACTTCTCCATCACATCACAACTTCTCCACCACAACTTCTCAATCACATCACAACTTCTCAATCACATCACAACTTCTCCATCACATCACAACTTCTCCATCACATCACAACTTCTCCATCACATCACAACTTCTCCATCACAACTTCTCCATCACTCCATAACACCACAACTTCTCCACCACATCACAGCTTCTCCATCACCTGAGGAGCTTCACACACACACTGAGGGAACAACTGAAGATCATGTGTGATTATTGATGGCTGACTAACACACACAAACACACACACACACACACACACACACACACACACACACACTCTCACACTCACTCACAAACTCTCTCACAGACACACACACACAATTACACACACACACACACACACACACACACACACACACACACACACACACACAGGTGGATGTCAAAACAACACATTCCCACTTGTAACATGATCATCATTTTTCACACCATGATTTCCACCAAACAACATCCAGTGAAGAGAAAGACTGCGATCCTTCATTAATCATGAATTCATATTCATATTCTATACAGTAAACACTGATTCAAAGGCCTGAGCTGAACTGTGTCACTCATAAAGTCATATTCACTGAGCCTGAGTCATGTCTGACTCTCAGTTCAGTGTCTTTCCCAATCAATCACTCACACAGACACACACACACACACACTTGAAATCGACTGGAAAATTCCTGCAGACTTTGACTGAAAAATGCTGATTCTAAATGAGCTTTAAGCCTTTTATAAGCTATATCACTTGTTTAATAATAATAATAATTATATCTAAATAAAAATAGCATTATAATAATAATAATAACCCAATAAAAATATCATAATAAAAATAATTATTAATATCCCAATAAAAATATAATAATAATCATATTAGCATAATAATAATATCCAAATAAATGCATAATAAAAAATATTATATACTATATTGTTATTTTTATAGAATAAATGTTTAATTTCCTGTGCAGCAGGAACCGTGAGTGAAAGCCGACTGATGCTTCACACACACACACACACACACACATCCACAAACACACACACATAAACACGTTCATCTGTGTGACCCAGATTCGCCTGCAGGAATATTGTAGCAGATTCTGATCGTGTAACTCGCATCAGTTCAGACACACACACACACACACACACACACACACACATCTAGCCAGACATGAGCTGATTTAATGACGCGCGTGTGTAATGAACGCTCCATGTAACCGCTCATGTATACCTATAGATTAGAAGAAAACACGCACCTGAATGATGATGATGATGATGATGATGAAGATGAAGCAGCAAGGCGATGAACCCCATCGGAGAGCAGAATAATTCATGTTCGCTCGGGAATCAATCGGACTCTTTGATTCTCAGCGTCGCACATCCGAACAATAGCGAGCGATCGAACCTCCGAACCGAGCCGAACATCCACGAGTGCAGATCTCCGTCAGAGCGCGTGTGTTCCGTCCATCGGCCGGGATCGGGTGTGTGTGCGGTTCGGCGTGTGTGTTCGGCTCGGTTTTCCCAGTATCGGCGTGTGTGTTCGGCTCGGTGTGTCCGGTATCGGTGTGTGTGTTCGGCTCGGTGTTCCCGGTGTCGGTGTGTGAGTTCGGCTCGGTGTTCCCGGTGTCGGTGTGTGTGTTCGGCTCGGTTTCGGTGTGTGTGTTCGGTTCTGCGGGACGGAGGAATGATGGAGACGCGAGGAGGCTCTGATGCTCTGGTTTGTGTCTCTCTGGTCGCGTCTCTAATCCTCCATTGTTCACTGTCTAGGCTTCGGTTCTGATCCCCGGTGACGCGCGCACGCTGTTCACATGTTCACTATCTAGGCAGTGAAGCGAGGTTTGAGACGCGCGCGTCTGTCGCCCCGCCCTGAATCTCTGAACACAAGAAGACTGAACCTCATCACATGAACAAACCTGCTTTACATCATCCTCATATATTTATATATATTAATAACATTTACTGAGTTATCAAATTCAATATCATAGATTGTGGTCTGTTTATGTGTTGTGCATTAAATATTGCACTATTTTTACATATATAATGACAATTAGGCTCTACAAAATCATTTTTTAATTGTACATTTTGTCTGCAGATTTAATTTCCTTTATCTATCTATCTATCTATCTATCTATCTATCTATCTATCTATCTATCTATCTATCTATCTATCTATCTATCTATCTATACATCTATACATCTATCCATCTATCAAATTTAAAATTGCTTTATTGGCATGACTGTAAATAATACAATATTGCCAAAGCTTGGAATACATAGAATAATAATTAAAAACATCAAAATAATATAATCAAATATTATAACATAACTTACATTTAAATAAACAGTGCAACAAATTAGAATGTGTGAGCATTTGATACCATGACTATCTGTCTATCTATCTATCTATCTATCTATCTATCTATCTATCTATCTATCCATCCGACATGGGAAAATAAGATATTGTCCAAATCTAAAGATTTTTGGTCAAACTGTTCAGAAGTTCAGTTCAGTTCAGTTCAACCTTTATTGACAGACTCAGGGTCCATTAGAAAATCATACAACATTACAGACACCCAACCCCTCCCTAAATAAAAATTAAATTAAATTAAATTAAAAAAGACCCCACAAAAAACAATTACCAATTATAAAAGACAGTTATACCAGTGCTTCCACAGATGTGACTGGTATCGCACAACACTTTTACTAGGATTTTCCAGTAACTTAATAATACCATTCT
>CM040794.1:52879232-52881732 GCA_022829025.1 Squalius cephalus
CATCACAGGACCGAAACATATACATCAACAAGTTTATTCCAAAGCTCCAGTTCTTCTCTATATCAGTGTTCCTGAACTCCTGAAACGCCTCCATTGTAGTCTTGAGTTTCTTCCGGGAACGAACACGTCACAATATTCCTCATTATAATAATTCATGCGCAGAATAAAGGGGCGGGGCCTGGTTGAGTTAGTTAGTAGTGTGTTAAACTGGCGGTTATGGAAAGGGGCGGGACATTTCCCAAACACACTCGAAGCGCTCGACCAATCACAACACACTGCTCCAGCCGACCAATCAGAGCACAGTGTGCTTTTCAGAAGGAGGGGCTTTGTAGAGACAGGAAGTAAACAGAGCGTTACTGACAGACTGGGAAGAGAGGAGCCGCAACAATGGAGAATATGAGGAGAATAATCAACATTCAAGCAGGAAAAGCTGTTCTAGTAGAGCCTGAAAACATCATTAAGTGTGTAAAAGTGTTTTCGCTGGCCAATGCGTCTGAGATCGTCACTCGTTGTTGTGTTGGACTGGTAGTTAATGGACTGGGATGATAAACGGCACAATCAGAGCGAAGCGACACACAGACATAATCAGAGACGAACACCCGCTGGATCCTGTGCTGAGACACTGCGTTTAACACAGAGACGATTCCTAGAACTCAAGACTAATGGAGGGAAAGACGGAAGAAGGCTGATCTCTTTTTAAATACGACACTTGGCAGATTATTGCTGAAGTGAAAAAAGTTAACTTAATTTTTTTTTAAAGAATTTTACGTTTTTTGTTATGAAAAATGTGCAAAAATACTATTTTCAAAAACATGTTTTACTCTAAAACTGTATGAAAATTCATAAATCTAAACGTGTTGTGTTCAAAATGTGAGCTTGATATCTGATAACTGATCTTCAGTGAGATGTTGTTCGGTTGCACTACACTCACGCTTCCACTAGAAACTACCATTGTTTACAGGATCATTAAACCTGTTCAGATCATCAACATGATTTATGTGCGTGTTCACACAGCAAGAGCCGAAACCTTTACCAAGTTTCACACCATTCCGATGAAGAAAAGAAGAATTTGACTGAAAATGACCGAAGAGTTTATTTTATTGCACGTGATCTATCAGGAAAACAAGACAAAAAATACTGAGGAAGGACATCATTTTTTGAAGTGCATTAACACACACACACTCTCTCTTTCAGACACACACACACACACACTCTCTCTCTCTCTCAGACACACACACACACACACTCAATCGCACACACACACATTCAAGCACACACACACTCAAACACGCACACACACACTCTCACACACACATTCAAGCGCACGCACGCACACACTCTCTCTCTCTCTCTCTCACACACACACACACACATTCAAGCACACATACACTCACTCTCTCACACACACACTCAAACACACACACACACATTCAAGCGCACGCACGCACACTCAAACGCGCACACACACACTCTCTCTCTCTCTCTTTCACACACACACACACACACACACACACACTCACTCTCTCTCTCTCTCTCTCACACACACACACACTCGCTCTGGACTGATCTCTGATGAGCGAGAGAATTCACCTTCTATTCCTGTTCTGTGTTCATGCGTCATCATACGGCAGTGAGAGGACCTGAAGGAGGACACCCGCTCCCACACACACTCATTATATCCGACAGCGCACACACACACGCGTGTTCCTCTCCTGCATTCACTCGACATCTGCGTCATGTGGACGTTCTTCAGTCAGTGTTTCTGTCTCGTTCTCCAGCACTAATATCCAGCGATCATCCGTGATTCAGATTCACAAGCAAACAGAGAATGTTCAAATAACGTTCTCTCAGCGTAATAAACAAACGTTCTTCCAGTAACATTAATAGAACGTTCGCTCAGAGTTCTCTGCTCGTTATCTGAACACAATCATCGATCATGGAATGTTTCTTCTGGAATGTTTCAGTTGGATGTTCGTTTTTAAATGTAACGTTTTTTAAATGTTTCTACTTGTTTCAGAACGTTCAAAGTAACGTTCCATAATGTTTAAAGAATGATACAATGTTACTGTTCCCGTAACGTTCACAGAACCAAGAAGAAACGCTTTTGAAACATTTATAAAACTTTAATAAATTTATAAATTTAAATAATATAATAAATTTTTTATATCTTATGAGAATCATTCTTAGAATTTAATTTAATCATTTTGATTCAAATGTACTGAATTAGGCATTAAAATAATGTGAATAAACAACTTATTCCTCTTGAATTCACTCTGTATGAGGATTAAATGTGTAGAATTATTGTATTATATATCTAATAATCATAAATCTGTGAATATTGTGTGTATATTCTGATGTTTTGGGTCTCTCTCTCTCTTCTCTCTCTCTCTCTCTCTGCTCAGCTCTGGTGGTTCGGTTCCTGACCAAGAGATTCATCTGGGAGTACGACCCGACACTCGGTGAGAAACACACACCATAACACTTCAGAAAGTCTTTTCTT
>CM040794.1:52886732-52889232 GCA_022829025.1 Squalius cephalus
AATAAACATAACTGTGTTGTCAGTGGTGTATAAAGACCTTACATAATGAAGCGTTATGTTGATATTAGCTTAGAATGAGGCGTTTCTCTCTACACACACCGCGGGTCCGCTTACATCGACATGTTTCTACGGTGGCCCTGAACGGACAAACGTGTTTCGTCATTATGTTGTTCTTCGTGTAAAGAAGCGAACTAAAGTCAGCGCATAAAACACTGACACAATGATGAACAAGTCACAATAATATTCGCAATAACATCGTTTTACTGAATAATAAAGTAAACATCATAATTAATCTCTGTAAAGAAACCTCATTGTTTAACTGGCTACTCTCTGCTGTCTCAGACGACGACATCACTTCCTGTCGGCCACTGTAACTTCTGTTGGGTGCGATTCACAACCTCACCACTAGATGCCGCTAAAAATCACACACTGCACCTTTAAAGCTGGGAAAAGTGATATTTTCCTGCTGTGTCCTTTAAAGGGCTCCTGGACGAGGTGAAGCGGCCCAAACACGTGCCTCTGGTCCTGCTGGGGAACAAGGCGGATCTGGACCTGGGTCGTCAGGTGGCCACGGAGGAGGGCGAGCGGCTGGCGGCCGATATGGCGTGCGCGTTCTACGAGTGTTCTGCGTGCGCGGACCGGGTCGGGTCGGGTGGAGGCGTGGCCGAGGCGTTTCATGAGCTCCTGCGAGAGATCCGGCGCCGGCGGGCCGTCCAGGGCAAGACCCGCAGACGCAGCTCCACAACACACGTCAAACAGGCCATCAACAAGATGCTCACCAAGATCAGCAGCTGAACACTGAACACACACACGCACTGGAGGAGCACAGAGACTGCCAGCCGGGATCGCAGATGCGAAAATGGTCATAAAAAGTAGAAATTATGACAATAAATCTTAAGTATGCGATTAAAAGTAAAAAAAATTTTTTACAAAAGTGCACTGTAAAAAAATGCTTTTCTTGTTTAGTGTTTCTGTCTTGATTCCAGTCCAAATATCTAAAAGTTCTTAAATCAAGATGCATTTACTAGATGAGTAAAATGCCATAAGATGTTATGTCTTGTTTTCTGAGGAGATAAATAAAAATTAAGTGAATTTTTGCTTAAAAAATGCAAATGCCAATGGGGTTGAGGAAAATAATCTCAGTTTCTGTTTGAATTAAGATCATTTTTCTCACCCCATTGGTAGATAATTTTGCTTGTTTTAAGTAAAAACTCACTTCATTTTGATAATTCCCCCAGAAAACAAGACATAATTTCTTACGGCATTTTCCTACTTTAGTAAATGCATCTTGATGTAAGAATTTTTAGATATTTGCACTGGAAACAAGACAGAAACACTAAATAAGAAAAGCATTTTTGCAGTGTAGTTCAAATATTTAAAAAAAACATTTTAAATCAAGAAGCATTTACTAGAGAAGTAAAGCGACATGAGAAATTCTAGTTTTCTGGAAGAATAAAAAAAGGAAATTTAAGTGAGTTCTTGCTTAAAACAAGCAGAATTATCTGTCAAAATAATCAATCTGGAAAACACTTCCTGGAGGAACACAGTGAGTCTGAGCTGAGATCGCAGGGAGAAGATGATAAGATGGTCATAAAAAGTAGAAATTGTGACAATAAATCTGAAGTATGAGATCAAAAGTGCACTGCAAAAAATGCTTTTCTTACCTGGTATTTTTGTCTTGTTTCCAGTCCAAATATCGAAATATTCTTAAATCAAGGTCCATTTACTAGATGAGTAAAATGATATAAGAAATGATATGTTGTTTTCTGAAAAGAAAAAATCTAAAGTAATTAAAACAAGCAAAACATGACACAGTGATTTCACCTGAGCTCATCACTAGAAGATGAAAAAGTCTTGGTTATGAGGTGAAAAAGTGGAAATTATGACAATAAATCTTAAGTATGAGATCAAAAAGTCATAATTGAGATTTTTTTGTCATAAAATAATCTAAATTAAGTGAAACAAGCAAAATGATCTGCCAATGGGGTCAGAAAAATAATCTTAATTCAAATGGAAAACAAGGTTTTTTTGACCACATTGGCAGATCATTTTGCTTGTTTTAAGCAAAAACTCACTTAATTTAATTTGTTTTCCAATATATCATTTCTAATAATGACTTTGAGCTGAGCTCATAACAATTAGATGAAAAAGTCTTAGTTATGTGGTAAAAAAATGGAAATTATTGAGATTAAAAGTCCAAATGTGCCTTGATTTTTTTATGACAAGAAAATCAAGACACATTTTGACTTTTAATCTCAATAATGACTTTTTGATCTCATACTTTAGATTTATTGTTATAGTTTTTACTTAAAACAAGCAAAATGATCTGCCAATAGTCCTAACCCTAATCATCTTAATTCAAATGGAAAACGATTATTTTTTACAATTATCATTTTAAGATTACAAGATATAATTTCTTATGTCATTTTACTCATCTAGTAAATGCTTCTTGACTGGAAACAAGACAAAAATACTGAGTAAGAAAAGCATGTTTTTGCAG
>CM040794.1:52901732-52906732 GCA_022829025.1 Squalius cephalus
TTTCGGTTGAGTCGTCTGCGGTGCTGGTTGAGTCTGCACACACACACACACACACACACACACGAGTTAAACTGCACAGATTCATGCTCAGAATGAGTTTAAAGGGATAGTTCACCCAAAAATGAAATTTAGCCCATGATTTTCTCTCCCTCAAGGCAGATGCACTTTTATCTACTCGTCCGAGAGAAGAGTGATCAGACACACTAGGATGTCTTGAGGGCGAGTGAATCATGGGCTGATGTTCGTCTCTGGGTGCACTGTCCCTTTAAAGCGCTGTGGTACTGTACCTTAGTGCTGGTCTGTGGTGTCGTGACGCCCAGAAGAACCGACGCCATTTTACTGAGAACCAGATCACAGATCAGCTGCCGGTCCTCCTCCACGTGCTCCCCGATCAGAGGCATCGAGCTGTCCATCACCTGACCACACACACACACACAATATAGATTCAAGATCCAAGGTGCAAGTTTTGAACATTTTTGAAAACGTGTAAACTTGAAAAAAACGTGAATCTGTGAGAACGCTGACGGCTGCACGTGTGTATTACGTGTTTACTCTATAGGTGTGTGTGTTTGAACAACAGAATTTTTAGTCATTTCCGCGTCTCCATGCGAACTGGAATCATTTTGATAACGTTTTATCACACACACACGCACACACACACACGCACGCACGCACACACACTTCAAGTTTAAATTAAATAAAGAGAAATGTTGCTTTGGCAAGAAGCTGAAATAATTTTTATATATATATATATATATAAATATATATATATTATATTTCAGTTAATGTTTATAATACATTACAAAATAAATAAACATTATTAATTTGCTTCAAGTTATGTATTGTACATTGTTTCAAGTATTATTCTTCACAGTAATAAGAAAGGCTGCAGTGCTGATCTGTGTCCACTGGGTGGCGCTAGTGTCTGCTTTTACTACAGTACAGGAAGTATTCTGGTACAGTTTTAATTCTGAATCGTTTAAACTATAATCCAGTTTGAGAACTTTAAGTGTTTAAATTAATCATTACTCAAAAGAAAGAAAGAAAGAGGGCATTACTTAAATGAAAAGAAATCTAAACATTAATAAAAAGTTTGAGTTAAGAGACGATGAAATTGTAATCAAGTAATGTTTTATAATAAGAAGAAGAATTGGTTTACAATTTGAAAACGTACATTTGTGAATATAAAATCTACATAGTAAAATAATTAGCTTTAACGAATCATTACTCAGAGGAATGTGTGTGAAGCTCATGACATCATCAGTGGAGTGTATCTAATCGGAGCGATGATGATGTCATGCGGCTGTTAACGGGACTCAGGGGACTCTTATTATGCAACACAATAACTGTGATGACAACAACGTTTTACTTTACAGAAACTAGGAGTGTCTGGATAATAAAACTACATCAAATAAATTACAATTATTTTAATATATATATATTAATTTATATAATTCAAATAATTACATTTTAAGGGAATGAACGCTAATTAGCAGCTTGTTTAATCATCTTAACGCTAGTTAACTGCTGGTTTAATCATCTGAACGCTAGTTAACTGCTGGTTTAATCATCTGAACACTAGTTAACTGCTGGTTTAATCATCTGAACACTAGTTAACTGCTGGTTTAAGCGTCTGAACGCTAGTTAACTGCTGGTTTAAGCGTCTGAACGCTAGTTAACTGCTGGTTTAATCATCTTAACGCCAGTTAACTGCTGGTTTAAGAGTCTGAACGCTAGTTAACTGCTGGTTTAATCATCTTAACACTAGTTAACTGCTGGTTTAAGCGTCTGAACGCTAGTTAACTGCTGGTTTAAGCATCTGAACGCTAGTTAACTGCTGGTTTAATCATCTTAACACTAGTTAACTGCTGGTTTAATCGTCTGAACGCTAGTTAACTGCTGGTTTAATCGTCTGAACGCTAGTTAACTGCTGGTTTAATCGTCTTAACGCTAGTTAACTGCTGGTTTAATCGTCTGAACGCTAGTTAATCGTCTTAACGCTAGTTAACTGCTGGTTTAATCATCTGAACGCTAGTTAACTGCTGGTTTAATCATCTGAACACTAGTTAACTGCTGGTTTAATCATCTGAACACTAGTTAACTGCTGGTTTAAGCGTCTGAACGCTAGTTAACTGCTGGTTTAATGATCTGAACACTAGTTAACTGCTGGTTTAATCATCTGAACACTAGTTAACTGCTGGTTTAATGATCTGAACACTAGTTAACTGCTGGTTTAACCCTCTGAGGTCTGAGCTGTTTTCTGGGCCCTGGAGGTGTTCTGACATGCTCTGACATTTCTGGTTATTTCTGTTACTTGTGACATTTTCATGGATAAAGTCTGATTACACTGTATTCAGCACAAACTCTGCTACAATAATATATCAACAGCACGTATGTAAAAGTTTGTAGTTTTGAGATAATGACATTTATGCGTGGTTTGTGAAAATACAAAAAAAAATTCTCACTGAAATAAGGCCATGAAACCCATACTGATTATTTCTTCACAAGACTTTTGAAAATTGTATCACGTAGCCTAGAATATTTGCTCCAAAACAATGTGAAAATCACCCTGACTGCTCATTCAGAGAATACAATATATTGATTTAAAAATTTTACGACGTGTTTTGTGTTAGAAAGCCTTATGCGGCAGCTCATTAATATGTAAGCTTTTCTCACCTGAGAAAGACAAAGAACCTCCCCAACGGCCCTATTAGGAGCTATCCTAATATAGCTCCTAATAGCCCTGTCATTCTGAGCAACCTTGCACAATACTGTAAATGAGGAGATTTAAAAAAGAATGGCTTTTAAATTGTTTGGATTTATTTACAACACAACATAACCCAAAGATACACAACAAATGCCAAAAAAAAAACACTTCAAAGACAGACCTTTGTGCCATTCCTAAAAACATTGTAGGCTACATACCTTTAATTTCCAAGGTGTTTGATTTTCACTTTACCATGTTCATGTTCCAGAGACTCATGTGAATGTTGAAGTCGGCAGGACTCAGTGGCATCTGGGCCCTGAAAAAAATGAACATACTGATATCAAGAGAAAGGCCTGCACGATTTTGGAATAAATATTAGATTTTTCTGGTTAAAATTGCTTTTTAAAGTTCACAAAATACACACACACACACACACACACACACACACACACACACACACACACACACACACACACACACACACACACAAATGTTTCCAACAATATATAATATAATGAACACAAGGTTTGTTGTGCCTTGTAGGCATAAGCTATGCACAGTGCTGGGTAAAATAATAATAACAATAGATAGCAGTATAAATCTTCCAAAATATTTCAGTAACAACCAAGCTAGAGAAAAATATATTGATTATCATGTTACTTCAAATGTTTCCATTCGTTATGATGATATGAAATGAGATAATAGTAAAAACATGAAGCCGTTTGGTGCGTTTTGCTTTTCAAATGTTCAAATGATACATTCAAACGCGATCGCGCTGCAAAATCTGATACATTCAAACACGATCGTGCTCAAATATAAAACATTATGGTTACCATACATATCTACGTTTGACCAGATATCCACAAACACAGTAGGCTTAACAGTAAACACGGGTCTAAATATTATAATATTCCCCATATATCTAGCAACAGTTCAACTGCAATGTGACATTTATGCAACAATAACAAACTAATATGTAAAAATTTCTTACCTTAAATCTTTCTTGTCTACAAATCGCGTTCTTCTTCTTCTGAGGTAGCCTAAATCCAATGTAAGCTCTGGCGCGTCTTTCAAACACAGTAAGGAGTAAGTTACGAAGTCTCTGCTTCTTTGTTTTGAGGTGATGAGGGCGTTTTACAGGTCTGCGTTTCTCCGCATGGATCATTTGCATGTCAATCGCTCGTGCGCTCGTAGGCGTGTTCAAATTAAATTTAATGAGGACGCGTTTGAGAAACTGTACATGCCGCTGCTTTCGTATGGATTACTTAAAAATAGAATATTTGTTTTTTATATTATTTACATACTTTAAAAATAGAGATTCCAAGCGTTGTATAGACATGCGTTTCAAGTCTGTGTGACAAACATTCGCTGAGTTACAGGTCATTTTCTGTCGCGTTTCAGAATGAGTCTCACATTGAGAGAGACGGCAGAACGCGCATCATGTTTATTTTCTTTGTTTTACGGAAAACACAACATTTTGTTTTTATTATGAGTGTACACAAATAAAAGAAGACATTTAACAGCTTTGAATGATGTACAACACAAGTATGTAAAATCAAAATCAACAGAGTATTTTGCACTGATAAAAAAAAAAAAACGAGTAGATCACGCCGGCGTGATTGCCGACCTCAGGGGGTTAAGCGTCTGAACGCTAGTTAACTGCTGGTTTAATCATCTTAACACTAGTTAACTGCTGGTTTAATCATCTTAACACTATTTAACTGCTGGTTTAATCGTCTGAATGCTAGTTAACTGCTGGTTTAAGCGTCTGAACGCTAGTTAACTGCTGGTTTAAGCATCTGAACGCTAGTTAACTGCTGGTTTAATCATCTTAACACTAGTTAACTGCTGGTTTAATCGTCTGAACACTAGTTAACTGCTGGTTTAATCATCTTAACACTAGTTAACTGCTGGTTTAATCGTCTGAACGCCAGTTAACTGCTGGTTTAAGAGTCTGAACGCTAGTTAACTGCTGGTTTAATCATCTTAACACTAGTTAACTGCTGGTTTAATCGTCTGAACGATAGTTAACTGCTGGTTTAAGCGTCTGAACGCTAGTTAACTGCTGGTTTAAGAGTCTGAACGCTAGTTAACTGCTGGTTTAATCGTCTTAACGCTAGTTAACTGCTGGTTTAATCGTCTGAACGCTAGTTAATCGTCTTAACGCTAGTTAACTGCTGGTTTAATCATCTGAACGCTAGTTAACTGCTGGTTTAAGCGTCTGAACGCTAGTTAACTGCTGGTTTAAGCGTCTGAACGCTAGTTAACTGCTGGTTTAATCATCTTGACACTA
>CM040794.1:52916732-52954232 GCA_022829025.1 Squalius cephalus
AGAGTACAGTAGAGGTAGAGTACAGTACAGTACAGTGGAGGTAGAGTACAGTGGAGGTAGAGTACAGTAGAGTAGAGTACAGTACAGTAGAGGTAGTGTACAGCAGAGTACAGTAGAGTACAGTACAGTACAGTAGAGGTAGAGTACAGTACAGTAGAGCAGAGTACAGTGGAGGTAGAGTACAGTAGAGTACAGCAGAGGCAGAGTACAGTACAGTAGAGGTGGTGTGCAGTAAAGTACAGTAGAGTACAGTACAGTACATTATAGGTAGAGTACAGTAGAGTAGAGTGGAGTACAGTACAGTAGAGGTAGAGTACAGTAGAGGTAGAGTACAGTAGAGTAGAGCACAGTACAGTAGAGGTAGAGTACAGTAGAGTACAGTAGAGGTAGGCTACAGTAGAGTACAGTACAGTAGAGGCAGAGTACAGTAGAGCACAGTAGAGGTAGAGTACAGTAGAGTACAGTACAGTACAGTAGAGTAGAGTGTAGTACAGTACAGTACAGTAGAGGTAGAGTACAGTAGAGTGCAGTAGAGGTAGGGTACAGTAGAGGTAGGCTACAGTAGAGTACAGTACAGTAGAGGTAGAGTACAGTAGAGGTAGAGTACAGTAGAGTACAGTACAGTAGAGTAGAGTGGAGTACAGTACAGTACAGTAGAGGCAGAGTACAGTAGAGTAGAGTACAGTACAGTAGAGGTAGAGTACAGTAGAGTACAGTAGAGGTAGGGTACAGTGGAGGTAGGGTACAGTAGAGTACAGTACAGTACAGTAGAGGTAGAGTACAGTAGAGTACAGTAGAGCACAGTAGAGGTAGAGTACAGTACAGTACAGTACAGTACAGTAGAGGCAGAGTACAGTAGAGGTAGAGTACAGTAGAGGTAGAGTACAGTACAGTAGAGGTAGGGTACAGTAAAGGTAGGGTACAGTAGAGGTAGAGTACAGTAGAGTACAGTACAGTAGAGGTAGAGTACAGTACAGTAGAGGTAGGGTACAGTAAAGGCAGGGTACAGTAGAGTACAGTACAGTACAGTACAGTAGAGGTAGAGTACAGTAGAGTACAGTAGAGCACAGTAGAGGTAGAGTACAGTACAGTACAGTACAGTACAGTAGAGGTAGAGCACAGTAGAGGTAGAGTACAGTAGAGTACAGTACAGTAGAGTAGAGGTAGAGTACAGTACAGTACAGTAGAGGTAGAGTACAGTAGAGCACAGTAGAGGTAGAGTACAGTAGAGTACAGTACAGTAGAGTAGAGTGGAGTACAGTACAGTACAGTAGAGTAGAGTACAGTAGAGTACAGTAGAGGTAGGGTACAGCAGAGGTAGGGTACAGTAGAGTACAGTACAGTAGAGGTAGAGTACAGTAGAGTACAGTAGAGGTAGGGTACAGTAGAGGTAGGGTACAGTAGAGTACAGTACAGTACAGTAGAGGTAGAGCACAGTACAGTACAGTAGAGGTAGAGTACAGTAGAGGTAGAGTACAGTAGAGGTAGAGTACAGTAGAGGTAGAGTACAGTAGAGTACAGTAGAGGTAGAGTACAGTAGAGGTAGCGTACAGTAGAGTAGAGTACAGTAGAGTACAGTAGAGGTAGGGTACAGCAGAGGTAGGGTACAGTGGAGTACAGTACAGTAGAGGTAGAGTACAGTACAGTACAGTAGAGTACAGTAGAGGTAGAGTACAGTAGAGTAGAGTACAGTAGAGTACAGTAGAGGTAGGGTACAGCAGAGGTAGGGTACAGTAGAGTACAGTACAGTAGAGGTAGAGTACAGTACAGTACAGTAGAGTACAGTAGAGGTAGGGTACAGTAGAGGTAGGGTACAGTAGAGTACAGTACAGTAGAGGTAGAGCACAGTACAGTACAGTACAGTAGAGGTAGAGTACAGTAGAGGTAGAGTACAGTAGAGGTAGCGTACAGTAGAGTACAGTAGAGGTAGAGTACAGTAGAGGTAGCGTACAGTAGAGTACAGTACAGTAGGGGTAGAGTACAGTAGAGTACAGTATATGCATATTTAAAACTTTAAGCTTCTGTTATTCTGGATTAAAGAACAATAGGAGACAGGAGAAATTTATATAAATAAGTTAAAAAATAACTCATTTCTAAATCTAATCTAAAGTCATTTTTGTTTATTAATATGGTTGAATTAGATCATTGAAGGTCAGCAGCAAAGACATTGGTTAATAAAGTGAGATTAAATACATAAAGTATATTTGTGTAATTTAAATATAGTTAATTATAAAAGTTTTGTGTAATATTCTGAGAATGCATTTTACTGTTTTTATTCATTTTGAGGAATACTGAATGTTTTAACATCCAGTTAAACATTTTAATGTTTTACTGAATGAGTAAACACACACACACACACACACACACACACACACACACACACACACCTGACTTTATTTCTCTCAACATGAGGACAGGAGAGCTGTCAGTCAATAATAATGTGTAAAAGTAATTAGCATTACTTATTTGAAAAAGTAACTTAGATATTCTGTTGTAAACTGAAAAAGTAATGCGTAACTTCACTAGTTACTTGAAAAAGTAATCTGATTACATAACTCAGATTACTTGTAATGAGTTCCACACAACACTGCTCCCGAACTCGTGAGCCGAAGACGTAAAGCTGCAGTCATTCCGGAGATTAATTCCTCATCAGGTTCAGTACAGTAAAGCGTACAGTAGAGCGGCTGAGATATCTCCCAAACACACCGGGATTAAGATCAGTACGGCTCGTTTGTGAGTGTTTATGGAGGATTATGGGATTCTTAGGAGCAGATCTGCAGTTTTCCATCACAGAAACTCTGAGTAACTGAATCAACACATGAAGAATGTGCAGTTCAGTCGGAGAAACCAGACCCAATCTGCCATAATCGCATTTAAATATTTGCAAAATGATGAAATAGTGAATATGAATAGCGTCTACTATTAAGTGAGTCAAATGTAATATAAACCACAAGGAAAACATGAGCGCAGTGCAGGAGAATGTGCATCACCCGCCTCATATGATCATACAAACAAAATCGTATTAATGCTGAATAAACACCAGCATAAAAACTGGAAACAAAATGAGTCAATGCATGAGCAATAATTTAATTAATAATTTAATTATGGATTTGCTTTGATAACATGTTTTATATTTGTATTGTATATTTAAATGTTCTTCTCTTTTATGAATGCTTTTCTTTTATATTGTTGTATTTCTCTTTTATTTTTCTTATTTTTTAAGCGCTTTGAGATTAAACTTTTAAAAGGTGCTATATAGAAAATAAAGTTTATTATTATTACAGTATTTGATAACTTTTGTTAATGTTAACTGTTCATAATTAGAGTTCACGTTATAATTAACACCAATTAAATAGTGTTAACAAATGGAAAGTGTTTTTCAACTAAATTAATTCGATGTTTGGTTACCACATTATTCCAATACATCCATATTGTGTGATTCCACAGTTTCATTGACTTTATTATTCATATGTTCCATACAGTGCCGTAATGAAGAATGAGGAGGTGTGCTCAAACTGGTATTGCAGATCAACACCAGTGAGTCACTGAGGTTTTTTTGGGTGGGTTTTTGATGAAAGCCACAGTCTCGTAACATGTTATTCATGCTCTCTTTCCACAAAGACTCGCTTTTTTCCGTCTCGATCTGCAGCCTCATAGTGGAAACGTGTCTGCTGTAGAAAACCTCAAAACACGGGCGAAATAATAATAAAAAAAATAGAATCTTTATGAAGTCACTTCCATTACGTCATGCGCCTGTAATGTTAATGTCGCGCGCTGTGATTGGTCGGCGGCTGCAGCGCTCGCGCGTGACGTCACCGCGCGCGCACTATATGTACCTCGCGTCTGAAGCGCGCTGTCAGAAAGTGTGATTATTAATCTTCAGCATGAAGCCGTGTTTAGTGCTCGTGTCTCTCCTGTTCTCTCTCGTGTGTCTGATGAACCAGGCGTCGGACGCGTGTTCATGCGCGATGTCTCATCCACAGGACGCGTACTGCAACTCCGACATCGGTAAGAGAGAGTGTGTGTGAGTGTGAGTGAGCAGCGAGTTATTCATAATACAGCACTGTGAGAGATGCATATTATGTAACAGTCAGCGCATATTTACTCAACATCAGCGCGCGCAGATGTTCTTCACCCGAGCGCGTCTGTTTTCCTATAGCGTTGTGTTATAACGCCTCATCATATGTTATAAAGCCTCATCATAAGATCTAATATCGTTTAAACTCAAGTGCGTCATTGCGCGTTTACACGCAAACACGAGACGCGGAAAGTTTTTGCGGTATCCATGGCAACAAACGCGAACGCTGAGCGCAAACTGGAGATGTTGTTTTTCACACTTTTTCCTCTTATTTGATAAATAAGTGATCCTAAAATATACTATTATTAGGATGTTTGGAGTTTCTAAAACGTGTAACGTGGCTTAATGGACCAATACAGTGATGTTTAAAGAGCAAACTATATACAGGCGGACACATGAGCGCGGAATATGAACGCAAACTGCTAAATTGCGCGTGTCTGATTATGCAAACTATCAACAAGCTTGCGGAATATGAATGAAGCTCACTAAATATGCATATTAAGCTTTCTTTACAACGAGAGAAAACACGAAACTTCATCTTCTGGGCTCATCTGTGCGCCTGTATCTTCAGTGACTCAGATTTAGTCCATCTGAAGTCTTCATGTTAAGTATGTCAGAATATCTGTGATGTTTTCGGAAGGGTTTAATGAAGACAGAGATGATGAGGTTCACCGCAGTAATACATCAATCACTGCACAAATGATTGAAACTAGCAGAAAACCATTAAGCCTGAGATCAGGGCTTCTCTGATTTAAAAAAGACTTTAATGAATAAAATTATTAAAATCTATAATAAACTATAATAACTATATTAGCGTGACGTTATCTTTCTGTTAATTATAAGCACTGCTGTTTTGATGTCTGTCTCTTTAAATGCTCGCGCTCTTTAAAGCAGGACGGATTCTGATAGGCTGTCAGTGTTTTTATCGTTCATTCTGATTGGCTGTCAGTGTTTTTATCAGCTGGAAAAAAACGTTCTGAAAGTGATTCCACCAATATCGTTCCTCGGTGACTTTATCGTTATAGTTATGGCGTTACTCTGCTATTCTCTAAGAGTTAAGGCTCGTTCACACCAATAACGAAAACTATAATAATATCTATAGCGATAATTATATTAGCCTCACAACAACGGACGTTATAGTTCTGTTTATCATAAACGTGCTGCAGTTTTGTCGTCTGTCACTTTAAATGCTTGCGCTATCTAAAGCAGGATGGATTCTGATTGGCTGTCAGTGTTTTGGGCGTTTATTCCGATTGGCTGTCAGTGTTTTTATCGTTCATCAGCAAAAAATCGCTCCGAAAGTGATTCCAGCGATATCGTTCCTCTGTCATTACAATGATGCAAATATCACCATTCTGACAGACTTACAACGATTAATAAAACGTATATAGTTAACGTTCATTGGTGCGAACGGGCCTTTAATCATCTCATAACAATAAAAATGAATAGATACAAGGTAAAGAGGGTCAATTTTACACTATTAAAAAACTAGGTAATTGTTTAGAAGTATTGGTGATTTTTGCTCAGATTTGGGTTCCTGAACACATTATAATGGACTTAATGCACTTTCTGGTCAAAATACAACTTCCTCATCATCATCCTCCTTAAATACATAATCAATCCCTCTTCAGTTATCAATCACCTTTCAGATAGAATATAATAGGCTTATTTTAACAGCGTTTCATGTTGACTTTAGCGTGTCCTGCTACGTTTAACGGGTTTCAAGGTCCCGCTCAGATGAAATGGGAGCCGGACTGTCTGGTTAAGAGGCCACGTATGACTTGCATACTGATGATGTGTTTGTGGATAAACTAGATATTGAGATGTCCCATAAAATGTGACTTTGGCTTTGTGCTGGTATTCATGCTGTATGAAAGGCAAAGACTGTGGCTATTGTGAGCGTGTCTGAATCGGTGGCGGGACGCCAGGCGCACAGATTTCCTCCAGAACTACAGAATGCAAGAGGCTTTGCTTTCCGCTGCCATGTGTAACATATTTCCAGAGGCATCAGATGGAGCAATGGCTTCTGGGTAACAAAGAGCTGCAGAGAAATATGGAACATGCGCTTTAAATCTATATGAGGCGAGAAACCGCACAATTAATAATGCACCGAAATCAGTGAATGCAACGGAAATAAAAATTTCGAAAAATAAAAATTCTGCGATAATCAAGTAATCAAATTATGTTTTTAATAATCAACAAACTGAGTTGTATCCAAACGTTTAAATTGCACATTAGGAAGTTTTTAAACTTTAAAAAAAAATAAAAAATAAGATTACTGTAAAAATCAAGTTGTATCCAAACATTTAAACTGCAACATAATGCCGTTTTTTATTGATATTATCATTTTGAAAAACTAATATATTAAACGAACATTAAAACGGTGGCTGTAATAAAAACTTCAGATTAATTCAAATGTACAATGTAAAACCTTTTTTTTTTCTAAGCTGTAAATAAAACTAAAATTATCGGAGTGTGTTTTACAAGAAAAAACTAAATTTCATGTTTGAATCCAATGCGTTACTTGCTGTAATTATGAAATTTACTAGCAATTTATGAGTGAAACATTTTCTACACCAAATTTTTGTATGTTAAATCAGTAAAAATATAGTGTGTATATATTTATTATTTATAAATAATATAAAATTTTTAATACTTAAAAAAAAAAAATTATTTTAAGAGTAATTTTTTTCCACCTAACTAACAAACAAACAAAAATCTAAATATTCTGGGTTGTGAACATTGGCTGCATCACTGTGCTCAACTATTGCTGCTTTAGTGGCGTAAGATCAGGCCGTTTATCAGTCTCGTTTCCCTCGCTTTACTTCAAAGCGTCGGGCGGATGGATGATTTATGACTCGCGTGTTTAAGTGCCTCGCGCTCTGTAATCAACTCACGGGAGATGAATCACAAATGTGCAAATGTGCTCCTTAAATCATCAAATCACAGGGACAGAAGAACAGCACATGCACAAACTGTGAAAGAGCATCAGCGCCAGACCCACATTCCTCATCGACACACATTAAACATGCCTTTCCCGCGCCGTTATAGCGGTGTTCTGCCAATACGGCCTCCAGAATGAGTTTAGCGGCGCCGATCTCGCATGTAGCCTCAGTTGGCTGGGCTTTTGAAGGCAATTGAAACGCTCCATTCACTCTGAAGGCCTTTCAAGCTCCAGATTAGTGTTTTGCCCTACACTTTGGCCCCTGGAGTTTAATACCCTGCCAACGGAGGTCTGGTTCCCATCTGACGTGGCGATGGGGTGAGATGCTCTGGTTAAACATCACACAAACTCAAACATAAATGGAAAATCATTTACCAATCTGGCAGATGATTTTATGAAGGCACTTGCATTGCGTTCGCATTTGATCAGTTCTTGTCGAATCGTTCCGTGTGATCTATTTTGTTAACAAAAGCTACATCGAAAAATGGTCTTGGGATATCGTGTAAACACACTCAGACGTATGCACTTAATTGAGGTAGATACATATTTTTGTGCATAAGCTACGATGGAAACACATTTACTGAATAAATCACTCGATGTGCAATAAAAACCTCAGCGGAGGCTGTGATTGGATAACTGGAGTAATCGGCGGACCAATGGCATCACAGCATCTCAAATGTTGGTTTGGTGTTTGTGAAACTTTGAATGCAAACATAGCTACTGACTATCTCACTATTGGACAAACACGAGACTAATATGTAATTAAAACAAGTTTTTAACAAGCCTCTATGAACTTTCATGCTTGTGGTTGCCAGATGCCAAGAGTTTAAATCCCCCAATCAGAGCTTTGCTCTTAAAAGGTCACATTTACTGCTTGGTATATTACACTTAATCTTCTCAATCTGGCAACCATGCGCCCGTGCTCTCTCTCTACACGGAGAATAAAGCACTGGTGATCTGAAAACATGACAGTTCATTGACTTCAGTTAACGACTAAATCTGAGATTAAACCTTCAGTAATGATGAACTGTAATAAATCCAAACATGATTCTCGACTGATTGTGGTTGCTGAATAAATGTACTTGCACGACCTCTTTTTTTTTTTTCTGTTGTTTTAATAGAAAAACATGAACATAGTTTGGAATTTTAATTACAATTAGGAATTTCACTGTTTTAGCTTTTAAGAGTTTTACAAGTTTTCATATTGTTAATAATAATCAGGAAACTAGATGAGTAAATGAGTCAAATAAAGCATGTGTTTTCTTGATTAGTGCTTAAAAAGTTAATCAAGATAACAATTTTGAGCAAAGATTGTAACCTTTATGCAGCATGACTAAAATATAGGTGCACTGATGTGAAAAGTTTGGCCGATACCGATAATTCTTTATATTCTTTATATTTGAAAGTTTGGCCGATAACCGATATATTGGCCGATAAATCTAAATTAAAATTTTTATATAATTTTTAAGAGCCTGATTACAAAAGTCTCACCATTAAAATCCATGACCCAAACACACAATTATAATGGTCTCATAATTTTATGTAGCCGATATGACAGACTTGCACTGAACTGTATTTTCCTTTTTGAAGTGATTCCAATCATATTTCAAGCAATTCAAATCCATCATGTTGAACAGTGCGCATCTGAAGCGTCTCATCTGAAGGAAATAATTAGGGATGCGCGATATATCAGCCACCATATCGGTATCGGCCGATATGTGTTCATTTTTACTGTTATCGTTATCGTCACAATAAGAAAATTTGGCCGATATAGGCTATTAAAGCCGATAAATAATGTATTTCCTTCAGCTGAGACTCTTCAGTTCACCACTGAGAACATCATTATAATTGTGTGTTTGGGACGTGGATTTTAATGGTGAGACTTTTGTTCTTGTAATCAGGCTCTCAAAAATTATATAAAAATTTGGGTTTAGATTTATCGGCAAATATATCGGTTATCGGCTTTCAAATGTAAAAAAATTATCGGTTATCGGTCAAAATTTTCATATCAGTGCGTCCCCAGAGATAATCCACTATTTATCGGCTTTAATATATCGGCCCCATTTTTTTTATCAGGCCGATAACGATAACATTAAAAATGGCCGATACCGATATGGTGGCCGATATAACGTGCATCCGGTGCACGAACATTAAAACGGTGGCTGTAATAAAAACTTCAGATTAATTCAAATGTACAATGTAAAAACTTTTTTTTTTCTAAGCTGTAAATAAAACTAAAATTACCGGAGTGTGTTTTACAAGAAAAAACTAAATTTCATGTTTGAATCCAATGCGTTACTTGCTGTAAAAGTGAAAAAATTTCTACACCAAATTTTTGAAATCAGTAAAAATAAAATTAATATGCAATATAGTGTATATATTTATTATTTATAAATATTATAATTTTTTTCATTTAAAAAAAAAAATTTAATAAAAAATAATTCTTAAAAAAAAAAAAAAATCTTATTGGGACGATAATAATATTGAGATGGCTTTAATATATCGGCCAAATTTTTTTTTATCAAGCCGATAACGATAACATTAAAAATGGCCGATACCGATATGGTGGCCGATATATAACGTGCATCCCTACTAAAATAGTGTTAATTGAGTAAAATGTAGTCTAATAAAAACAGGATTGGTTGACTAAATATGATACGGATCACTAGTTTTGTCATACGAATCAAGAGAGTTTCAGATTTCTGCACGCTAACCCATTTACCTCTCTGAGCGGACGGCCACCTACTTTCCCAAATGTAAGTCAGATTTGTGTGCGGCTCATGAATATGCATAACTCACAGCGGGCGCCGGCTCTGGGCTTTCATGTATGATTCAGAGGCTTATGGAGGGGCTCTTAAATATAGCCGTGAGGATCGCGCCGTGGGCCAGGCCGAGGGCTGGACAGGTGGACTTCACAGGAATTGGGTTACATAAACATTCGAGTCACGAGAGAGTTCCAGAAAACCGGCACAGCGGCTCACAGCCAATCAGAGCGCGGCTCCAGACCTCACACTGGAGTTCAACGGCGTGACCTCTGAACTCTGACGAGAGGTCAAACCTTTTCAAGTCAAGTCTCCTTTATTTATACAGCGCTTTTTACAATAGTGTTTCAAAGCAGCTTTACAGAGATAACAGGACAATAATGCAACACAGTTTGTGTCTAGAAGAGAATAGCGTCTCAGTCCAGCTTGAGTAAGTTCAGTGATGTTTCATTTGTGTTGTAAAAAAGTTATTAATTTAGTTCATTTATATATATATATATAGTTGCTCTGGAGAAACCGTGATGTCATCATCCAGCTCAGTTCAGTTCTCATATAATGCTGTCATCAGATCAATAATATTGTAGAATATTAAATTAAATGTCCACATCTAAGCAAGCCAAAAGCCAACGGCGACCAAGGAGACGTAACGCTTCGGTCCCGTTAGATAATACGTTCATTTCTCACAGTATTTAACATATTTAACATTAGTATATATAACAACATATTAGCTCAGGTCCATTAAATAATATCTATAAATACAACTTAATTTATTATATTGAAATTTAAAAACCAGATAACGTTGATTGAACGTTCTATTAATGTTACTGGAAGAACGTTTGTTCAAACTTTGCAATCTCAATCTCAATTTATTTATAAAGCACAATTAAAAAAACAGCTACAGTTGAAATATTAAAATTAATAAAAAATATTAAATATGTAATGTTGGTGCAGTTCTGATATGAATCGGTAAACCGTTCCAGAGTTTCGGTGCGGTTATGGAAAAAGCTCGGTCACCCCTAGACTTCAACTTTGCCAGAGCGTTCCCTGTTCGCTGATGATGGCGGGAGGAATGAACTTTTCCTCTGGTTTTTTTTTCACTGGTCTGAAGAATGTGAGCCTCAAAGAATTCTGGGAAGGAAATTCCAGCAGTGGAAGATAACAAGCATTCCAGCGCCGGTCTCTGTCAGACCTGGACATTGACCGCTGTAAACGAGGCGTCACACGAGTGTGTCATGCGTGATGGGCGACGGGACACACACACGCGTGTCAGGTTACAGACGGGAGACTCTAGTGTGTTTGCAGGGGATTATGGGAAGAGGACGCTCGTATTGACATGGCCTCGTTCTGCGGTCTCTGAGGAAGCAGTCTAGTTCCACACTCACACATACACACTCACACGCACACACTCACACACACACACACACACATGCTGTCATATATATATGTTTGTGTGTGTCTGTGATATAGACTAAAAAAGCATAAACGATTTTAAAAGAGCTTAAATGGCCAACAAAAGCTTTAACTAGTCTAAAATAAGCTTAAACTAGACTTTAAATGAGCTTAAACTAGTCTAAAAAGAGCATAAATTAGTTGAGTGGAATAAATAATAAATAAATTAGTTGTTTTTTAAGCCATAAAAAAGCACATTTCTCATGCATTTCTGTTCCCCCCCCAACTGTCTCAATGCATTCTGGGATTCTGATCTGTGTGTGTCTGTTTTGCAGTGATCAGGGCAAAAGTGGTGGCCAAGAAGCTCATGGACGACCGTCCGTTCGGGACCCTGCGCTACACCGTCAAACAGATGAAGGTGAGCTGATGTGAAAACCTGCTTTAAAGGGTTAATTCACCCCAAAAATATAATTCTGTCATTAATTACTCTCACCCTCATGTCGTTCCAAACCCGCAAGACCTTCGTTCATCCTCGGAACTTGTGCCGCAGCTTATATTGATCACACAGTAAAACTGGCCAAAACCAGTTCGTCTGAAACCAGCACTGACTATAGGAGGACGAGACACTCATTTATACGACACTTTATTCAACAGGACGAATAGCTCGTCATACGTCATTACGCTATTTCTACATCATAACGCTATTTCTACGTCATTACGCTATTTCTACGTCATTACGCTATTTCTACATCATAACGCTATTTCTACGTCATTACGCTATTTCTTCGTCATTACGCTATTTCTACATCATTTTCTACGTCATTGTGCTATTTCTACGTCATTATGCTATTTCTACGTCATTTTCTACGTCATTACGCTATTTCTACGTCATTACGCTATTTCTACGTCATTTTCTACGTCATTGTGCTATTTCTACGTCATTACGCTATTTCTACGTCATTTTCTACGTCATTGTGCTATTTCTACGTCATTATGCTATTTCTACGTCATTTTCTACGTCATTACGCTATTTCTACGTCATTACGCTATTTCTACATCATTTTCTACGTCATTGCGCTATTTCTACGTTATTACGCTATTTCTACATCATTACGCTATTTCTACGTCATTATGCTATTTCTACATCATTTTCTACGTCATTGCGCTATTTCTACGTTATTACGCTATTATTACATCATTATGCTATTTCTATGTCATTTTCTACGTCATTACGCTATTTCTACATCATTACGCTATTTCTACATCATTTTCTACGTCATTGCGCTATTTCTATGTCATTACGCTATTTTCTACATCATTTTCTACGTCATTGCGCTATTTCTACGTTATTACGCTATTTCTACATCATTACGCTATTTCTACATCATTACGCTATTTCTACGTCATTATGCTATTTCTACGTCATTTTCTACGTCATTGCGTTATTTCTACGTTATTACGATATTTCTAAATCATTAATCTATTTCTACGTCATTGCGCTATTTCTACATCATTACGCTATTTCTACGTCATTATGCTATCTCTACGTCATTTTCTACGTCATTGCGTTATTTCTACGTTATTACGATATTTCTAAATCATTAATCTATTTCTACGTCATTGCGCTATTTCTACATCATTATGCTATTTCTACGTCATTTTCTACGTCATTACGCTATTTCTACATCATCGCACATGTGCAGTTCTTTCAGTTTCGGTTTTTAATCTGATCAAGTGTTCACATGTTCTCTCGATCGGATTAGGAAAGGAATACATTTTTCAATCTGATCGAAATTCCATTGGGATCGAGCTCAATCGGATCGATTACGGTGTTTTATATGAAGGCGTTTCAGTCCGATCGAGCCGTCAATCCCATTACTAACGGATTATTTGGTTGCATGTAAACCTAGCCTCTGACAGCAATTTAATGAACACTTTGAAGGCCCAGAAAAGTAGGAAAGACATCGTTAAAATAGTCCATGTGACTACAGAGGTTTAACCTTGATTTTATGAAGCGACGAGAATACTTTTTGTGCGCCAAAAAAATTAAATATCGACTTAATTCAGTAATTTATTCTGTATCAGTCTCCAGCGCGCGCTCACGAGAGCACCACAACAAATAATACAGAAGCGAAGAAATCACTGAATAAAGTCGATTTATTTATTTTTTCTTATATATCTTTAATATCTTAATTTGTGTTCCGCAGATGAGCGAAGGTCTTACGGGTAATTAATGACAGAATTTTCATTTTTGGGTGAACTAGCCGTTTAACACCAGACGACGAGCTGATAAATCACATGATCTGCTCTCGAATCACACGGTTTCTGTGAAGGTTGAATCTCCGGCTCTAGACTAAACACAGGCCAAAGACAAAACATCCCAGATGTGTTTATTCCCAGACTCCCTGTTCCTGTATGTCACACAGAACCAAATCAAAACAAGCGCTTGGTTATGCAGTAAATCGAACCGTAACCCGTAACACACTGTCTTATCATATATCATGACAGAAACTCTACTCCAGGTTTTTGCACACAAACCCTTTACTTTAAAAAACACTCCACATACAGTACTATACTATTTATTTATTTAATACACAAAGCAAACATTCAAACATATATTTGTTTTGCATATTTACTATTTTATATTAAATACTTTAATGTAAATATATATTTATCTCTCTAAAGTATGTAGAATTGTATAGCCTATATTGCACTACTGCTGAATGCCTGAATGCTATTTGTATATATGACAAATAAATGAACTTGATCTAGCCAGCACAGAGAGATTACTACACAATTACATATTTTTACAACATTACACTTTTTAGTGAAAGCTTTTGTTAGTCATTTAAGCTCTTTTAAACTAGTTTAAACTGCTTTTTAAGTCTAGTTTAAACACTGACTAGTTTACATTTTTAGATTAATTTATGCTCTTTTAGGCTCATTTATGTTCTTTTCAGACTAGTTTAATCACTTTTAAGAGTAGTTTAAGCTCTTTTAAACTAGTTTTAAACTAGACTGCTTTTTTAAGTCTAGTTTAAACACTGACTAGTTTAAGTTTTTAGACTAGTTTATGTTCTTTTTAGACTAGTTAAAGCTTTTATAACTCATCTAAGCTCTTTTAAAATAGTTTTGTTTTTAGTCTATATCACACACACAAACAGACAATATATATATATATATATATATATATATATATATATTTATAGAAAGCAGGTTTTTTCCTCAGATATTCCCTCTGTAAATGTGAGAATATCTTACTTTTTTATCACTTAAAGCGGCTCTGATGTGTGTGTGTGTCGCTGATTGTGTTCATCTGTTGTAGATGTACAAGGGCTTCGACAAGATCCAGCATGTGCAGTACATCTACACACACAACACCGAGAGCATGTGCGGAGTCAAGTTTGACATCAACAAATACCAGTACCTGATCACAGGTGAGACGCCGGCGTCATTTGTCTGTGTTAATGCCAACTGCATACATTTTGGCACAGGTGTGTGTTTATATTGGAATTTTACTATTTCACCCCATTTCCTTTAAAAAATCTATTTTGCACCAGAAACACACAATAGTTCCTCTCAGGACCTTCAGGACAAGAATGTCCCCTTTGAAACCCATTAAAACTGCAAGTTTTAATCCCATGGCCATTTAACTATAAAATGATGCAATCTCTGTTAACAGGCTTTCATTCTTCAGAATCGCTTCAATTTTACTATATTTGACCAGATGTGCCATTTTCTCAAGTTTGGCCTATAAAGCAAACACTCGCTTTATTCCTGTTTCTGCTTCTGCATATTATAGAGCCAACTGGACAAATTATGCAGCGATACTTTGTGTGTGTGTGTGTGTGTGTGTGTGTGTGTGTGTGTTGGTGTCAGAGTGTGGTTTGTATGTGTGTAATAAAAAAATTGGTCCTGCACTCAAACACACTCTCACTGAAAGCTCATTTTTTGAGATCTCAACCTCAAATTTGAAACACTCGTTTAGATTTACGGCTTTGATTTTTTGAGTTCAACATGTTTCATAAAATATACATTTGATATAAAATAATGTTCATAAATCATTTTCATAAACTTAAACCTATGTAACTTTTTGTGTTTCACTTTTTAAACTTATTTTATTTTTTTGCACAAGGGTTAAATGTGTCTTTTGAATTGCTTTTATATTTATCAGTCAATGCCAATACACTCGTGGCATGAATCTGCCTCGTGTGTTTGTGATCAGCTGAGGCTCTTGATAGTGTCTCTCTTTAGCGTTACTGAGATCATCTACTGAGCGAACCATCATGTGACGCGCAGCTGTTCTGATAATAAGACACAAACAGTCAAATATAACCGGCTAACTGCTTAATCTAACCCGAGAGAGAGAGGATATCCCTGAAGGAACACTGACGTGTAAACCGCCCCTTCTCTGCTCTCAAGTCTCTTTTAAAATACAAGAATATATTGATTGTTTTCTTTGGTTGGTTTTACTCATTAATATTTGAGTCTGATACTGTTTAGCTACTCCTGTTTTATGGTTACTCTTAGTTAAGTTGCTCTTATTTTTTGTTTTATTTGTTGTTATGCATGCTACATCTTCTTTTAATCTTGTTCTGTAAAGCACTTATCATATCTAAAAATTCTTAAATCAAGAAGCATTTACTAGATAAGTAAAATTCCATAAAGAAATTATGTCTTGTTTCCTGATAAAAAAAATATACAATTAGGTGAGTTTTTGCTTAAAACATGCAAATGATCTGCCAATGGGGTGAGAAAAATACTCTTGTTTTCCATTTGAATTAAGATTTGTTTTTCTTAATAATTTTGCTTGCTTTAAGCAATTTTTTTTTAAATCAGAAAACAAGATAACATTTCTTATGTCAGTTTACTTCTCTAGTAAATTTGAGAATTTTTAGATATTTGGACTGGACACACGACAGAAACACTGTATTAAATGTGCTATATAACTGAAGCTGAACTAATGTGTGGCCCTGATTGCCCTCTCAGGTCGTGTTCACGATGGCAAGGTTTACACCGGCCTGTGTAACTTCAACGAGCGATGGGAACGCTTGTCTCTGGCCCAGAAGAAGGGCATCAACCACCGCTATCAGCTGGGCTGTAACTGCAGGGTGAGTTCAACAACAACTCGCTTAAAGACGTCTAATAGCCATCAATATCAGGCTTTTAATCACTCTTTAAACTAGATCTGGTCCAGTGCTTTTCACCAGAGGTCGTGCGTAAAGGTGAAGACCAACTCTATGCATGTGTTGTAGAGTCCCCTCTCTGTTAAACTTATTCTATTGGACTGTCCTGGGTTTAATACTAGCAGGATGCTCTTTTATGAAGTTATTTCTCTTAAGGACTTAATTAGTAAGATTATGCCTGAAAAGGTTTTGGATTTTTTTTAGGGCTGTCAAACGATTAATCGCGATTAATCACATCCAAAATAAAAGTTTGTGTTTACATAATATATGTGTGTGTACGGTGTATAATTATTTTCTATATATAAATACACACACATGCATATATATTTAAGAAAAATGTGTTATTTATATATAAAATATTTATATAATTATATATAATATAAATATATATACACAGTATATACATGCAAATATTTCTTAAATATATACATGCATGTGTGTGTATTTATATATAGAAAATAATTATACACCGTACACACACATATATTATGTAAACACAAACTTTTATTTTGGATCGCGATTAATCGTTTGACAGCCCTAATTTTTTTATCATATGATAATTTGAAAAAAAAATTATAATATGACTTTTTGTGTTTATTTGCTTGGTTTTATTGTATTTATATGATATTTGTATTTTTGTAATTAAATTTTTGCCATGAAAATAGCCTTAGATTCTGACATGGCATTAAATAAAACTATCTATCCATCCAAATTTAAACCAAATTTAAAATTTTATAGACGTCTAACCATCGCCCAAGAATAAACTATTAGATAAAGAAATTAATTACGTGAAGAAATGAAACCAAACAGCTTGTAATCACTGTTGACTTTGCTCACATGATGGAATATCATACATTTCGCAAGTTATTTTGGCAAAAACGACATGCAACCAAATTCAAGGTTATTTTGTCTAGAAGTGTGTTACTCACAGCCGGGTCTATATCGGGTCTATAGTTAACCTAGACGGAGAAATGACGGCTATTGCATGCTAGATAATGTCATCCATCACATGACCTACTGTCTCCATGAGCTGCTGCCTTCCCATGATCCACACAGGATCCAGATGTTTGGCACCAGGATTAAACCGCTGGTTCAGAAGCCAAACTCAAACCGGTTTGGACTCAGATCTGAGACACAGAACCACAGATCATCACTGGATCTGAGCGCCGCCCGTCGGTATATCGCTAAACACGTGTGACGGCACGAGTTAAAGCACAAACGGAATTTGGGGGAAATGAATCTAGTTTCACTCATGCAGACACACATTCGCTTAGGAATCGCTTCAGTCTTCCTTAAATAACACCGACAGATAAAGAAAATTCATGCATATTTGGTCACAGATAACAAGTGTGTCTCCATAAAGACTTCATGACGGCAGACGCTCTCGGGGGTTAAAGAGGATTCGCTTCTGAATGACCTGCATTCATAAAACACCTGGAAACTGTTATTTACCAGCTCTTTCGATCCGCCTAGTTTCACTCACACACATTTCAAAAGCAAACACGAGCACTGAAATGAAGACAGGAGCTAATGGGTTTTTTAAAAGACTAATAAAAGACTGAAAAAATGAATAACGCATGGTTGGGTAGAGCAAAGTCTAACATCCTAATCCATAAAATAACTGAATAACTTTACAGTACAAATAAAACAGGTTTTGACAAACACAAAACGTTTTATCTGCTTGAATGTTGATTATTCTCCTCATATTCTCCATTGTTGCGGCTCCTCTCTTCCCAGTCTGTCAGTAACGCTCTGTTTACTTCCTGTCTCTATGAAGCCCCTCCTTCTGAAAAGCACACTGTGCTCTGATTGGTCGGCTGGAGCAGTGTGTTGTGATTGGTCGAGCGTGTTTGGGAAATGCCCCGCCCCTTTCCATAACCGCCAGTTTCAACCATAGACTGCATATAATATGGGCGTAGTGTGTGTGACGTCACCCGTAGTGTTTCTGAAGAGCGTTTTTGAAGCCCAAAGTGGGCGGAGCCGGCCGTCGCCATCTTGGCAGCGTCACTAGACGAATTTCGTTTATTTTGTTTACAACAAAAATGAACCATCACTGAACTCACTTAAAGGTGCAGTGTGTAATATTTAGGAGGATCTGTTGACAGAAATGCAATATCATAAACATAACTGTGTTGTCAGTGGTGTATAAAGACCTTACATAATGAAGCGTTATGTTGTTATTAGCTTAGAATGAGCATTTCTCTCTACACACACCGCGGGTCCGCTTACATTAACATGTTTCTACGGTGGCCCTGAGCGGACACACGCGTTTCGTCACTATGTTGTTCTTCGTGTAAAGAAGCGAGCTAAAGTCAGCGCATAAAACACTGACACAATGATGAACAAGTAGGGGTGTGCCGGTTTCAGAAATGGTGATGACGGTTATGACGTGAGTCAAATGTGACGGTTCGTAACATAACCGTCGTCGGGGGCGGGGGGGGGGGGGGGGGGCGTTGCGACGTTCGTCTGTTATAGGACAACTTAGTTTGAATAAACGAGCAGACACTGATTAGCTATTTGATCGCCTAAATTTAAAAAAGTGTTCAATGTTGTTATCGATAGAGATACGTAGATGGGGTATTATTTCATCCGCAACCGCATCACAAAACTCATCATCCGCACCAACGTTTTTTGACCAAATTTCAAAGCCGCACCCGCCCGCCATCCACTGATTGTTTTGCGGTCTATGGACGATGCAATGCTCTGCTGATGCGAGCCGCAAGAAAGCCCTTGTCTGTTCTAGAAAGGATGCAGCAAAGATATTTAATGCTAATGTATGAGGCATAGCCTACGCTGAGTTTCATTCATTTACCATGAGATGCGCTCTAGTTCACAATGCAATGCAAGTGAATGCGGCGCACCGGCGCCTCCATGTCACGGTTATTATATTGTCATTTGCTTTTTATTTAATACATGCAATTGGTTGATGAAACATTTATTAAAATTAATATACAATTTATACAAAACGAAATTCGCTTTAAAGAAAGGCTTTCTACAAAGAAAAACTTAATGAAGTGGTAAAAATCATGTCTGACGATTTACTAAACAAAACTTGCGTTGGTACTTGGCAAAGAATCAAATACAGTTGAAAACGACGTAGACCATTAATGACACAGACTGTTAACAATTGTTTTTAATTAGTGTTTAAACATTCTCTATGATAAAAAATTTTTGTAAAAAATATTTTAATAACACGGTTTTGGCGGTTATAGAGATCTAATGACGGTGTTCGACTATAACCGTCGGTCTCACGGTTATATACTAACCGTCACACCCCTATGAACAAGTCACAATAATATTCGCAATAACATATAGTTTTACTGAATAATAAAGTAAACATCATAATTGATCTTTGTAAAGAAACCTCATTGTTTAACTGGCTACTCTCTGCTGTCTCAGACGACGACATCACTTCCTGTCGGCAACCGTAACTTCTGTTGGGTGCGATTCACAACCTCACCACTAGATGCCGCTAAAAATCACACACTGCACCTTTAAGCTGGACTGTGACACTATTTTCTTCTGTAAATAAACTTTGTTGCATTATTTTCCTGTTATCTCTGCTTTGAAACACTCTGTGTTGTAAAAAGCGCTGTATAAATAAGGAGACTTGACTTGACACACACTTTCCTCTGTTTGCAGATTAAGCCGTGCCACTTTCTGCCCTGTTTCGTGACCTCGAAACACGAGTGCCTGTGGACCGACATGTTGTCCCACTTCGGATACCCCGGGTATCAGTCCCGACACTACGCCTGTATTCAGCAGAAAGAGGGTTACTGCAGCTGGTACCGAGGGATGACCACACGCGACAAAGTGACCATCAACACCACCGACCCCTGAACCCTGACCCCTGACCCCCGACCCCGTCCTGACACCTGATAACTAACTGCCCCACATCAGATCACGTGTGTTCAGCAACGGGTCACGTCACTTAGATGAAACGTGAGGCCTGGAGCGATTACCCAGCTAACTAAAACATGTTCGAAGAACTTTTCGCTAACGGTAAAGTCCAGTTTTTTAAATGTTTAAAAAAAGCGTTAAAATTGTATCATTCTTCAAACATTATGGAACGTTCTGAAACAAGCAGAAACATTTAAAAAACATTACGTTAATTAAAAAAAAAAGTTTGAATATATATATATAGAATATTTTTGTGCTAAAGTTTTGAGAACATTATTAAAGACCAGATAACTTTGAACGAACGTTCTATTAATGTCACTGGAACAACGTTTGTTTATAACGTTTCGCTAACATTCCCATTAAGTTATGAGAACGATAATGTTCCATGAACGTCCAGTTTTTTAAACGTTAAGCGAACATTAACATTGTATCATTCTTCAAACATGAACGTTCTGAAACAAGTTGCAACATTTAAAAAAAGTTACGTTTAAAAACAAACGTCCAACTGAAATGTTTAATTAAAAAAATACTCCATGATCGACAGTCAAACCAACAATTATTCAGACACCAGAATAATATAATTTTTGATATTTTTTTTCACTAGTGTGATCAGGACACTGTAGTTCATTTAAAAAAGTGAGGAGAGCAAAATCAAGCAAACTGTGACATATTATACCCAAATATTCTTCATACAGCGACTACCAGTAAAATCTATAAAAATTTGGGACCGAAAATGATTGGGACACTTTGAGCTGATCATGTTTTGCTGAAGTCTTTTGTCTTTAATTGCTAATGCTCTTTTTACACACAGACTGAACACAATGAAGCATTGCTTGGTGATTGGTTGAGCTAAACTGGTATTATCTAATTGTGTAGTTAAATTTAACAGCTGACAGATATTCAACATAACTCATGTGTGAGACAGTCTAACAGAAGGACCGACAAAACCAGTCAAATATCAGCTGAGTTCTGCTCATATTTTATTACCGTTCTCTAAACTATAGCGAATAAACTGTGAGAATGTGAGAAATGTTGAAGGAGTCTGAATATATTTTGGTTTGACTGTATAAAGAACGTTTTTGTGCTAAAGTTTTGAGAACATTATTAAAGACCAGATAACTTTGAATGAACGTTCTATTAATGTTGTAACGTTAACGTTGAGAGAACGTTAGCTGTTAGCTGGGTAACCCCAAACGAAACGAACTGATCCTCATTTACACGACCCACTGAGATATGAAGTAATTTATGAATGCAATAATACCGCTCTTTTATAGTGCTGTATTGCTTTTAAACATGATTTAAATGATATAAATTGTATATGTACGCAGATAAATGTCATGTGCCAGATTTATACTGTTCAGTATATATTTATGATGCTCACTCTGGATTGTGCTGAAACGTTGGGTTTCGGTTATTTAGATTTGATGCATAAGCTCGTTCCAGCACAAACACAGAGCGACCCGTGCGTTTGACTCTTTCCTTCTTGCTGTTTATGATATAAGCTATGAAATTGTGACTAGTATTTTTTTATTATTTTAAAACAAAGATTATAATCAGTAGATGAATCATCTTCATATCAATGTCTTTTCTACATCTAGACCGCGCTGATGAGAGAAATCTAATGCTTCATCAATACATTTTCTAAATGGAAAAGTGAACATTCGTCCTGATTCTGAGGGTACCGAATATGAATCAAACACAATAATCGTGCTTGAAGTAAATCAGATCAGAACTGCTAGAATAATCATTTTTTACCACTAAACTCATGTTAATTTCATCAGAATTTCTGCTCCATTCCTCAGTTGGAGGCTGAGATCAGACGGAAAAACATCTGAACGCTAGTTAACTGCCGGTTTAATCATCTTAACACTAGTTAACTGCTGGTTTAATCATCTTAACACTAGTTAACTGCTGGTTTAATCATCTTAACACTAGTTAACTGCTGGTTTAATCATCTGAACACTAGTTAACTGCTGGTTTAATCGTCTTAACGCTAGTTAACTGCTGGTTTAATCATCTGAACACTAGTTAACTGCTGGTTTAATCATCTTAACACTAGTTAACTGCCGGTTTAATCATCTTAACACTAGTTAACTGCTGGTTTAATCATCTTAACACTAGTTAACTGCTGGTTTAATCATCTGAACACTAGTTAACTGCCGGTTTAAGCGCTTGAACGCTAAACTGCCGGTTTAAGCGTCTGAACACTAGTTAACTGCTGGTTTAATCATCTGAACGCTAGTCAACTGCCGGTTTAAGCGTCTGAACGCTAGTTAACTGCTGGTTTAATCGTCTGAACACTAGTTAACTGCTGGTTTAATCATCTTAACACTAGTTAACTGCTGGTTTAATCACCTGAACACTAGTTAACTGCCAGTTTAAGCACCTGAACGCTAGTTAACTGCTGGTTTATTCATCTTAACGCTAGTTAACTGCTGGTTTAAGCGCCTGAACGCTAGTCAACTGCCGGTTTAAGCGTCTGAACGCTAGTCAACTGCCGGTTTAAGCGTCTGAACGCTAGTCAACTGCTGGTTTAATCATCTTAACGCTAGTTAACTGCTGGTTTAAGCATCTGAACACTAGTTAACTGCTGGTTTAAGCGCCTGAACGCTAGTCAACTGCCGGTTTAAGCGTCTAAACGCTAGTTAACTGCTGGTTTAATCATCTGAACACTAGTTAACTGCTGGTTTAATCACCTGAACACTAGTTAATTGCCGGTTTAAGCGCCTGAACGCTAGTTAACTGCTGGTTTAAGCGTCTGAACGCTAGTTAACTTCTGGTTTAATCATCTGAACACTAGTTAACTGCCGGTTTAAGCGCCTGAACGCTAGTTAACTGCTGGTTTAAGCGTCTGAACACTAGTTAACTGCTGGTTTAATCATCTGAACACTAGTTAACTGCTGGTTTAATCACCTGAACACTAGTTAACTGCCGGTTTAAGCGCCTGAACGCTAGTTAACTGCTGGTTTAATCATCTGAAAACTAGTTAACTGCCGGTTGAAGCGTCTGAACGCTAGTTGACTGCTGGTTTAAGCGTCTGAACGCTAGTTAACTAGTTAAGCGTCTGAAACACTAGTCAACTGCCGGTTGAAGCGTCTGAACACTAGTTAACTAGAATAAGAGGGTTCGGTCTCAGCCTCCAACTCAAGTTTTTATAACAATATTTTGTCTACGTAACACAAACTTTCTGCTCAGATCAGACCTGTTTTACTCTCATTGAAGAATCTGAAAGCTTGTGTAAAGTGTGTGTGTGTGTGTGTGTGCAAGAGAAGAGAGAGAGAGTACCATTTTTCAATTAGCAGCTTTTCGAAGAATGTTTCGGTTTTTAATTTCTCTGTTTTATATTTTTATAATAAAGATTGTGAAAATGGCTCTGTGGCTCTATCTCGTCATTATTGTTCTCGGAGGACTAGTTAAAGTAGTTAAAGCAGTGACTTACCATCTGTGTGTGGTTGGGAAAGAAGGTTTGCTCATTGAGCGGGAACTTCTCTGGACCCAGATTCTGATAGAGCTTGATCATGTGAGAGAACTGCAGAATGAAGACACAAAAACACATCAACACAAGCGTTTTTATGTTCCTGAGTGATTCATTATTATAAAGAACACAAAGTTTGTCTTCCTCATCTTCCATCAAAACTCACTCCACCTCTAAAACGACTTTGGTAACACTTTACTTGATGCCTATAATGTATTTTACTGAGATTTTACAATAAGTTCCCAATGCACTTACATTAACTAACAACAAACAATACATTTAATACAATAATTCATCATTCTTTGTTTATGTTAGTAAATAAAAATACAACTGTTCATTCTTAGGACATTTTAGCTTTTAAATAATATTAACATATAACTTTTGATCTGAATAATGTATTAGTAAAATTAACATCAACTAAGATTAATAAATGGTTTATTTCATGTTAAATAATGTAGTTAACAAATGAAACCTTGTTTTTAATGCATTAATTGTAATGCACTGTATATCTAGTCATTTTGCTTCTCTAGTAAATGCATCTTGATTTAAGACATTTGTACGGAAGAAAATCATGTTTTGCAGTGTAACATTTTGGCTTATGTCTAAAGAAAATATATTGATAATGTATGGTCTATATAGTAAATAATCTTTGTTTTTGTCTTTGGGGAAAGAATTTTTTAAAAATAATATTTAATATAAATCTAAATTGAGAACTTTTTCTGTGTAACACACTTTACAATAAGGTTCATTAATGTATTAACTAACATGAACTAACCATGAGTAATCCATTTGTTACTGTATTTGTTCATCTTTGTTAACGTTAGTTAATAAAAATACAGCTGTTCATGTTACAGTGCATTAACTAATGTTAACAAGATTTTAATAAAGTATTAGTAAATGTTGAAATTAACATTAATAAAGATTAAATGCTGTATGAGTGCGGTTCATTATTAGTTCATGTTAACTAATGTAGATAACTGCTAGTTTAATCATCTGAACGCTAGTTAACTGCTGGTTTAAGCGTCTGAACACTAGTTAACTGCTGGTTTAAGCGTCTGAACACTAGTCAACTGCTGGTTTAATCACCTGAACACTAGTTAACTGCTGGTTTAAGCGTCTGAACGCTAGTTAACTGCTGGTTTAAGCGTCTAAACGCTAGTCAACTGCTGGTTTAATCACCTGAACACTAGTTAACTGCTGGTTTAAGCGTCTGAACGCTAGTTAACTGCTGGTTTAATCGTCTGAACGCTAGTTAACTGCTGGTTTAAGCGTCTGAACGCTAGTCAACTGCTGGTTTAATCACCTGAACACTAGTTAACTGCTGGTTTAAGCGTCTGAACGCTAGTTAACTGCTGGTTTAATCACCTGAACACTAGTTAACTGCTGGTTTAAGCGTCTGAACACTAGTTAACTGCTGGTTTAATCATCTGAACACTAGTTAACTTCTGGTTTAAGCGTCTGAACACTAGTTAACTGCTGGTTTAATCATCTTAACGCTAGTTAACTGCTGGTTTAAGCATCTGAACACTAGTTAACTGCTGGTTTAAGCGTCTGAACACTAGTTAACTGCTGGTTTAAGCTGAACGCTAGTTAACTGCTGGTTTAAGCGTCTGAACACTAGTTAACTGCTGGTTTAATCATCTGAACACTAGTTAACTGCTGGTTTAAGCTGAACGCTAGTTAACTGCTGGTTTAATCATCTGAACACTAGTTAACTGCTGGTTTAATCATCTGAACACTAGTTAACTTCTGGTTTAAGCGTCTGAACACTAGTTAACTGCTGGTTTAATCATCTTAACGCTAGTTAACTGCTGGTTTAAGCATCTGAACACTAGTTAACTGCTGGTTTAAGCGTCTGAACACTAGTTAACTGCTGGTTTAAGCATCTGAACACTAGTTAACTGCTGGTTTAATCATCTTAACGCTAGTTAACTGCTGGATTAAGCATCTGAACACTAGTTAACTGCCGGTTTAAGCGCCTGAACACTAGTTAACTGCTGGTTTAATCATCTGAACGCTAGTTAACTGCTGGTTTAAGCGTCTGAACACTAGTTAACTGCTGGTTTAATCATCTTAATGCTAGTTAGCTGCTGGTTTAAGCGTCTGAACACTAGTTAACTGCTGGTTTAAGCATCTGAACACTAGTTAACTGCTAGTTTAATCATCTGAACACTAGTTAACTACTGGTTTAAGCGTCTGAACACTAGTTAGCTGCTAGTTTAATAATCTGAACACTAGTTAACTGCTAGTTTAATAATCTGAACACTAGTTAACTGATGGTTTGGAATAAGAGCGTTTGGTCTCAGCCTCCAACTCAAGTTTTTATAACAATATTTTGTCTACGTAACACAAACTTTCTGCTCAGATCAGACCTGTTTTACTCTCATTGAAGAAGTTGAAAGCTTGTGTAAAGTGTGTGTGTGTATATGTGTGTTTTTAAATAGGTCCATTTTTGTGTGTCTGCCATGTGCTCATAAAACCTGTTCCTGTGCTTCACTAACAAACTCTGGCTGTGTGACTGTTCTCTCGGTATTAACGGATAATAAACGCACCACCCAGGGTTTGCTGCAGAAGTTATAGATGGAGAAGAGCGAGTTAACGCTGGGAACGGCCCCGTAGTGCAGGCCGATCACGAGGCTCCTGAAGTCCTCGCCCGGGGTCATGCTGTAGGCGTGCTGGCGGACCAGCACAAAATCTGGCTTGAATGATCTGGAGAGAGAAAAACTAAATCAGGGACGCACAGAATCATTTAAAAGCATTTCATTCACAAGTATAAATGAGGATCACTGGAGCAAGTCTACTAAACTAGTTAACTGTTGTCTGAACACTAGTTAACTGCTGGTTTAATCATCTGAACGCTAATTAACTGCTGGTTTAATCATCTGAACGCTAGTTAACTGCTGGTTTAATCATCTGAACGCTAGTTAACTGCTGGTTTAATCATCTGAACGCTAATTAACTGCTGGTTTAATCATCTGAACGCTAGTTAACTGCTGGTTTAATCATCTGAACGCTAGTTAACTGCTGGTTTAATCATCTGAACACCAGTTAACTGCTGGTTTAATCATCTCAACGCTAGTTAACTGCTGGTTTATGCGTTTGAATGCTAGTTAACTGCTGGTTTAAGCATCTGAACACCAGTTAACTGCCGGTTTAAGCGTCTGAACGCTAGTTAACTGCTGGTTTAAGCTTCTAAACGCTAGTTAACTGCCGGTTTAAGCGTCTGAACGCTAGTTAACTGCTGGTTTAAGCTTCTAAACGCTAGTTAACTGCCGGTTTAAGCGTCTGAACGCTAGTTAACTGCTGGTTTAAGCTTCTAAACGCTAGTTAACTGCTGGTTTAAGCTTCTAAACGCTAGTTAACTGCTGGTTTAAGCATCTGAACACCAGTTAACTGCCGGTTTAAGCGTCTGAACGCTAGTTAACTGCTGGTTTAAGCTTCTAAACGCTAGTTAACTGCCGGTTTAAGCGTCTGAACGCTAGTTAACTGCTGGTTTAAGCTTCTAAACGCTAGTTAACTGCCGGTTTAAGCATCTGAACGCTAGTTAACTGCTGGTTTAAGAGTCTGAGCGCTAGTTAACTGCTGGTTTAAGCATCTGAAGACTAGTTAACTGCTGGTTTAACAGCGCCGTCATTATTACTGTTATCCCTTGTGCTGAAAATTGCCTTTTCCGCCTTTTAAATTGCTTATGAATCTCTCATTATGCTATACTATCACAAAATATTGGATTCAATCTTTTTGAAAGCATCTAGAAATAGAAAGAGCAGATGATGATTACAGACTGAACAGAAGCTCTTAAAAGCGCCTGTGTGTTCGAGGAACGCAGAAGAATGTGCAGCAAATGATCCGATTGAGACGAAGCGCAGCAGCTGCACCATCATATCTGTCACTGCGCGAACATGTGCTGAGAAACACACAGATAAACGCACAAAAACACCATTATGAAGATCCACGTCAGAGGCTCAGAATCCAAACATGTACATTCGGTCTGACCAGTGTGTTTCTCATCATCCTGGACACACTCTCTCCAGTCATTGAAACAGACAGCTAATTTTTTTTAAACAAGATACATTTACTTATCATTCTCAGATTTGCAAAGATTCTCTCATTGATACGCGTGTATTTTGTCTTGCTGTACTGACTTTTTCATAAACAACTGAAAACAAGTGTATAATCTGCCAATGCAGAAAGACAAAACACACTGATATTAGACACAAAATCTATGAAAACAAGTCTTGATATCGTATCGTCCTTATTCCAAGGATACTTCACCTGGTTTAATCATCTGAACGCTAGTTAACTGCTGGTTTAATCATGAAAACAAGTGTATAATCTGCCAATGCAGAAAGACAAAACACACTGATATTAAACACAAAATCTATGAAAACAAGTCTTGATATCGTATCGTCCTTATTCCAAGGATACTTCACCTTGAAAACAAGACAAAAATACTTACAGGAACTGTTTTTTTTTGCATGGCAGCATCTCAGAAATGTGAGCAGAAAATGAGCCGCTTTCATTGTGTAAAATAGTTTTGGTTTGTTCACTATCCCTCAGAAATTAATACTTTAATTCATCAAGGACGCGTTCAATTGATCCAAAGCGACAGTAAAAGACATTAACAGTGTTACAAAAGATTCTTTTTCAGATAAATGCTGTTCTTTTGAACTTTATATTCATCAAAGAATCCTGAGAAATAAAATGTATCACTGTTTTCAACACTGATAATAATCATAAATGTTTCTTGATCATCAGATCCTCATATTAGAGTGATTTCTGAAGGATCATGTGACACTGAAGACTGGAGTAATGATGCTGAACATTCAGCTTTGATCACAGGAATAAATTACACTTTACTATATATTCACATAGAGAACAGATGATTTACATTATAATAATATTTCACTGTTTTTACTGTGTTTTTGATCAGATAACTGCAGCTGACCCCAGACTTTTGGCTGAGAGACTGAATTACAGCACAACTATTAATAGTGGCTTTTATTAAACTAGTATAAGATGTGCGGTTAAGTGAGGCAGGTGTAAATAATCACACTGACTCCATGTGTTTGGCAGATGATGGACATCTGTGTGTGTGTGTGTGTGTGTGTGTGTGTGTGTGTGTGTGTGTGTGTGTGTGTGCGCGAGGAACTACAGACTGTAGTATGTGTTTTCATTAAGATGAGGTTTATTAATACAACGTCTCAAATCACACCTGCGGTTTATTGTTCTTCAGTGGGACACAGAGAGAGACTTTAATCACACACACCTGATATTACATCAGTCGAACACTACCAGGCAAACGCTCTGGATCGGTCAGTTTAATGGTTTTAAAAGAAGTCTCTTCTGCTCACCAAGGCTGCGTTTATTCGATTAAAAATACAAAAAACACAGTAAAACAGTGAAATATTATTATAATGTAAATCAGCAGTTTTCTATGTGAATATACAGTAAAGTGTAATTTATTCCTGTGATCAAAGCTGAATGTTCAGCATCATTACTCCAGTCTTCAGTGTCACATGATCCTTCAGAAATCACTCTAATATGATGATCTGATGATCAAGAAACATTTATGATTATTATCAGTGTTGAAAACAGTTTTATTTCAGGATTCTTTGATGAATAGAAAGTTCTAGTTTTATTTTTTGGGGGAAATAAATAAAAGAAATCAATACTTTTATTCATCAAGGATGAATTAAATTAATCCAAATTTACGGAAAAGACATTTATAATGTTACAAAAGATTCTATTTCAGATAAATGCTGTTCTTTTGAACTTTCTATTCATCAAAGAATCCTGAAATAAAAATGTAAATAACTGTTTTAACATTGATAATAATAATTAATGTTTTTTTAAGCATCAGATCATCATATTAGAATATGAAGCTGAATCATATTGACATTGATTAATGATGCTGAAAATTCAGCTTTGATCACAGGAATAAATTGCATTTTAAAATATATTTAACAATATTACTGTTTTTATTTCCAATATAATAAATGCAGCCTTGGCGAGCAGAAGAGACTTCTTTTAAAAACATTAAAAATCTCACCGATCCAGAGCGTTTGACTGGTAGTGTGTTATATAGGAGGAAACTGCATACCTGACGACTTTGGTTCCTCCTCGGTTGACCTGCATGTCCACCGTACAGCCCGAGTTCACGTACGACGCCAGATTGAGCTCAGAAAACTCGGCCTGAAACACACACCACAGGCTTTGAGAGTTAAATATGACAAAACCTACACCTATTCTGAGTTGGTCACGTGACGCGCGTTACCCATCAGCCCTCATTAAACTCAAGAAACGTGATCAGCGAGACACAGAATCACACTGAGCTGAAGAAACAGAGAAAAATACGTAAAATAATGAGTGTTTTCAAACAGGTTTCCATTGGTCAGTCAAACAGATTGCCCCGCCTCCAAACTCATGCTATTGGTCAGAAATCCAGCGGTTTAATCACAACTATAAATCAGCTTTTTGAAGGCACCGAATCACAGATATGAGATTTCTAGTCTATAAACACAAAATCTAATATTTTGATGCCGTAAACCAGCGTCACACGTTAAGTTTATTAATATTTCTTTATATTTATATTTTTTGCACCATATAAAACACCAAAATAATAGAAATCAAACAGTTAGTTATAAAATTAACATCAAATATAGGTCCAAAATTTGGGATTGGTAAGATTATGCATTTATTTGATCAAAAATACTGAATAAAACAGTGAAATATTATTATAATGTAAAACAGCTGTTTTCTATAATAAAGTGAAATTTATTCCTTTCATGCATTTTAAACTGTGATGCACTGATTTTTTCAGGATTCTTTGATCAATTAAAAGTTCAAAAGAACAGCATTTATTTGAAACAGAATCTTCTGTAACATTATAAATGACCCAATTGATTAATTTAATGTATTAATTTCTTAAAAAAACACAAAAAAAACCCTGAGTTATAATAAACGACTTAACCCGCGCAATACGCTCTCGTATTCAAGGACGTGGACGTCACACTCACACACTCACACACACACACACACACACACACACACACACTCACACTCACACGAAGGTCAAACAGCAGTTAGAGGACACACACATAAGTCACTCCTATTGGTCGGCTGGCATGAAGGCACTCGATTGGCCGAGAGCACGGGAGGCGTGCCAGACTGGGTTGCCATGGTTACGGTCTCGCATTCAGGCTTCTCTTGCTGGGAGAGAAAAACTGGAAAAAGTCCAAGAGACAAACGCTAGATCTCTGTTTTCTTCCCGCTGACATCTGCGCTCATCCAAACACACACTCGTTAACCCTAATGAAGAGTTTACACTCGTTAACCCTAATGAAGAGTTTATCACTGCGATCTGATGAGAAGAATTAAGTGAACTGCAACACAGGTGATGCATTCTGGGAAATTAAGTCTTTTTGTGCTGTATTAAAAAATATTTGACATATCTAATAGATCCCTCTCTCAAAAAACACGAAAAACAGGATTTTCTCCTTAATGTTTTTGAACTTTCTATTCATCAAAGAATCCTGAAAAATAAAATGTATCAGTTTCCACAAAAATCTGAGCTGTTTTCATCATTGATAATAATCATAAATGTCTCTTGAGCATCAAATCATCATATTAGAATGATTTCTGAAGGATCATGTGACACTGAAGACACTTTACTGTATATGCACATAGAAAACATCTGATTTACATTATAATAATATTTCACTGCTTTTACTGTATTTTTGATCAAATAAACGCAGCCGTGGAGAGCAGAAGAGACTCTTTCAGAAACATATTATAAAAAAGTCATCATATTCTCTCTCTCTCTCTCACACACACACACACACACACACACACACTCACACACACACACACACAGTCCACAGTGCTTTCCAAGTCTGCGCTGGCGTCATGATCCATCTGGAATCCTGGCAGGTATTTTTGGAGCCGAAGCTAATGGGTGTCATTAGGGTGAAGAATGCAAGGTGCCTTTCACCCGACCACATGACCAGAGCTCACACACACACACACACACACACACACACACACACACACACACACACACACACACACACACAGGACAAAATAATCTCAACATCTTCATAATATCTGCACAAACAGAGTCTCAGTGGTGAAATGAGATGTAAACAGCCAGATAAACAAGCTATTTTAGTTTCTATGTCAAGTAATGAAAATATTTTGAATGGATTGAGTTTTAGCTATACGATAATACTAGTTAATACTAAAAAAAATAGTTAATTTACGATAGTAACTCTACTTTGAAGTCATGAAGAACACGAGTAACGTTTGAACAGAAGGGCCACGAGGACAAACATCTGGAGCGTCGGACTGGATCCAGATGTGCGGAGCTCGGCTGAGGACGAGCAGATGTCGGAGAACATCACAGCACTGTGAGCGCCGGCCCGGAGGAGCACAGAGCTTCTGTTGTGGAGCAGCAGATAAACCTCAGCCTTATCTGCAGATAAACTCGCCTGAACTCAGGCTCTGTTTACATCTGAAGCTGCGGAGCTAAAGGGAACCGATTATGCCCCTTTTCACAAGATGTAAAACAAGTCTCTGATGTCCTCAGAGCGTTTAGTGAAGTTTGAGCTGAACATACCCCACAGATCATATTTTATAGCATGTTAAAACTGCCACTTTTTGAGGGTGAGCAAAAACACGCCGTTTTTGTGTGTGTGTGTGTCTTTAAATGCAAATGAGCTGCTGCTGCTCCCCGCCCCCTTTCAAGAAGAGGGCGGGGCTTCAAGAGCTCCTGCCACAAACAAACAGGACAATCTCGCGCACTGAAATGTCAGCGGTCGCAATTACAAATTCAACAAAGTCGACTAACAGCAGATGGAGATTATGAATCGGCGATCTACTGATATTCCTGCGCTTCCCGGATGTCAGATGTTGAACTTTATGTCGAATTTGAACCACTGAATTTGTGGAAGCGATTCTGTAAAGCGAAATGAAATGGACCGAAAATGGCCTGTCAAATATTATAGGCTGTATTTTTTTTAAACGGAATGAACATTTTGAAAGTGAAATCTGAAAGGTGAAAATGGATTATTGAATTTTTAATAATGAAAATGTGTGTGAATTGTTTTGAATTGAAATATTCACAGCTTAAATGTAAACGACCATGTTGAATTTCAGTCCATTCAAATGCAGATTTTTCTCAATTAGTGCAATTCAACAAGCTTTTTTGTTTCAAAAACATCTGCCATTATTTTACTTCCATAGTGTGTGTGTACAGCTCACTCGGGGGCGGGGCTATGCTAATACAGCAGTGTCCGTCAACAGTTGTGGGCGGGGCTTGTGCAAAAGTGCCATCACTGTAGAGAATCTGCGAACGGCTCGTTCTGAGTGCGTATGATTTATGGGTGTGGATTTTTCTCACTATAGGGCAGGGCTGCCAACTCTCACGCATTGACACTTTTCACACGCTCTCACGCCACACATCCATTTTCTCACGCACAGAAAAATTGCGGAGCAAAGAGGTACTTTTAATATTAAACTAATTCTCAGCTCTTAGATTCCGTCAATGTTATTACGAAATTCAGACAAAAATACGTTTGGCGCTTGTAAATGTGACGTGACAGATCGCTGAGCGCCTCAGTTCAAGTGCACGTGAACCGATCATCTGTTACTTTTTATTTAAAGATGCAGTACAACTTACCGAAAGTAGACATAATATCGACCAATTAGTGTTTTTCAACCACGGAAAGAGGCCAGTATAACAGCAGGAGAACAATTATGTCACATAACGTTACATTTACCTCAGGAAAGCCATTTAATGACCATAGCATGTTAATTGAATAGAAAAAGTAGCTAGAGAGGAGATTTTGCTGAGCACTATATTACATATTTATTATATTTTTACTTATGTCATTAAATAATTGTTATTATAACAAAAACTGCATTATATTTAATTTAATGTTATTTTTAACCTTTAATAATACCAGCAGATTGGGCCCTCTACGTTTACAGCATTAGGTGAGATTATTTTTTTAAATAAAATTTAAAATAAACATGTATCCAAATTAGTCAATATTGAATCAAAATCGGAATCAAATCACAAGAATGGAATGAAATCTTGAAATTTTTGTCAAGCAATAATAAAAACGGTATCCTACCAGTCATTGTACAATGTAAACATTGTAACATGTTGTCACTAAACTTATATTTAGTTACCAAATGTTTTGACAATAACAATTACACTTATTGTGATGCAATATTTGTTTTTACATACCCTCCCCCCCCCCCCCACCCGCCAAAAAATAAATAAATCTCACTCCAAGCTAAACTCAAAAGTTGGCAGCCCTGCTATAGGGTGGTTGTGTACACACACTGCTAACACACATTAATGCTCTAACACCATGTAAAAGTGAATTTTGCATAATAGGTGCCCTTTAAACCGCATAAAGCATTTGCGCTGTTGTAACTGAGCTCCTGGAATGTGGCTCTTTCCCCTCCATCATAAACGAGTGTGTCTCGAGCGCCAGACGAAACACGGTAAACACGGTAGCGTTCGGGAACACACTCGTGTGTGTGTGAGACGCTTCTGGAGGGAATTACACCAGGATCACACACTTTGATTACGTCGATATAATTAAATGTAAATAAGGGTTTGCAGAGGCCTTCTGGTCGGGGTCGTGTGTGTGAGATGCAGACGGGGTGTGTGTTGCTGAACAGCAGCAGTTCCTCAGTCAACAGCGGTTCACAGATGTGCGGTGCAGATGTTGTCGGCGTGTCACGTGAACATCTGGAGCTGGTTTCAGGCTCACCTGCTCCACACGGATCTCGTACTCTCCGTTCAGCTTCCTTCCCCTGAAGTACTTCGCCCTGGAAAACATGAGCAATGTCTCAGTAAACACTCAAACACCGGCGATCTCGAGCCGATCTCGGCTTCCTCACGCCTCACTGAACGAGCACACGCTTCAGTAACGCAGATCCACTTCAGGGACGCACAGAAAACACTGGAGCATTACAGCTAATCCTCATAGAGTTATTATTATTTATAGTAGTATTGTATTTATAAATTATTATTTATTGATGTTATTATCATTTATTATATTCTATTAATAAATTACAATTTATTTAATTATTATTTTATATGTGTATTTATTATTATTTAAATTATTTTATTTGTTCATTTTGTTTTTATTATTAATATTATTATTATTAATTTAATTTGAAAGCTATTATTTATTGATGTTATTATAATTTAATATTTATTATTAATGATAATGTCATTATTTTAATATTATCTTTATAATTTATTATTTAATTACTATTTATTTATTGTTATTTAAATTATTTTAAATTATTTATTTTATTTTGTTATTATTATTATATTTTATTGATAAATATGTTTTATTTAATTTATTTTATTAGATTTTATTCATTTTTGCATGACTTTTTTAGATTTCATTATTAATTTCCATGACTTTTTAGATTGTATTTTTAATTTAATTTATTTGATTAAAGTATTTTTGTTATTTTGTTATAATATTATTATTAATTATATTCAATTTTGCTATTATTTATTTTAGTGAAATTTTTATGATTATAATAATATTCATTAAATTCAATTTATAAATTATTATTATTATTTATTTTATTATTGTTTATTAATATTAATAATATTATTATAAATTCTTTATTCTACTTACATTTTCATTATCTATATTATTCCTTATATTTTATTTATTATACATTTATTTTGCTATTATTATTTATTTATTAATTATTTATTAGTATCAGCCTGGCAGAAGTAGAAACTCAGAGGGATTCTGAGAGAGAAAGAGAGTTATTTTGCTATTATTTATTTTAGTATAATTTTATTATGTATTTTTGTTATAATATTATTCATTAAATTCAATTTAGAGACAGGCGCTGTGACAGAAGCTGTGTTTGTGTCCTCACTCCGATCATCAGCGCTGGGAACGGGTCCGAGTCTCCCAGACTCTCTCTGACTGCACTCAGGAATGCCCACACACACACACACACACACACACACACACACACACACACACACAGATCTTCATGAGAGTGTCGGAGACGATGAGTTTCCCAGACATCAACGTCTGACTCAGTGTATCTCTATATGACGCCTCACATTAACTCACAGGCCGGCTCTGATTGCATGAAGAGAAGTGTGTGTGTGTGTGTGTTTCTCTAGCGCCACCTGCTGGTCTGTGATGGACCCTCACTCCCTCTAGTGGTGAAACACAGTCAGTGCTTCGGCTGCTCCCACAGAACCGCTTTACAAATATAGATTCTATTCAAATTCGAATCAAATTCATTTTAATCTAAGTTTAAATCCAAGTTTCATAATACGCATGTTCTTCAGGGTTCAATAATGTATTTATATGACTTTTCCACTTGTTTGTTATTACAGAATAGAGTTTTTAAAATTATTTTAACTCACAAAAGGCAATTTCTCAGCTGTTTCAACTCAATCATATATTTCAGAGCTTGGCATAACTCGAATAAAATGTATATTTGCTGTAGAAATTTCCATGACTTTTTATTTTATTTTATATTTTAATTTCCATGACTTTTCAGATTTTTTTTTATTTATGTGACTTTTTTAAATTAATTAATTTCCATGACTCTTTTAGATGTCATTATTCATTTCAATCACTTTTAAATATTTTATTAATTTCTGTGATTTTTTCAGATTCTATTTTTAATTTCCATATTTTTCTTTATTCTTTTCTATGACTTTTTCAGATTTTGTTCATTTCCATGATTTCTTTTTTAGTTTGCTTAATTTCTATGATTTAAAAAAAAACTTTTTTATTTTTTAATTTATTTTTTATTTCCATGACTTTTTCAGATTTAATTAATTTCTATGATTTCTTTAATTATATTAATTTCCATAATTATAACATTTTTTATTACTTTCTATGACATTTTCAGATTTTATTAAATTCTATGATCTTTTAATTTAATTAATTTTCATGATTTGTTTTTACATTTTTATTAATTCCCATGACTTTTTCTGATTTTATTATTATGTTCCATGAATTGTGACATTTTTTATTAATTCTCGTGTATTGGATTATTACTTTTCATGACTTTGTAAAATTGTATTAATTTCCATTCCGTTATAAGATTTTTACCTTTTTAAAATATTTTAAAGCCCTCTAGTGTGCTTGGGCTGGTCTGCGTTCAGCCCGACAGAACGCTGCACAATGTTCTTTAAACAGGAACGGTGATGCGTTGAACACACTGTTCTGATGACGCAAGAGTTGCAACTATGGCAGCTGAGAAGGACATTCTTTGTGTTCTTTGTGAAGAATTTTCGGAGCCTGATGAAGTCGGTATAAATATGTGTTTAATACTACAAAATATGCCCGATGTTACAGTTACTGCACTCGCCGCCCAGAACACAAGAGAACATCCCAGTCGAGTGAAGGGATTGCTGAAACTGAAGCACACATCTTCCCTAATTCAGACTAAAACACATCTATTTAGCCTCACATACTGACTTTATTTGTAGTTCATACTGTTTTAATACCCTGTATTTTCTTTCTCATTTTTAGGAAAAGCACTTAATTACCATTGTTTATTTCTATACCAAATGTCATACACTTGCAATGAAGCTAAAAATATAAACAACTACATCATTATGTTGATATCCTATATTTTTACAATAAAACTTACGACAAACATGTCTTCTAATATCCTCAGTTGTTGCGTATACCGAGCTGCATCAACACATTTGTAAATTACTTTCCTTGAACCCATTGTGCGAGTTC